>OZ023328.1:38692072-39189572 GCA_964007535.1 Brachyptera risi
AAACTTGTTGATTTCATCAAATAAAAATAAATGATACCCGTCTCGTTAGCTTAGTTGGAAAGAGCAGTTGAGTATCAAGCATAGTATCCGGTATTCGATCCCCCGATGAGGTGGAATGTTTTAGTGATTATATTAGCTATCCTATCAACATAACGTGCTGTACGTTTCAAAAGAAAGCCATGTAAATATATATATATATATATATACATATATAAATATATATATATATATATATATATATATATATATATATATATATATATATATATATATAAAATATGATTTCATAAGTTATATGTAGGCCTATGTATATATATATATATATATATATATATATATATATATATATATATATATATATATATATATATATATATATATATATCTATATATATAGGCCCATATATAACTTATGAAATTATATTTTCATCGTTTACTGTCACTCGAATGAATATATATATGATTATATTTTAAAATAATACGTATAATTTGGATCCACATCCTGCATCACCTACCGGTACATAAGCAATTTCCTCTGTCAACGTTCGGTAATTGAACCCGTTGCCTTCACGTCAACTAAATATAGTCACAGTTTACTTTTCCCTCGTTCCATTTCTTGAATTTAACACAAATTCGCCGTAATACTAACCCATTTTTCATAAACCACATCGTTTTACTATAGGCCTACTATCATTTGTGATGGGTGTTTCCTTTCTTCTATATCATTTAATTCTATTTTCATATGAGGTTAAATCCGTCCAATTAGCCGTCTTCAAGAGTGGCGTGGTACGCTTATTAAACCTAATGAAACCATCACTTCATTGAACTTGTCATGTTCAATCACTTGATGGGCTGCTGCAAGACTCCGCCTTCTACCCATTCTTCTTTCCACATCTCGCATTATTAAAATACATTTCTTGCAAACATTTATCTATTCCCACAAATGGCTCTTTTGTCACGTTTTTTATGTGACATCTGTCAATATCAGTTCAAATTAGGTTAGTTTTAGGTTAGACTTGGATCAAATTAGTTGAGTTGAACTAGTTGGGATTAGAGATTAGTTCAATCGGGTTGATTTACTTTGTTGCATGCAACAACAACAACAACAACAGTGATAATAAGGCTTTTATTGATTACAACATCAGTTCTAGTTGCAAATACTAGTTTGGCTTTCCGACATAATACGAGTCAGGAGACGTGGGTTCGATCCCCACGTACGGAATAGAAACAATCGTTTCTCAGCTGGTTTTATTTCTCAAGCTGCAGTATATAACCTTACAAGTGAACCCTAACACGATGACCCACGTTATACTAGACAACATCGAGTAGGATGGAGTTTAGTGCATGTTATGAAGATTTAATTATATAAGATTCATTCCAGTTTTATGTCAGTTTCAGTGTCTTGTCGACTGCTTTACATGGTCGGTTCAAGAATACAGCCCTTATCAGCATTTACGTAAGTCAATAAAATCATGAAAATTGGCTAATTTATATACATATATATATATATATATATATATATATATATATATATATATATATATATATATATATATATATATATATATATATATATGTATATATATATATATATATATATATATATATATATATATATATATATATATATATATATAAACCAGCCAATATTCATGGTTTTTATTGACTTACGAAAATGCTGGATGATGTATATGCCTATATAGTATTTATGTATACATGTATATAAGATATATATATATATATATATATATATATATATATATATATATATATATTATATATATATATATATATATATATATATATATATTATATATATATACATATATAATATATATACTTGTATCCACATTAGAAGGAGGTCGTTCTAACAAACAGAAATATCACCGTTAGCTATAGTCAACTTTGAGGGTCAATATTTTTCAGGATGAGATCTACGATTTGAAATACAGCTACATATTTCAAAAGTGTTGAATGTTTGAAGTTGCAATTGTTCCAAAGATATTTCTATTATTATTGTTAGGCAGCCGACCTTCTCCTTTCGAAAATACAACTAGACATGTATATTTACTTTACTTTATCATAAACATTGGTCATTAAACTTCACAACAAAATGAATCTACATTTCTACTATAGCTACTAGATTGTAAATAAGTAACAATTACAAATAATTTGGTAATCATTGTTGTCGAGTTGTTCAACGGTGCGTACAATCTAAACGTGTGTGTAGTTCGTATAGATTACACTGGAATGAGTAATGTAAGATGGCGAAATACAACTCACACAAACACTAACTTTTCCTTAAAATATGAGTATAAACAAGTTGTCAACTAACTTGAATACAAGAAGTGGAAAATATGTACAACAGGGAATGTACCTATTTAATTCTCGGTAACTCTAGAGTTGTTATTTGAAAATAAAATAAATCAAATATTGAAATAAAGATAAAATATAAAGTAGGTTGACTCTTGGATACATAGGCCATTATATAAATATACAACTGCTTGTCTGACGATTGACTGTCTCTTTGCCATATCTATTAGCATTAGCGTCTTGGAGTTTCGATCCGCTAATAACAGAGGTGTGAATTGCGTATTCCGAATATATATGTGAGAAATTAAAAAAAAAGACATATTATAATAATATCTTTTATTGACAAATGAATCTATTTTACAGCAGATAGGCCTATATATAGTTTATTGAATTGGATACTTTTGTTTGCAGGTATAGATACAGATACTAAAAAAAAATGAATATTATAAATCTGCAAGTTGATGGATTGAAATATCCACGTATATTTATATATATATATATATATATATATATATATATATATATATATATATATATATATATATATAAGTTATGTATAAGCTATCATATAATATAAAATGTGTATATGTATAGCCTTTTGTTTAGTGATATAAGCCTAAACAGTAAAGCCTAAAAATAATAGAAAATATTAATAATTATTTTCCATAAGACGCAGTCTGATAATATTGTATCCTCTGAATTTTGTCATCGTGGAAAGGAGCACGGAAACACGATTTCAGGGTTCTGTTCTACAAAAAGGGAATATATCACTAATACAATACGTGAAGTAAATTAATCAGAAAACGATATTTTTTCCACCAAACAATAGTCGTTGATTCTAAAGTCTGAAGTTTGGGTGGGACTGAATGGGTGGGACACAGTTAAGACATCAGAAATCGTGATACCACAGCCCTCTCACGACCATGGGTGGTTCTACGATACACCCATGCAACGCCCGATTGTTGGCGGTGCTAGACTACAGAGTGTTAGCAGAATTGCATAGGGGAGACGGGCGTACGGAACCACACACAACATTACTGTTAACTGCTATTTAAAGTTTAAATTCACGATAGTCAACAATTGAATTGGTAACGAAATATAACTTTCGGTCAAGAGTTTTCACGTTTGTGATATGACTCGGGCTGGACGAGCAAACGGTGAAAATTACTCCATTTCATGAGTCATTTCGTTTGTGAGGTAATATTTCATTAAAATCTAATTTATTAATGTAATAATAATAATAATAATAAAAATAATGAATTGTATTTCATGGCAAGCATATTACATACAAGTTCACTTGAACATTGTTTATATGTATAGAAATCTTCGTAGACTTTTGAGAAGATCAACAAATATCTTATTGATTGTTAGGGTTTAAAGACGCGTCGACAGCGAGGTCATTTTGCAACAAATTTCTAAATGGGAGTGAAAATAAAGTTAAAGTTAATTGATCATAAGATCATAGTGACCATCAGAGCCAACTAATAGCTGACTTTGAGTATAAGGTTTAGACTATAAGGTTTTTAAATAAAGCAACCAAAATACGTATTCGAGCGTTGAGGCTGTCAATTTACATATAAATTTTGTATCATATTTTTTAGCTATTCAAATTTTATGATACTCATTATTCATTTAACGACCCCCACCAACAGTTGGTTATTTGCGGGTACGAGTGAGAATATGCTATATATATGAATATAATATACATAATATGAATGATGTTTATAGATGACTTACGAGTGACTCGACTTGACTTCAGTTACCAAGGCAACTTTGAAACAATTTTTTTTATTTTCAATAAAATTATTTCTAATGCTTGTATAATATGCAGAATAAGTATTATCTGCTTTAAAATTTTGACGACACACATTTTTCAAAAATCTGATAACGTTTCATTTTCCAATTTGAAAATTTCTACACTGGTGAGAAAAACATAAAAATTGTGAAACAAAACGCTTCGATATTTAGATAAGCAAACATATTTCGGTCATTTTTCTATAGTTATTAATCTATAGTTATTATAGTTATAGTAAGTAATAGTTATTATCTATAACCTATCAAACTTATTTTCACTTCTCGGTAGTCGCTCAACGGGTCATTTCAATGATTTCATACATGTAAAATGTAATTATATACATTTCATATTTATAGCCTTATTTTAGGCTTCTATAGCTCAAGTTAATAACATTTATTCAAGTAGAAACTCAAGACCGGTACTTTTAAACATTAGAACATGTGTTCTCAACTAAAACAGAGTGCACAGCTTTATACAAATAACTGTCTTTTAATAATCTTCGTAACACAGTTTTTATTGTCGTGTTCCATTACAAAAAGCAAATGTTACACTGACAGAGATTGGATGACATACTAGTACAATATAATTTCTTCACCAAAGCGAATAATAAACCATAAAAACTACGTGTGAACTTTACTGCATTATGTTCTATATTTGAATCATTTATAGAAACATCTGTTTGAAATATATAAAGAATTATGCTGGTCATGTGAATTTTGTAAGGTACCGGTGTCTACCGGTGCTGGTACTGACTACTGAATATCGGATACCGCTACTTAGTTCTTATAAGGAAATGCAGGACTTATTAATTAAGAATGGTCACAGAAGGTATATACAAAGCCTAGTTGACTAATTTGGTGTTGTTAAATATAGTAGCGTTGGCAGTGTAGTGAGAATAATTAATTACATTCGGCAATGGTTGCTACATGAAAATAGATGGATGAATGTTTAGTGAAAATAACCTAATACTTATACGGGACTTGCAGAAGTTATATAAATTTCCATGTGAAAGATTATACCATTATTCGGATAGCACATTAAAAGAACATTACGTTCAATATTTTTTATTGATCAACTAGTTGAATTGCATATAATCCGATTAGAATGGAAATATATAAATTATCAGTTGAGAATTTTTTCAAGTGAATATCAATTCATTTTGTGAAATAAAAATAAATTATTTATATATACAAGTTATAGAAGACACCAATTAATTGGATAAAATATGATTCAAATTTCATAAATGATTTTATGTCTTGAAAATTCAAATTAGAAAACTGATCAAATAGAGGAAAGGGTGATGAAATGACCACGCTGTCGGGGTCACCCAAAAAGAAGAGGGATTTTAGTCGGTAAGAATCCGACACTCCCCGCAATTCAACCTGCTTGGGTTCATGCAAGATTTCCCTTTCTCACAAAAGAAAAAAAAGTTAGAAGACGTATATTTTAATCTTTTGGTGTTTATTATTTGACCCATTTCTGAAATATTGAGTAGAAATGGTTATTACATCACTCAAGGCAAAAATAATATTTGTTTTATTCAGCTTAACACCATGTTCGTCCTTTATTCCATCAGTGTGAAAGCATTAATTTTTCTATAGCACATGATTGTATATCGTCAAGATCAAATGTGTACATTATATAAGCCACCAAATACCAAAAGAAACAAATAACAACAATGAACTGAGAAATGCAGTTAGATCGACAATAAGAAATACAAAAACACTATACCAGGTTGATTGGTATTTTAATTAAGAACATAATTGTAACTTTAATTAGTGAATGGTGCCAATAATGCTTGTACAATCAGCGAATACCAAGTTGAAATACGCTACAATTACCACAGAGATATGAATGGTAACATATTATATGTGCACTCTTAAATACTTATCACATGAATTAGTGAGACTGAGACAGTTGAAATAGTTTTTTCTTCAACTTCCTAAACCAATAAAAAAATTTAAAGTTTCTTATATCTTTTCTTCGTTCAAGTGTTCATAACTATAGCCAAAGACTTGAAGTTTTTCTGTCTACGAGGTATAAGTATTATGAAGTCTGTAAAAACAACTGTGCATTCAAGCTGAAAGATTTTATAGGGACGAAAAAAAATGTTACTTGATTGGTGGCTTTTGAGTGATATAATGAAAAACAAAGCACAAGGCAACAAAAAGTTGAATTATTTCATGCATGTATTGAATGAAGAACACAATTTATAATTATGATAGAAGAGTATCTAAAATATGACGATATTAAAAATAAAACTCAACAGTTTAATGACCCCAGAAGTGATTCGGATATTTGGGAATATGACAAGTGAAATGTACCGCAGAACACATGTCATCGACGAGATTCGAACCGGAGACCGTGCAACAGCAGTTTGGATTAGTAGAATTAGCTCAAGCTGTTAGGGACACAATAAAAATAGTACCGAGAGGAAAAGAATTACGAGACTACTAAGTGTACCTTGATGCATTTCAAATGCCATACTTTACCTACGTATCACTCAGCTTGTGTAGGCCTATATACCGTACAATTTATTACATAGTGCATAATGCCACTCGTGCTTTTGAACCGATTGCAGAACTTTCTCACTTCAACAGATTTTTTTTTTAATAACATCATAATAACATTTTTAATAACAAGTTTCAATAACTTGATACAAAATCATTGTTCCCCAATTAAGACTAAGAATGAAAATAGTAAAATACTTCAATAGTACATTTGATGACATTAAGATCGATTATTTTGATACCTTTTATGAGTACTTTTGTGAGAAGAATACTAGCTGTTATACTCTTGAGTTCAGGTTCGGCCATTCTCTTTCATCAATAATCGATTTCCCATTGAAACAATACAATGAAATGAAAAATAAGTTGATAATAATACATTTGGTCTGTTTTTTAAAATGATAGGTTTTTAAATACGTGTGCATGTACACTTTTATTCACATCGAAAAACTGACACAATGATATTGTTCCACAGGTGAAGCCAATTGGATGACAAGGTAGGATCGTTCTGGCAGTGCTACGGGGTAGCTGCAAGGGTAGTCTTTTCACCACCTTGATTAAAAAATATTACCAAAATGTTACTTTAACTCATTTCATAATTGTGACTTGTGAGTAAACTATAATGTAATATAAATATGTTAATAAAATATAGATAATAATTAACGAATTGTTCTTTTCACAAGTTTACTATCATGCGACTTCATTATTTTTAATTTCTTCATGTTTGGTTCTAATTTATCACCTTACGACATTTTTCCGCATGTTCCAACTAATTACACAAATACTTAAAAAACTTTCCACAATTTGATTATTCGTTCAAACCTACGTCACATTTTCAGCGCCCAGAAACTAATATGTACAAATTTGTAATTCAAACCTCAGCATTAACACTCATCAATCAATCTTTGTTCCGTCATTCCATCATCACCATAAATCTTGATCAGTCATATATATACATCCATCACAACCAATCATTACATGCCTGAGTATAGTTCAAATCAATGGTCTGTCTCTAGGCCTAATACTGGAGAAGCAATCCAACAGCAGATCCAAGTATGGTCCACACTTAAGTGCTGTCATTAAAATTCCATTAAGCTCGTCATTACGGTATGGTAATTTATCTGATTAGTGATGACAATTACGCCCGTTATAAGTGCAACTGTACAACTGTATACAACAAGCAACAGGTATAAACATATGATCGATGCAAATGCAACCGATGCTATAAGCATCCACCAGATGGGCTTACGACTATTAGAAGTGGAATACATTCCTGGACTTTGATTGCAGTGTTATTTTCAATTAATCCATGTATAATTAGTTATTGAATATGTATAGGGAAACGACGTTAAGTGCCGCTTTTCTGAGATGAGTGAGTCAAAACCTATTAGCAGCTAGAACTGGGTATATTAATTGGAACTCGTTGTTTCATGTTCAACGTACTGTTGTGCGCACGATGAAAATGACACAGACTAACCCATACCCATTAAACCCATAACCAAATAAACACAACTTTAACCGATTTGTATATAACCTAATAGGCTTCGATGCTCAAATCAAGCTAATCTGAGCTAAGGCTAACCTAATCTCCCTAATTCTAATTTCATAACTAATGTTGGGCTTCCATACCTGCGTTATTCAGATTTCGAATTCGCTAAGCGGTTTTTTAAGCTACCATGATGATAAAACGACCAATCAGTGACGAAAGTTACGCGATTTTTGATTGTTGAGCTTGACTCAATTCCACCGCCTTGCGAAAGCGAAACGCAAATCGCGTTCATGGAAGGCCGGCTTAAAACTAACCTAGTCTTAGTTAGCTAAAAGTTGAAACTAACGATTGGCCTACGTCATGTAATAGTGTGTAACAGGGTTGTTCATAAACACATACTGTGTACGAGTGGGGTGGTATGAAAGTTTTAAAAAATCTTTTGAAAACTGATACATTAATTTAATTAAAACTTCACAGATGGTTCGAAATTACTCGCTCATCGAATGAGCAACTTATTTATAGTTTATTTAATTATAATAATAATGAATTTTAATTATAATTAATAATTTACCGGCAGTCCAATCACGAAGTAAAATGACAGTGAAGTAGTATACTCGAATCGTTACCGAAAGTAGGCGGATTCGATCGACCGTCTCCCCTATTCACTAGCACTAACGATGCGATGTTTCGCTCTGCAAACACGCTCGTCAATCGTCATTAGCTCACATATGAAGAATATATAGATAATAGAAGATACATTTAATTGTATTATGACAATTAGTAAAGTGAATGCAATGTTCTACAATTGTTGTTATAATTAAAATCTAGTATAAGTTCTTGTTTTGAAACAATGGTAATTATACTTGACTGTTATTGCTATGTTTTTGTTAAATTAAATCCGCTATCTGGGTGGGATAAACCATTAATGTATTCGTGATCGTTCATCATGTACTTCTTCACAGACATTTCCTTTCGAGAAATTAGTTTTGTACATTTGAACGTGATAAGAATAAGGACATCTCATTAGAAATAATAATGTATATTTTTTCATTTCAATATTAAATTAGTATCTTTTTTCTGATAAACTTGATAGAATCTACTCCAAATATCAGTGTTCCACTATTTTGCCAATCCCCAAAAATTGAGCATTTTCATAAACCCCATTTTAAAAAAATTATTTAAATAGTACTACCGGTAATAATTTGATATTTTGAATGGTATAAAATGAGGAATTATTATTTAAAATTTATTGTGATTAAAATTATTTCATCAGCTATACATTCTACCTTGCCGCAAATTTGATGTATAAAATGTATATAATACTGTATAAATAAAAATAATGCAGTCTCCAGTCCCCAAACATATGCGATAGGCAACCACAAGCTCAAAAGTTCGACCTAAATGGAAACCGTGAAAACGAAAGTTTCATTGTAAAAATAACTAATCAAAATAAAGGATGAATTGAAATCTTTTCAATCAACGTATAAAGTTCACGTACTTTTGAATGATAATTATCACCCCCTATATAAATAATTCATACGACAGCGTGTTTGTCTTCGTGAGACTGCCATGAACCTTAGTTGACTTCGGCTTACGTCGTAAATTATAATAGAAGACGAGCAACCAGCATTTTAAACGTGTGAAAAATCAGCGTGGTGTGAATTAAGGCCAAATACCTCATTGTTGTTGTTGATGTTGTTGGAATGTGAATGCTGCATATAATGCGATGAACAAGACTGCATTATTATTGCATGCTAGCAACGCATTCAAACAACTAACATTCTTCAAGAATCTGGGCTAATAGGCTTAAGATGTAACAAACTATATCTATGGGGAGATGGCATGTTTGTCAGTTTACTTTAGCAACTAGAAAAGTTGGGAGCAAAGTATAACCATACATTTTCCCTCACTTGGGAAGGACGCATATGTTCATTTGTCAAGTTATCGTGCAGATATGGGAAGGAATCGGTCGTGGCATGATATTAGGAAGTCACTCCAGTACTAACTAAAATGTGACTGAGGAAGATAAGAAAAACTCAAGTCATGAATCTGTGACCGACGGTAATCGAACTCCGGTCTCTTGATTTACGGTTCAGCACTCGACCAAATAATCTACCCGTGATTGGAGAACATAATTTCGGGGATATTGTTGTCCAGAAAAACAATATGTGAGACTAATGAGAGTCAAATTTTTTTTTTCTCCCAGCATTGGAATAGAGGGAGAAAAGGTAGAAGAACCACTAAAAAATGTCGTAAAACTTTAGCGGGCAAGCTCTAAGAAAAAATGATTATATAGCTGTCGTAACTTTCCTTGAAATTGAATAGGAAAGTAGGCTATTATCTTTTCGATTTTCAGGATATGAAGATTTTTTGACCCTACATTTAATATAAAATTTCGTTTTTTATATTTCCAAAATGTTTGATTGAATTTGTATTTGCTTTCAAATTATGTAATGTTGATATTCGAAAAAATTCAGATGGATGTATAATGAACTTCTAACAGTTTAGATGAGTTAACGTTTAATACAATTCTATTGTTCAGACGTTTTTATATCAGGTCATTTATGGAGATAACTCTCACAGAAAAGAAACAAAAAACGAACCCCGAAAGAAATTATACAAATTATTAAACGCATAATATTGTAGAATGAGTCAACATAAAAGCAATTATCAAATACATCATTATAGAAACACTAATAAAGCTAATCTATAGTATACCTTTTCTAGAAACGATCTCCACCCATTCTGAAAACAATAAGCTATGATGTAACGACAAATGACTTCAATTGTCCAACCTATTTCCACCTACCATTCATTTTCGTTCATTATCTAATTCACTAAAATATATTGATAATCATTAGTCAACAGTAATTATTGATAAAATGCATCCTCGAAGGCGTAGTCCAGTTTAGTCAAGTTTAAAGTCTGGTACAAGTACATCCGGTTTTTAACATTAAACTGGATGTCATAACCCAGTTACACTTGTGACAAATGCATGTTTTTTTACTTCGTCCTCAACAATATAAACTATGCGATGAATGATGGTCATATAATAATTACTCTGTTGAAATCACAACAACAATAATAATTGCGTATATCAAGAGTGCGGGTGATGGAAGATTAGTTATTAGCAAATATAATATCGATGATGACAGACTGTATTTAATTGAAGGTATTTTGAAATGGAAAATATATAAGTTAGTGCATGGTAGTGCATGGTAGTGGATTAATTAAAATACCAGTTTATATTTATTTTGTTCGATAAATTCTTTCTTGAAAGAACTAATTTGTTAAGAACACGAAACTTTTTAATACCCACATCACAGTATGCAAATGAACAATTCTAATTATGGCATACGTTTTTTATAGCTGTTCATATAGGCTCAAAGTTTCATTTCATTTTTTTATTTTTCATGTATTCAATTTTATTTATTTTTCATTTTATTCACAGTTCGAAAGTTATTATTTATTTTCATATAGAATAAGTTTTTTTCCAGCTTTGTCCTGTAAAAATTACAGTATACACTATGACTAGAATTGATTTTATGATATTACTATATACTGATATTAATGATATTTCAATAATCATTCCAATTACCTAAGAAACCTTCATCTCATCTTCCCATCATCTCATTAATCATTCATCCGACGCCAATAGATCTCAGTTATCATTATAGTGAGTCGTTAAACCCAATATGATAATACGTTTTTTTTTATTTGAATAGTTTCGTGCAATGTTATATATATATATATATATATATATATATATATATATATATATATATATATATATATATATATATATTGGATATTATTATCACTGAAAAATACCACCTCGTCGGGGAATTTTCAGTGATAATAATATCCATCACATCAACAGCACGTGCTGTAAGTTTCAACAGAAAGTCATGCATTCATATATATATATATATATATATATATATATATATATATATATATATATATATATATATATATATATATATATATATATATATATGTATATATATAAATATATATATATATATAAATATATATATATATATATATATATATATTAAATATATATATATTTATATATATATATATATATATATATATATATATATATATATATATATATATATATATATATATATAGTTATACGCTAATAAAATAGCCACAAAGTCTGTATATATATATATATATATATATATATATATATATATATATATATATATATATATATATATATATATAATATATATATATATATATATATATATATATATATATATATATATATATATAATATATATATATAGTTGTACGCTCATAAAATAGCCACAAAGTCTGAAACAGGCTTATCTGTTGGTGTATACAAAGTATATCCAAGTATAATGTACATGTGAGTATTACAAATTATATAAAGTAAAATTTTCGAAAATGTACCATGAAATGGTGAAAAAAAAGTTTAATAATATGCTAATAATCAAGTGCAGGGTTCGTGTAAAAAAATGTTATGCTCAGGTTGTAAGTGAATATTAATAATAATAATAATAATAATAATAATAATAATAATAATAATAACGCTCTGGCAAATAAAAGGGGGGATGTATTAAAATGAGAAATGACGTAAAAGGACAGGACGAGTTTGAGTGGACGATTATTATACTATAATAATATTAATATTCAAGCAATTTAAACTGTTTTGTCGATACTTTGTTACTCTAAACTAATTCTTTATTTATAGTGTTTGAGTACTTGATGAATTATGTCAAAGTTGGCAGGATGGTATAAATTACCTGTAGTAATAATTTTTTCATCAACGTTGAGACGATACAAAATCATTGTTTCCCTATTTAACTAACTAGTAACTAGGTAACTGACTGAAAACCAATTGTGAAAATAAATATTATAATAATTATCTATTTTTTGGAAAGTTCTCATACTTGTAATGATTTATCATTTCTTTGTAGATACGGTAAACTGTTGACTACAAGTTATAGCTACGGTATTTTGGTGTGAAAGTTTTATATTTAAAATACAAAAATACAAATACAAAAAAACGGTACGTCAAAAATGCTATGATTGTGGTTCAATAATTAATTATGTAATCATTGTTGAGAGAAAAATATATTTTGAATCTCATTGCGGTTCTACCGATCGCCTAACATGTCCATAAGAACCAACGGTCGGATGTGTCGAGCCTTTAATATTCGAATTTTTATTTATAGGGCCTATATAAAAAATGTACTAATACCAATAAATCAATAAATAATAATTCACACTATTATTTATGAATAGTAATATTTCATCATATTTTCTCTCACCTTGTTTCTTCTCCAAAACGTGAAAATAATCCAGAGATATCAATTGTTTATAATCACTTTAGTCACACAATCTGTACAAATATCGAGCCAACATTTTCAAATAACAAAAACCGTTTAATTTAAATACAAATTCAAACACAACGTATTTTTTTTTTCAACAACTTATCAAATACAAAACCTTATAAGTCGGTGACATCACCGCAAACAACCCAACTCGTTTGTAGTATAGCCTTGATGCTTGAAAAAAAAAAAAAAAACACACGTCTGTATAATTAAAAATAATTATTTTTAAAATATCGGTTCACTTTTTACAATCGGTCTAAATATTACCGTTTTATTCACTATTTTCTTCTATTATTGTTGCTAGTTTGAGTGTGTAATTGTCAGTTTGCGCCGGTAAGTTGGCGGTTTAGTGAGGCATGTGCTATCGTCTAACACGGGCGTGTGATCAAGTACTACTGATGGATGAACAAGTTACCACAGCAACAAGTCAGTACTGTTTGGGCACGACGGAAGAGTGGGAATAAAACAACGTTCTCCTCTCAACAAGATGTGAACGTACTAACCGTCTACGAAACATTTACGAGAAATAATTTATATTCTAGGAAATTACGTGGATAAGTTAGTGGATGACAGAATTTGAATTGATTTTTCGAATAATGTATTTATTTATTCATTTAAATCATCTGCCAGTAGTTCTTTTCACAAGTTGTGAAAACTGAACAGGTTCATATTGAAATATGTGGCATGTCGGTTACGAAATAATATATAGATAAAGAAGACGAATACAAACATAATGTTTTATATTAAAAATAGATACAGTTAATATTAATATTGATCAGTTAGCAACTTAGCATGTGAATTGTTCATGAAAAAAGTCAATTATGTAGCAAACTTTAGATTACCTGAGTGTATGTGTAATTTCGTTTAAACCTTATAAGCTATGTAACATATGTTTGTTATGTCACCATAGTAACTAGAAAAGTTGAGGGCAATCCAATCAGAACTGAAATAAAAAAAAAATTGAAGGGCACTGTTGTTCACTTTTTTATTACAACAATGTGTGACAAAGTGAGCTATCAATGACATAAATATTCAAAATAATTATGGGAATTGTTATATTTAAAATTTTCAATAATTTATTATAGGTGTGTTTGGAAGATGTGCGTGTGTGTGAGTTGGTAAATGCACGATAGAAATACAAAATTTAATACCCATGAACTGGAAAAAAATAGTAGTGAGATATTTACCAGAATAATAAAATGTAGAAAATTGTATACAAAAATTTCACCCATTGAAGGTTCAAATTGAGTATTTGAGTAGATTTGAGTATTTGAATAAGTTGATATATGTAACCTCAATTTGAAACCAAAACGAATTAAATGTACTCAATTAATTATATAATTACCAGTCATCCCACATCACAAAACATATTACGAACTATTTATTATATACGCATTGTTGTAAATACTAAATCATCCTATAAAAAGTTGAAATTCCAAAACAATGTAGGTTTATCTTCATCTAGGACTGAGTGATGACTAGTTTTATGTCTTCATGCATATAAAGAACTTTGATTATCATCATAATCATTATTATTACAGCAATCCTTGTAATAGCAGTTTTATTCATGAGGGTGAGACAGAGAAAGTAGATCTGATGATCTGGTCACCCACACCAACCAAACACAACACTACTCGGTGAAAGTACATACTCTTGTTCAGAGACAATATCATCACCATCAATAACATTAACAACCTAATCAGTTCATACATCGAAGCTTAATTCATGCTATAGAAGTGTTGACTATAACAACCGTTGCCATAGCAATCCAGGGGGAAACAAAACAACTACATATAAAGGAAAGGAAAGAAGACAAAGAAGAACGTGTGGTAAAGAAGATAAAAATCAATAAGAGAATCGGATTTTTTTTTTTCCAACATGGGCGAATGATTTAATTGTTCATCATCTCTGAACATTTTAGTTTTAGTTCATAGTTTGTTGAATAAGTTAATATGTACTTAAATTAACTAGAAAAACGTAGCATACGTGTTGTAGGATGAGCAAGATTTCTTATGAAAATGTACTAGGAAAAATGGTAAAGGTGTGCCCACCTTGATTTAGATCTATTAACTCGCTGCCAACATGATTCACCTCTTGATAATATCAATCATTCTACGAACTAATTGGTTGAACATGTTATTCATCTTTCAATTGATAAAGAAAAGAATGTTTGTTAATTCAAAAAACGGTCGATCAGATCTGTGTAAAACATTGGAATTAGGTGTACCATTCTGATGTTCAAATTCCGTGAAAATTTGAATTTATTCAAAAAATAAATCCAAATTTTCTCCTCTTGTGTTTATACGGAATTTTTAAAAATTTCGAAATGTTTCTCTCAAAATTGATGTAATCTATAGCGCCTTAAAACTAGGCCTATACAGTTATCGAGTTCGAATTAGATGTTGAGATGTGTCTATGTCAAGTTCAAACGAAAAAAATATAAGTAAAACAAAATTTTAAAAAAAGAAAAAAAAAATCGAGTCGGTGAAATCGAGTCTTCGCTTTGCTCATCCAAATCATACATTCACTCCCAAAATAATTTCGTCTTCATGTTTTAATTACGGTAGACCTACATAAATAACTTGACATTAGATATAATTGTAAGTTATATGCATCACTGGAGGTTACTGAAATAAACTTGTTGAAATAGAATCTAAGGTGCGGGAGTTTTGAATAATTAATAATTTAACTATCCATTCATATTTTTTCGTAATAGTTATGTGAATATGACGTTAAAAAATAATAAACTAAAATATATATATTTCACTTCGACGCCACTTTTTTTCTCAATTAATAATGTACTCAAACCCACACAAGAGAGAAGAGATTTGTTAAAATAATTCGAGAACATTTGAGTAGTCCATTTACTATTCCTGAAACAATTGAATTTTAGGAAATCCCGTTAGAACAACATTGCTGGCCAGTTTTAAAGTGAGTTTTTCTAATTAATTTATTGGTATTAAGTTAATGTCCCTAACATCCTGAGAGGTATCATTTGTATTTTGTATTCAACTTACTCATTACAGATTGTTTTTAGAACAGTTTTTTATAAAAAAAAAGTTTTTAGAAAAGTTTTTTTTTGTTTTTAGAAAAGTGTTTTTAGATCATGAAAGGTCGATTTTGCAGCATTCAAATAGTTAGTAAAACGATCATTATTTATAATATGTTTCCGATATTTTAATTGATAAATTAAAAAAAATATATATATCTTTTTTTAAATAAGATCGAAACTTGATACAAAATCATTGTTTCCCAAAAAATGGAAATCACAATAGATTAATTTCTGTCACTCGAATCAGAAGATGTAATTTTCTCACAAAATGAACCAATCAGGGATAATATATTACAACAAGAATATTTTACTACCTCGTATATATCCATAGACCAAAAAATAACGTTTTCTCAAATGAACTAAAATCACTAATTCGAATTTCACAAGTATGAAGATCAACTATAAAAAATCATTCAGCATTAAAACAGTGAAGCTTTTGAAACACAAGATAAGTTGAGAAATCAACATCACCATTCAAGAACTTGAGTGTCATGGCAACCCTTGTGAAGTAAACAAACAAGATATCTATCAGCATTCTCTTTTGTATGCAAATAATTTTATGGCCGTATTTTTACGATCAAAGTCAAATAATAAAATAAATAATGTCAGAACGAATAATTCCATCTGTAAACTCATTGGTCAAGTATGAAAACCCAGTCCTTGTTACTCTTCATCCTGAGAAAGCGCCTGGAACATCAAAGGTAAGTTTATGATCTTGGCACCAGCTAGCTTGTAATTCGATATTTCCTAGGTCTACCCTGTCAAAAAAATGTTTTTCATATCGTAGGCCTAGTAGTGTTTCATTGCATTATGAGATGAATGATAAGGGCATCTGTAGGGAATTGTTTTGT
The DNA here is from genome assembly GCA_964007535.1 of Brachyptera risi. Lineage (NCBI taxonomy): Eukaryota > Metazoa > Arthropoda > Insecta > Plecoptera > Taeniopterygidae > Brachyptera > Brachyptera risi. The sequence goes on from OZ023328.1 coordinate 38,709,456, forward strand.
GTGGACATCTAGTTCTGGGTCTTAGTCTAGTGATGTGCCTGAAGAGCTATATAATAAAGCATAGCATAATTAGGCCCTATAGCATTATGTAATAAAGTATAGTGGGTTGTGTGACATGGGGTTGGGTGTCAAATCTTACCTGAAACCCTGCCCATATTTACAACCATTCATTCAAAAGTACCTCCAAACCCGTCACACAACCGAGCATACTTTATTCTGGTATACGCTCTTCAACGGCCCCCTGCAGAGGTAGCCTATAGATAAGTTCCCACATTTTGCAATGTACGGTACTGAAATTTTAATTGAACTATTAAAAAGAAAATATATTTTACCTTATATCTTGGCTGACTACCATATAGTAACGATGGTATATTTTATATTTTCTAACTGTCTTTAAAATATTGATATTTAAAAAATCCACTATGTAATTCCTTAGGGTCAAGCGCATGCAGTAGCGAAGACAGCTGATGCACGTAAAGAGACAGATGAAATTCTAAATGCCATCTTACCTCCCAGAGAATGGGAAGAGGAAGGACAACTTTGGCAACAGCAGGTATGATTCATGATTATATAATATTACAGTTAACAATTAGTCAATTATATATATTTTAGCATCTGACAATCCTAAAAACATAAATTCAGCGGGCCTAATGAAATAATTTCCAAATAACATCTTCCTATATGTACTAGTTTAAAGTCTTTTCAATTTAGTGTATTTACGATACCCCCTGTGATAAAAGATTCAATTTAATGCAAACGAGTTTTTAAAAATGAATTTCAACTTCCAATCTCCATCGTTCTTAATGAGCGTCACCAAGCAGATGCTTCTATTTCAAGGTGTCGAGCACTCCGGCTACACGCCTTGATGTCATGAACCTACAAGAACAACTTGACATGCGCCTTCAACAACGGCAAGCAAGAGAGACTGGAATCTGTCCTGTCCGAAGAGAATTATACACGCAATGTTTTGGTAGGTACAAAATTAAGAATGTTCACTCTGAAATACCATCATTTAATATTTTGTAATTATTGTTTCCAATACATAATACAAAAATGCTTGTAAATTTGTGAACTTTGATATTGTATTTTAAATTAGATTGTAATAACTTTTGAGTAACTAGTGCACTTCAAGATCATATATTTGTTTTATTTTTATTTTGTAGCATCAAGAGCATGATTATTTTTCAACCTGCATCAGGTACTGACTATTACGGTATATCAAAAATATACATCTAAAATGAAAGCAGATATTATAGACATTGAATTTCAAATGGTTCATTTTGCAGACGAAATGATTCGACAAGTTACTATTAATTGCGCTGAAAGAGGTCTACTCTTACTTCGAGCTCGAGACGAAATTCGTATGACAATAGCAGCTTATCAGACACTATATGAAAGCAGTATTGCTTTTGGAATGAGGAAAGCACTTATGGTAGGTTTTCTATTGGATTAGAGTATTTACTGTCTTTACATACTAAGTATTGCACTGGATTCATTTTCTAAAAGTTATTCCTATGAAACCCACTAGGCTTCAATACTTTTAATTAATACTGAAAGACATTAAAATTATTTGCTTCGAGATCCACATCTGATAAGTACGAGGCAAATGGCAAGTACCGTATTAGCTAGCACTATGTTATGAAGAATTATTTAATTCATTTAATCAGGCGTTTGTTAAAATGTGTAGGCCGAACAAGGAAAAGCTGATCTTGAAGAGACAATAGTTACATTACGAGCTGAAAAGTCAGATTTGGAAAAGCAAGTTGTAGAGCTGAGATCTCGTGCAGAACAGGTAGAACGGAGATCAAATGAGCTGCGAGCAGCCGAAGAAAAGAAGCACACTGAAGAAATTCAATTCTTGAAGAAAACGAACCAACAACTCAAGGTATGTTTCACTTGAACAATTATTATTAAATGTGCATTTGATCAATCATAATATAGACCTCAAGTTGAAATTATTTTTGGAGTTTTCATGTAAAATACAGGTACATATGCTGGACATGTAAGATAGTTCAATGATGCATTTGTTTAGGCACAAGTTTTTTTGCACAACAGAAAATCAGTTTAGGATTAGTCAGTAAATGAACAAAATATACTTGTTGGACAAGTAGTCCATCTCCTTCATCAGATAATTAGTATGTGTATCACCTATCTAACTGTGAACAGATAATAAGAGGTACTATAGCATATACCCATCCACCAACACCGCTCATGGCAAGTATAGCAGATATGTGATTGTAATAACTAGGCAACAGCATATGCATTTGTAAACATTCTTGCAGGTGTACTAGATGCACAGTGGCAAGATATTATTATTCAATTGGATCATTTTCTTGAATTGCAAGATGAGCAAGAAATTTGATCAAGGTATAAACAGAGGCGTTGAAGTAGTTCTACCTTTGTTACTCTCTCGAATCTGGTAAAATCGAAAACCTTGACGCATATAAAATATACTTCACTTTGGGCAAATATCGAATCTAGAAAGCAGTGAATCTTGGCAACATAATTCTGCTATTATTTCCATCTATTTGATGAATAAAATCGTTTATTAAATTATTTTCTCCAAAACGGCTGGTTCTAATTGCATACAAAATTGTAATCATTCATGTGTACACATTCAGAGAATTTTTTTTTTTTTTAGACTTCATTTTTCAAATTTTCTTGCCCAGCCCAATCTTGCGGAGTTTTTAGAAACTTTGAGATGGTATTTCTCAAAACTGGTCCAACCGATTTATTCCAAAAACTATACAGTTCTAAGTTGGATAAGTTTGCATGTAGGCCCTACAGAAAAAGTTTCATGTCGATCAGTCAACCCCTGCGACCTGAGCAGTACTTACAAATAGAAAGATAAAAAACAGACAATGCTCCATAAGAGTTGGATGAAAGTCATGGCATACACTCATCTAATTATAATTTTTGTCCCAATGATGATAAATTAATGACCCATAACAAAATAGTGTTGCTACATTCAAAGTTGGTCAAATGTATTGGGTCAGGGGATGCCACTACCTACACTCCTACTTTATGGAACAAAATTCTTGGTTTCGTTTCCGTCATTATCCGGTTCTTTTTAATCATCTTCCTCCTCGCTCTTTCTCTTCAGACTAATTCCATACCTCCATCTTCCCACCGCCTCCTACTTCTCTCCCCCATTCAACCATTGTTGAATGCCCTCCAGCCATCTCTTCCCAAGTCTTCAAATTCTCATCAAGATATCTCTAACTCTAATTTTTCCTCTCATTTTAGGCTCAACTGGAAGGAATCATAGCACCTAAAAAATGATGTGATAAACTACCACGTGTGCTTGTACGTGTGCTTGTACATTTATGTATTTACACTGAACTGGAAAGTCGACTGATCTTCGAGTGGTTTCATCAATGAAATATAAATTGATTGTTACGGCAAAACTATATAATGGAAGTGAGAAATTTAAAGACGAAGGCAATTGAAACATTACTGAACACAAAGTAATAAGATCTGTATTAAAATGATTACTTCTTTATTATACAATGAGGAATTTATTCCAATCACCTGCATAGTTGCAATTTATAATCATTGAATTCAATGAATAACAATATTATAAAATATAAATTATAATAATCATTCAGAAGTCATTCATAACACTCGAATATTTGCTACTCATTTCCTTTCGGTAAGTGCAATTGTGGCAATATATTTATTTTATTTTCACAGTATATTCACTCAAACAAATCAAGCTATTGGTTAAAAATTAAAATAGACCTAGCACTTGACTCCATTATTGGGCTACAATTTATATTTCAATTTTATAATGTAATGGCCATTTAGAGAATAGAGATCTAATTAGTAAATGACTAACGGAGCCTTCTAGCACACCAAGAAATTTAGTTTAATTTCTTCTTATTACACTTATTATTTCATTTTGGACTTATGGAGTAATATTATTCTGTGATTCTGTGGGCCCTTTTTATATACTCGTAATAGTGAAGATACCTTATTTTTAAGAGCACATGATTTTATTCATTTAAATTGAGTAAAAGGCTGTTACATGTTACATGAATAATGTTTATATGTAGGCTAAGTATTCTTAGCAAAACTCCAGATTTAAGCACCACATGCGCCAGACAACCACTTAATCATAGACTAAATTCAACTTTCAACTAACAAAATATTCTTATAAATTTGTAATATAACTTACAGCTGTTCTATTCTATATTAAATAAGATCCTTAAGTCTAAAAATATAACATGGACGAATGTTATTTTATATTTTGTACATTTTTTTTAAAACCAACTTGGAAAGACAAGTCGTTGGTTACTACGTACTATTTACTAATTAGTGGCCTACAATAGTTAAGATTAGTATTAAAGAGTAGAATTTTGTTACGATTGCCCAAACCACAAATCAACATGTGATGTCAATTATATCAACAACCACTTCTATATAAAATTTTGATTAAAAGAATGGATGAAGGGTGACGATACAAATTAAAAAAAGTTATTCCCAGTTGTCTGCTTGGATTGGCAGCAGAATCAACACCGATATTGAAAAATATACGTTTGAAGAAAGTAGGTAGAATAACTTGCGTAATACTGTAGCTGTTATCATTCAATTGAATATATAAAAAAGCATATATATTATTTACATAAAAGTTCATAAAATAATTTATCTGGCACTTGAAACTATGCCTCGTAGTTATAAAATAATGAAATTGATTGGTCGTTGAAAAAAATTGGATGCAATGATTAAAATATATCAGAAGGGAATTTCAATGTTCAATGTTTCCCCTTCTTGGAACGCTTTTTCTTTTTCTTCTTTCCCGCGGTTCCGGGCTCGTCGGATGGAGTGGGAGAAGTGGGGGTGGTAGGAATTTCATCATCATCGTCTCCATTCACGTCACCTTCGCCGTCCAGATCGTCGGGATTGGACAACTCCAGCGAGATGATCTTCTCCCTCAGTGTCTCCACCTGTGAGTAGCAAATCATATTAAGACACTACGTCGACGGTCAACGTTGAGGATCTGTTTGTAAGTATGTGTACGCTGAGAGAGACAAGGAGCATTTCATCACCACACCAAGCGTGACCGATATTTCTGTTACCTATTATTATATTATTACCTCACAATGGAATATTACTGCCTAGTGCCTACTAATACAGACTTGCCTTTACCGGTAATAAAAAAAAGATACATTGAAAATTTGCTAATTAAAAATAAATTAGATGTGGGTTTTGTAGTATGCATGAACTAGGTATGTAATTATTGAAAGATGAAATACAATGAGACCTCTAGTTATTTAATATTTATTGTTTTATAAGTGATTGAGAAAAAAACATATGAGCACGAAAATTTAAAATCGGTTACATGGGATTAGGGTAGGATCAAATGCATGATAGAAGCAGGAAAACGATGTTCCACTACATATAATGAAACAATAACTTTGAATTTTGAAAATTTAGGTTCATCTAAATAAGTGTGAGGGTTACAAAAATGGAAGAGATTTCTGAAATATTTCCAAAACTAGCCGCTTGTCTTTTGGAGCGTTACAACACACAACTGAACAGTTCTTACAAACGTGCATTTTACGTACATGTGCTTTGCAATAAACAGTGGAATTGAGATATATATATATATATATATATATATATATAGAGAGAGAGAGAGAGAGAGAGAGAGAGAAGAGAGAGAGAGAGAGAGAGAGAGAGAGAGAGAAAGAGAGAGAGAGAGAGAGAGAGAAAGAGAGAGAGAGAGAGAGAGAGAGAGAGAGAGAGAGAAAGAGAGAGATAGATCTACAACCTATTGTCTATTGAGTGATACAGAAACACGGGCAGTGCAGCGCACACGAAAGGAATTTAGTCTTTGTGTTGGAACTGAACCACAGCGCAGAACGAAGCCACACGAAGCTAGTTCTATCATTTCTCACCGTGATACACGTACCAATGAGTCGTTTGGTCTCAACGTAAAAACGCTACCAAACAGAGGACCATAAATTCTTCCAAGTGTACCAGTACCTTCGTTCTCCATGCATGCTGCAATGTCCGGTTTCTTTAAGACAAACACATGCATCAAACTGATAGCTCAATATAATTAAAGTAAAGAATAACAAGAAGAACACGGAAAATATCATAAGCATCCAGGAATACTTGTGGATATAAGAATTTACATACATGCTTATGGATACATTAGGCCAATTTAGGGTGTAATACAGATACGTACTTATTTATTATGTTTTCTGTCTAAAATGACTCATGACGCTAAAACACCCTTTGGACGATTAATTTTAGTTGCATGAAATTTCACTAATTGCAGAGAAATAATTTTGATGGTGTAAAGACGCTCTGAAAGATTTCAGTCAAGTTGAACGTAGTTGAACTTTTCGCAATTCTGGCATACAATTGAAATCTTCCCGTTCTCGTATGTAGGCAACATAGGGAATGTGGGTATTCTACTTCACTAAAATTAATTGAAAAAATTAATTGAAGGAAAAATTGATCGTGTAAAGGGGGTATAAGTAGAAAATCAAGTATTGTAATTTGCATTTTTCCATTTCAAGTATCAAGCAATGCGTAAATCTGTAAAGCACTGTCAACATAACTGCTGAAATCATACTACATTAATGCTAACATGCTCGTATATTCTTGCAATGGCAATCTAGCGAGGCAAGTAGACTCTTTCTGGTACTGTACAAGCTGCTGCCAAGCTAAAACTCATGCAGGTAATGTCATTAGCAGTGTTGGGTAATGGACTTTTAAAATGAACACGTTCGTATTTTCTGAACTTATCAATAAACGCGTTACATTTACAGTCGACGATCTTGAACTTTCTTCACATTCGATTTTTAGGTGATCTTTAACGGAATAAAACGTCCATTTAAAAGTTCATAATTTTAGGTCACTCACAATCCTCTTTGACACGGTTGCACTATCCGTACTTCCCCGTACAAATTCCGAATGAGATCGACTATTTTACGGTCTATCCAGAATGTATAATATTCCCTAATTGGGATTTCATCATAAGATCACTTGTCACCAGGCAAGCCATATATTATTTTTGAACCCTTCTTTCAATATAATTTTCAAGGTGAATTTTTGAACGAACTCATTTTTTTTTATTTGAACTTGAACTTTTACAGCAAAGCCACGAAAACGAAAACGAACTTTGAACTTTTTAAAAGATCAATTTATTTGACATGAACTGAACTTTTAAAAAGTTCCTTTTATAAGGAAACTTCCCCAACACTGGTCACTAGCAGCAAAAGTGTTGCAGAAAAACCCATGCTAATAATAAAATGCTGAAATGTAGACCACATTAAGCATGATGCACAGCAGCTATAAAAAGAAAGGTTATCCTGTATACATAACGAAATGATGGAATAAAGGAACAAGTAGTACTACATTGTGACTAGACAGTAGATAATCACGCTCGGTACCGAGCGTTGGGTCGGCTGCTTCGTTGACATACGAGACACTAAACACATTTCTCTAATATGTCTACCTACTGCTGTCTACGCAATGGCAAGAAACTACTTAGCTAAGCATGTAGAGTCATTTGTACCATTCAATACGTATCATCCATTAGTCATCAGATCCAATAATTCTTCAAGAATTATAGTTCATTCGGGTACAACTGGACTTGTTTTTCAATCAAACTTTAGCTGAAAACGTACATCTCACATGCTGTGCAAAAAAAATACTCTATTATTCTATCAGCTATGCTATTTCTACGTCTACTTTCAATCTGTTCACACGAGGCAGTAGCATAATAAAAATATGCTACCAGTACACAATATGCCAATGGTTGGATTTTTTCTGTGATATTGCAGTCTGATATTCATCTCAGGTGCCTATTAGAACAATTACAAAAACAAAATTTAAAATGAAGTTGGGGTTCTGACTATGTTCGTACTAGTGACAAAGCAATAGCTTAAACTTCGATTGGTCGATGATAACCACGAAGTACACGGTGCTAACACTGATTACTTTTATTGCTGAATTGCCAGATTGATCAATTTACAAGAAACTTGGAATAACAATAAAAGATTCTCTTCTTACGAACTACAAATAGTAACAAGTGGAACTTCAATTTTCATGAATGCTACTAACTAATATAACATGCACACTTCAAAATGGGTTTAACCGGTATTCACTAAAAATAGTAAAAATACTTATGCAAACATTACTACAACTAGATTTCGATCAAATGAACACAGAATAACAGGTTGGGCCAAGATGAACATAACAATTCTTCTCAAAGGTGTATGGTTTTAAATAAGCTAAAAAGCATATCTACAACAGGCCTAAATGCTATAAAAGAAAAACGGTACTTAAAAAGTTGCACTGGTTAGTTTCCCCAGAAAGTATCACACATCACGTAGAAGAGTTCCGAAGAAAATATCTACAAGTTTGTTTTGTGCGCGTGCTGTGCAAGCCTCGCTATCTTTCATAAACCACCTGAGAACAAAGTTGATTCAAAGTTCTAATCGTTCCACTGGCTTATTACAACCAACTGAACAATAAAAACAAAGTTACAAGTCTACTTGTAGATTTAATATTTACAAAGGATTTACAAAGGATTCAATATATGAAAATACTGTCAAATGTACAGTAGTCATGTACAGTAAAATCAGCAAAATAAGTACGGTAAAACAAAAAAAGTGTTGCTATTGAAGTTTTGCAGGAATACATTCGAATATATATTGATTGTTTTACTTTTCTAGAATAATCAAGTTCAAACAGATTATTAAAATCTGGCTAGGCAGGCTGGGTAGGCTATATTTAAATTGTATTGAAGAAATGAGACAATCCAAATTTGGAACATTGTTTATAACTTGACTATAAAATAAGAAATCATTTCTCAGGTGATTTATAAAACCAGGCTTATACTACTTGTAAGAGAGTTGAGAGAGCGTGATAATCTATGTTTGGGTAAGCTACCTCTCGCTCGATCAACTTCTCTACGTATTCGACCGTACGCACTCTCAGTTCGCCCGTGTGCTCGTCTACGTACTCTTCCGTACGCCGAGTAATTGTTTCGCCGAGTATCCGCTCGGATTCCCGTACTTTTGTCGCGCCTGGCTTAGCTCGGAGTGACAATTTGGGGAAATCGTCGCTAGAGGGCCGCAAAGCGGTGAGTAACTAGGTGGGAAGACACAGTCGGGTTAATCGACAAGGAGAGATACGAAACGGTCACAAGACGGGAATATTTAATATTAATTAGTAACAGGCGTGTGCTTCACTAATCTATGCTAAGATCTATGCATTGAGCAGGAAAGCATCAGGTATGGGCTGAACAACCAGAGACTGCGAGACTATTACAAGTAACAAAATACTGACTAAAAATTGAATTTAAGTTTCAAATGACGATTTGTTGAAAATATAATTTTTTGTACGAAAAAATCTTGATAGATTCACGTTTCAATAAATTACATTTAATTTCAACTTCCAAAAATATTCATCTATAAAATACACATTAGGGGTTACTAAAGTAACTTTTCGTAAGTTAATGCCAATCACGTATCTTATATAGTCTGTCCAGTTGGTCCTTGGTTTTCGACCTAGGCAACTACCTACATGGATTGAACAAATCATTAATACTATATGGCATAAAAGCTAAGCACACACAATAAAATGAAATATGCCTTATACTTGTTCCTATCACAAACGAGTAAGAGGACACATGTTACAATAAACATAATTATTAATTAACAATCTATCCGTACTTATCAAGTTACTTACACATTGTTATTATTAGCGATCTGTAAAACACGAGACAGACATATTTTAATTTTCAACACAGATTTGAATGGTTAATGACACACCCTACACCAGTAACATTCAACATGAATATTATATAAATGCATAATAGCAGATCATCAATTACCTCAACATTGTTTTCCTGGTCCTGAATCAAACCATTGTTGTTACCGTTGGCTGTGTTTTCAGTTGTTTCTTGGGTGTTCGGTTTCGTGTCGATCATTTCACTCATCTTCTTGATCACTATCTGCGCTTGCATAGCATCCTGAAACGTAAGGCAAATCACATCTGAAGTCTCCAGGCCATAGGAATGCATCTGAAGGATTATATATATATATATATATATATATATATATATATATATATATATATATATATATATATATATCTCACGATGAGCATTTACTGAAAATTATTTCGTTTAATAAATTAGAGTTTTGAGAATATAGGCACTACTTTGAAAAATGAGTCGAAATTAATTCATTTGAGATAATGCACCAGATACTTTGACCTTGGATTCATCAATCAAGGCAAAAGCAGGAATGGTTTCTACTTTCTAGTATCAATGATATTATTTCATCAAGTAGGGATATGCATCCATAATATATTTCAATCAGTTATCAAATAATTGTTGTTATTGACGACGGAGTCGTATGTATGTACCTGCTCAAGAGACTTGAGTCTGGCCTGTCTCCACGCAGCTCTCTTCTCAGCTTTCAGCGCCCGTTGTTCGGACGGCGAAAGTTCCTTGTCATCGTCTGAGAGCAAACCTTCTTGTTGCAACTTATCCTTCAGCCGTCGTTCGGCCTTTGCCGTGCGCACGCTACCAAGACCGACCAGACCGACCGTCGGGACGGAGTCAGACTTGGGCGGTTGCTCTTCGTCGTACTCGTCTTCCACTTCGTCAACTTGAGCCCAAGTTTTCAACTCGTCTCTCGTGAAAGACTGGATTTTTTTCTCTACAAAATTGAAAAAATAATTCACTATTGCTCTATTTGAATTTTGACTGCGACGATATTTTTAAACATACGGGGCTCATTATGTTCGACGACAAATCAAAATCGACCCCAAAAATATACAAAATACAAAATAAAATAAAATAAAAGCAAAATCAAGAAAAATACTTGAATCATATAAATTACACCAAATTGTTCAATTGATCAATAATGAAAAATGAAGAAAGGAAACGAAGAATGCAAGAAAACAACTTAAAAATTGAGTGTGAACTAAATAATTCATTCATCAACCCCTTGCTAGAACCCCCTTTGCTTTGCTAAACAAGCTACTGGTTAGCCAAGTTACCTTCTTCTTGCTTCATCTGTTCCACTTCATCTTGACTCAAGAAGCTGAACGCTTTCTTTGGCACAGGCGATGAATGCTGCTGCTCTTCCATCTGTTTCTCAAAGAACTTCATCTTATCACCTACCGACATCTTCTTCGTTTCCACAGGCCCACTCACAATCTACGTCATAACATACAACATCACACTCGACATTTTCAACTGGTCTACGAGCAAGTCATTGAAAAATTATATCCAAATTACATTTGTATGGTTTTGATCATGATTAATTAAATACTGAAAGGGTTATTGTGAAGAATAGACTATTCAAGAAGTGAAAACTCATGCCCAAAGTTGGTTAATTGTCAGTAGTGCAAGATCACGAAGAGTGAGATAACAATATGTAATTAATAATTATGCAAGTTACAAATAACCCAGAATGTTTCAACAGTTGATTTCATAGATATAATACGTAGAATCTATCATTTTTGTTTGTCATAATCAATTGCAACTTGATTAGTTCGATCACCAAATATCGTGTCTCTTGCAGAAGCTACGTAACAATTTTATACCTCTCGTGTGGCATTTCCTTCGTAGTTCACACACTTCTACCAGCGTGTAATAGGATATGAAACTCACAGCGTGTCAACCTTTCAGAAGTAACTACTGACACTTACTAACTGACCGAAGTTGAAGATGAAAAGTCAAGAAATGACACTCATTTTACTTGTTAACAATGTGCTATACAAAAAACACGTATGTCAGTACAGTTATATAAACTCAATAGTTTTGTATAATATTGGAATTATCTATAGAAAATTAGAAATAAAAAAAATCTTAATAATTAATGCCTAGGCCTACATAATTTGGTCAAGCCTTTTTACCAATAATCGTGACGAACTTATTACTACAAACTTCGATCACAATAGATCGAATCTTTGTCAAGATAATGCAACTGAAGCATAAAGTAGTGAGTTTGCGGTTTTCAGCAGCCAATATTTGTAATGAGAACACATTATTCCTGGACTAGGAACTACCCACCTCCTTGACCTCAGTCCTCTTGCTGGTTACACGAGCATTCGGCAATCTGCTCTGAGCTATGGGATCGAGCAGGTCGTCAGTAGAGGAGTACATATCTTCCGCAACGGGATCACCACCGGCAGGAAGAGTGGAATATTTACTGTACAGGGTAGCAGCCGGGAACGAGTTCGGAGAACCGCCCGACGGGAAAGTGGAATAATTGACGGGAGGCAGGGGAACGGTAGGAACTGTTTTGACCGGCTTAGAAGCGGTAAGCGGTTTAGGAGGGATTTCCTTGGGACGAGGAGGTAGCTTGGCGTGAGGATTAACGGCCTCGGTTGGACGAGCAATAGGCGAATGAGCGTCAGCGCTTGGTCGAGGTAGGCCGATAGAAACAGGCTAAGCAAACCGATACGACAAAATAAGAGTTATGATTAGTAATAAGTCCAAAAGAAATAAAATAAAGCATACCTACATGAGAGTGATAGTGCATTACATAAAACACCATGTTGTTGTGCCTTATAAAATATACTTGCAATATTTGAATGAAGAGAAAAATATACTAATAAGTACCTAATTGAGCCTGCTTCTTTATCTGTAGTTCTGTTATACTTCTCAAATTTAAATTTCAAAGTCTGTGATAAAGAAAAATTCAACCACCAGTAGTAAAAGTTTGGAAACCCATTTCCAAAACATGCGGCAATAAAATCAATATGACTTTCTACAAAGTTTAGATAAGCTACGTTCAGAAGGCAAAAAAAGCAAAGAACAGGACAGCGATTGATATTTTATTCAAAACCGAAGTTTTAAAGGATTTTAGGTTTATAGAACGAAATTTAGAAAGCATTTCTAGCAATATTTCTACTGCATGCACATGATCTGTTTGGACGGTCACTTCAATAATAATAATAGTAAATAGTATTATAATAATAATTAATAAATATATTTGTATACTGTATATAGATAATGTACAAATAACAAATAGGACATGACGTAAATATTCTGTCATCAGTCACACAACACATTAAGAGACGAGTGTTCTCTTAAAAACAGAACAACCACGTAGTTATTAGCTCGGCAGAACTTTAAAATGGTACACGACAAGAGACAGAAATTAAGAGGAAGTACACGTCGTTGAAGAAATGTGCGTACGTAGACAAGTGAAACACTTGTACACTCAACAATAACCAATAGATACACTGTTGTAACAATGAGAAACAAGAACAAGAGACACTTTATACCAACAACAGTTTTGTCAACATCAAAAATTAACATTGTTTTTAGGAGCATTAAAACGGATACAGAGATGTACAGTTCTCGTTGGAATGAAGAATGGCATAGGGTACGAAGGAAGATATTATTGTAATACGACAAAATTGTGACATACAAAATGTAATAAATAGGAGGACTTTGCAAAATGAAAATGCTAGAGAACACAGATACAACCACAGTGACAGCAAAGGCTAGGCCTAATGACAATACAGGGCTAGGATTTTTGTCCCAGTCTGGCCTAATTAGAAGTTAATCTCAAACGGTAACTTGAAAGACGAATGTTTCCGATTTGTAATTCTACCATAAATCACAATATGAAAATATATTGAAACAGAACGAAAACAATTTCCAAGAAGAACTTGCCACTGTATATATACCACATCATAATTCCAATCCATAATATATGTAGAAATACTGAAAAAGTTCAGTAATCTAGACAAATCACTTGAAAGTCTACTCCAAACATTTGACAAATCGTATTTCTTTTCAAAGGACTGGTCTAAACGATTTCCTTACTCCAGGCATACGAATTAATCGACAATATGGATACTTTAATGTAAAACATAATATTTTAAATACTGCACGCAACTGGCACTTAGACCTACATTATAAAAAATAGTTGAACACACGGCAGAAAGTCCCACAAATGACGTTCAAATCCACTCTTAATAATTCCAATTCATTTAACTAAAAGAGTTGATGATTCAATTATTCAAGAACTGCTTAATGTTTAGCAATGAAAATATACAGTCTGACACAAATATTAATTAATGCAATGATATGGTTAGTATCACATTAAACCTCGACTCATAAAAAAGGTGATCCCATTTACGTCACATTTAGAAACAAAATTTCCTTCAGTCATTGTACTGGTATATATAATAATAGTATTTATAATGTATATTTAGTGTTATGCATTGATTTAAAACATGATTACTGGATAGTTTTATACAATATATTTGATTAACAGTGCATTGGAGTTGACTTAAAGATCTTTTTCTGGTGACAACTTCTGAGTAGTATGACTATATAGAACCAAGTATCTTTATAATATCAACAAACAGTACTAATTAACAATGCAACATAATAATTGTCACTTGTATAAGATTGAAAAAATGATTTGTAGAAGGGATGACATCGATTCTCTATGCTCCAGAATCGATTAATAATCGATTTTGAAAAAAAAAATTGAAAAAAAAAAATTGAAAAAAGAAAAAAATTGAAAAAAGTTTATTCTTAAAAAAGTAGTGGAATTTGAAACTTTTTTTTTCAACCTTCCCAATGCGTTCACATGAAAAATAGCTGCTAGAGACTTCTTTGAACTGTACTGTACCATTTAGGTATTTCCGTCTACGTTCGGCTGTCAGACGTAACCGAAGGGATAGCTTGTGTCCAGATAGTAATATCTCAACAATACAAAATAATATGGACAACGAAATGAGCACTTATTGCGACGTAAGTAAGTACAACACTAAACAAACGAACATTTTTTTTTTCAAAAATCGATTTGATTGATTTGAGAATCGTTTTACAACAGAATCGATTCTTAATCGATGTTATCCTTATATTGTAGTTATTTCTTCAAATTTAAAAAATTACTAAATTGGGGTGGAAAGATTGGGGTGGCAATCTTACCTTGTCCTTAATCGGGTCTTATTACCGGTCTTGGCCTTAATTGGGGTAGGCCTATAACTACTTTGAATCAAGATTCAGATGTTGATGAAAAATCTGTATACAAAATACAAATGACAATTGAAGAGATTGATAGTTTAAATTCTAAAAAGTATGTAGTTTGTATGTATTGATTTCGTTCAAAAGTTGCCACCAAAAAAAAAAGGTATTTTGCTGAATCAACTTCAATGCGCTCACACGATCTGTCATTGAAGATCTAGAAGATGTTCTATAAACAATATGTAACAATATAACATAAGTACGGTTATGATAGAGCTTTAAAAACTGTTCGATTCAATCAAAAAGTATGTTCATTTCCATTTATTTCTTGCGTCAGTCGAATCACTGTTTTATAAAAATGTCACGGTATATAATTATGTTCACATGAGACGCACGACAAGATAGTTACGTTGAAGAGAGATACCGAAAGCACAAACTAGAGGTAACAAAGTTTTCTGCTTCCGACGTTAAACTAGCGAAGTCGGACTCTGGAATAAACAGAAAGAGATGTTCTCCAAATTGAAATTGTTTCAAGAGACATCAAGTTATGGCTACGGTACCGAACGACATTGAAACGAGCGTGCAATTCACAATTAAGAATCATTCCAACAATATTTACAGGTTGTACATCATATCAGACTAGGTAGATATCAAATTGATCAAATTCAACTTTTGCACTGTGGATCAACTAAACAGCACGATTCTAATTCTCAAAGAGGCTTCTCTACATAGGATTTGAATTTTGAATCCCAAGTCCTTACAGATTTATTTCCAAAGAGCTCACTAAGAATAATATTCAAATAATTTGTATATATAAATAAGTAAAATAACAAACGGGTGAAATAAAATGTACCAAAAAATAGTACATTGCTGACCTGACTTAACTTCTCGTACTAGCCAAGTTTTGCTCGAAATATCATAATGTATACTAATAACTTTTGCAAAGCCTTGTATAAATTGAATAAATACTGAATAGTCTGTGCTACTTTTGGCGTTTAAGACAGTTTCTATCGATTGTTGAAGGTGTAAACGTAAATTGAATTGTAAATACATGATATTTTCAAGTATCTATAAAACTTCATAGACATTTTAATGACAATCTCAAAAATTAGCATACGTTCATTTTAATCATACATTTAAATTTTTTAAATTATTGAGCAGAATTGATTTTTTACAGGTCTACCAAGTATGTACAAGCTAATTCTATTGCTGTGGAATGATGGAAAAGCCCCTTGGAGCAATTATATAGTAAACATTTATTTAGGCATCCGCATAGGTCTTCTGTAAACCGTGCAATTTAATGTTACAGTAATACGTCAACGGTATCATGCGTCTCATGCCAACAATATTATGTACGCTACTAGATACGATTGTCGGGCAATAACAAAGCCATATAAGTGTTAATTGCCAAATGTATATATACAATGGAGCAAATCAATCGATACGGAAGACCACTTGCATACGAAGATCCTAAGATGAATGATGATTTTCGAAACTAAATAATGGATTGAATATTCTATATTCTATATCAATTACCAACGTAAAATGAAGTCATCACATCAAACAAGCATGCCAATTGACAGCGACAAACGACGGAACATTCCAAGCGACAAACGGAACGGAACAAACCTTTACGCAGACAAAGAAGACCTTGCCTGCAATCATGACACCTAGCGGCAAAACCCACAACATCACGACCAAATCATCACACGACGAGCAGGGTTAGTACTTGGTGGGGTGATTGTGTGGAGAAAGAAGAGAATACCAGCTCAACTTGATCGGTAAGCCAAGTGATTCGTACTGGTCGACAACAGTTACAAGAGAAGAAACGAAAAAATATTCACAACATTTCGTCTTGGTTGGAACGCAATTCAGTCGAATCAAATCATCAGCTTTGACAGACGCAGCAGACTAAATGTTCTGTGCTTTGCGTTTGCGTACGACTATCAAGTGATAAACCGTAGTGAATCTCTTGGCTTGTCAATCTAGATAGATACAGTGTTCTCTCTCCATTTTGACCTATCAAGATATTAAAAATCTCATGGCTATTTTCCTACACATACAGGGTGAGGTATGCAAGTATTCATCAGAATGTACAGAGTATTACAAAATGATTCCAGGCTAAAAACATAGAGGTTTTCTTTGCTATATTGACTATACACACTGCCAATCACAGCTCTTCATTTATTATTAATACTGTAGTAATAATAATAATGACCAACTAGATTCATGTCTCATTTGCGTAATGAAGGTCATTGAAGCTCGCCAATAGTCTATCGACCATCGATGTAAGAGTACTACACTAACGGTCGTCTGAGTCAGTTATTCCTTGAAAACAATTCATCTACATAATGAATGGAACTGTAATATGAACCATCTACTAACCTAGTTCAACTAATCTAGGTGCACTCTGAGATTTGTCAACTATTAGACCTATGGTATTAAAATAAAAATATAACAGATCAACCATTTGATATTACCCAGAGGAGAGCGATGAGGAAGGCCACCTTGAGAAAAGGTCAAGTAAGCTTACTCATTTAGACTCACGACAAAGCGAACAAAACATAAGGGAGGGTAAAGGACAAAGGTACATTAGTAGGTACACTTGCATTCACTAAAGAAGGAACTAGGATTAAGAGAATGAAAAGTAACCAACGAACGTAAATAAAATAATAAAATCTGAAGGCCTACATTTCCAGTAACGGCTGTTATAAGCTGTAGTAAATTTCGAAAGAAAGGCTAAATGTTCAAAATATATTTATATCGAAGTAATTTTTTGTCATTCCTATTATATCTGGATTCATTCATCCAAACCATGTAACTTTCTCTAACCAATAGTCTGGCTACAGACACGTAATCCCATTAATCTTTAAAATAAAAGGTTCTGGTATCACCAATCACTTTCAACTCTCCGACTGACCTCTCATTGGTTGAATTTATATGAAAATGGTCCGTACTGGAGATACTACAAGACAATGTTGAAGTGGCCATCATTGGGTTGGCCTTTTCATATTCTCTCATGGATGCAAGTAAATGATGAATATTAGTCACAACAGTTGGCAAGTAAAACGACACAACGTCGAGATTGGACGTCCAACTTACCGTGCTGGTCTGTGGCGCGAGCGTGTGTTTGCTCATGACGATGGTCGTGGTCTTCAGATCTGTCCGAGGACCGACGGGCGACTTGGGGACGGTCATCTCCGTCGGACTGGAGGGTTTGTGAACGAGCAGCTCGGCCGCTCGTACCACATCGAGCACCTGAACTCGACAAAATATTGGCCGTAATTCAAATCGTCTGCATTCCTTTTGATCTATCACTTCTCTATTAGACTTATAACTCAGTCAAGGCAGAGAAAGTCTTTCAGAGACATCTGTTCGCAAAGTGAGATACCAAAATGCAACAGCGTCATAAAATCAAGACATGATGTAATTCAGTTAGTATTTCACAATGATTGTTATTGATGTACTGAACGTAAAGCTAATTGAATAATAATTACTGTATTAATAAACTGAATTTGTATCAACAATTTTACTACAGTATTCAATTGTATGACATTTATTTACATGAATAAAATACGAACACACAAAAAGAGTTTAATAATGTTGAATATTGAACACGACTGTGATGGAGAGCTTTCTAGTTGGACGAAGGCAAGCAAAAAGTAATTCTGAAGAGGAAGATACTGAAGAAACAAAAGACTTTGTAATTGGCAGGCACCAAGATCTTAGAGTGCTGACTGCCACCTTTATTGGATAGCACCGCCTGACCGAATAATAATTGGATCTCTGGACCCTTACCTAATAAATGCCGTGCTAGTGCCAGCTAGCTCCGAGAGGCTAGGACTTTGATTGGTCAATCTTCACTAGTAGAGCTAGTTGTCATGGCAACGTGTCTGGTCTCTGTGTATTTCCATTGTTGTTAGCACAAAATCCTAGCCCTGCTTATGAGGTGGGCTTCCAAATGTGATGGAATTATTCAGTCCAAGAGACCGTGGATTTGTTTTCATCATATTTTGTCATTGTTGGTAGCTTTTTTAGTGAACATTAACCAATCAAAGTCCTAGCCTCTTGGAGCTAGCTAGCTCTAGCACAAAATTTCGAGTGGTTTATTAGGTAAGGGTCCTGGGTTCCGACATTAATTAATTAATTAATTACACCATTTGTCAAAAGTTCCACCTGTTGATAAGAAATGTCCAACTCAACCGGAATCAAAGTCAGCGTACCTTCTCTGGAGTAGTCTTTTCTCTCGTCTCCTCTAGAAGAGCGACGGCCTGTTGTTCCTGTACAATTGCCAGCTCTCTATCCTTCCTTTCCTGCTCCTCTCGCTCCCACTCCACCAGCTCCTGCTTCATCTGCTGCTCCTGTCGTATCGTCTCAGAGTCGTCGTAATCACGGTCTAGGCTCGACACGCTCTGTGACAGCGACACTTCGTTGCTGACGCTACCGCTCTCCGACTGTAGCCGCTCGATGTCACCTTTCTCGTAACCTAGCAACACAGACATAAACGTTTGAAGTGTACACTAAACTGAGATGTATAGACTAAAACTCAATTGAATGTATATACTTTTGTCGAGAATTCGTCATTTTAATATTGTGTTTTACAGGTAGTACTTCAGTAGGCCTACCATACTTCAATAGTGGAATATCTTTTTCATGAAAATTCAATCCATCAGAGAGCAGTCTGAGAGTTGAAGTAATTAGGGATATCAACCAACTAATATGAAAATACTGAAGGTGTTGTGGAATCATGAGACTGTGACTAGGTATTAGTATATATACTAGTGACCTAACTCAAAAGTTACCTAGGAAGAAACAGGATGTGAACATAAAAAAATATATCATCAACTTGGTAGGTCTAATATATTGAGTAGATGAAAATTTGTTTCAAACAGTAGGATGTGCTGAAATTACTATAGTTAATGATAGTCATGATCATGTTGGAAATATACACATTTTCGTTTTGCATCAACGTACGTGGGCTGTTCAACATTTTCTGTCTCTTTCGAATCTAATTTGTTCTTCTTTAGTGGTACAACTACAAGTATACAACTACAGGTATATAAACTGTCTATTACAGGCTAATCATTTCAATCAAAGGAACTCCACCAAGTCTTACCTTTACAAACGACAAGTGTGATTTCATCGCCGCTACTTCTCAAGACGTTGACAGCTTCTTGATGCGACGCTCCGAGAAGTGACGTTCCATTCACTTCCAGCAGTCTCATACCAACCTGATAACAAGAAATAAGTGTAATCAGAAATTGGATTTAAAAGGCCCATTTATCACATGGGCTTACTTAAAAACTCAATATTTGTACTGTACTGGTATGACATTTTATGCTACTTTTAGAAGATTTTCGTTACAAATTTAAAACCCACATTGAAATAAGTTGATTATTGAACCATTTGGTGTGAGTGTTGTCTCAGCTTACACTCACCTTACAAAGAAACCCTACATGATAACCATAATCTGGGCTTAATCATGCTTACTGTAAGCCTTAGAAGAAAGCATCAACATACCTTGAGCCGTCCGTCTCTCCTAGCACCTCCGCCCGAGTTAATCTTTGACACAAAGATGCCCTCGTCCGTCCGATCCAATGGATTCCCTCGGTGGCCTCTGAGTCCTCCCTTGATATGCATTCCCAGTTTCTCGTTTTCCGCTTTCACGATCGTCAGTTCCTGCCCAATCAAACGTCCCCGTTAGCACTCATAATCTAGGGTGACTATTTGTCCTGGATAAGCCAGGGTCGTCTTTGCTCCGAGTTAACGTCCTGACATCCCGGTAGGCTCGGCGGGGATGGTCGATTGTTCCGATTTGATACAGAGTATAAAATATGAATGAGAAATAACTAAATAAGAGATAATTGACATATCACCATGTTCAAAAATGAAATACGCTCAGTTTATTACGAGTAAGACTGTGTTTTACGAAAAATACAAAAGTGTTGATACAGCTAATCATTAATCAAGGTATAAAATTCAAATATAGGCCTACCACTAGTAAGTGGTAACCAATGGTAATAAAAAGTTGAACAGCTAATTACGGGGACTATCATTAATCAACAAATTTAATATTCGTAAATCGGACTTAAGCATTGTAAGTTGTGACACCCAGTCTCTCTTGTCAACCATCACAAACGATGATTATCACAGCAAATATACCAGAGATCTGCTTAAAACACAAAGAAAGTTGAAAAGCTCTTTCAATAATTTCAGAAACAATATTGGCAAGGCTGTTTTTTCACTCCCATCCATCAGTGAACTTTCTTCATTGCTAAAATTTTGCTAAAATTTTGCCCTTGTTCAACTTTTCTTTACCATCATGTTATCATAATTTATATTCTGCTAATAATTAAATGAACATGATTACGTAATAACAAATACACCAATCAGCGAAATACATATCCGAGTGCCTTTCATGCGCAAGGGCATTCTGTAGAGATAAATTACTCTTAAACAAGTTGTGAGGTTTAGGATAGGCCTAGACAAGTATAATTTATGTAATCAACAAATTAATGGAATGAATTAACATTGGAGTTTTACGGCACGTCAGCGCGTGGTTATATTGCTCTGGAGTACTAGTTCATCAAGATTTTATGTTTGCAAGACTTCAGTTTTTTTCATTCTACTGTACGTATATCATTCTAGCTCTAGTATAATATTAATAGGCCTACTGGTAATCAACAAATAAGTTTAATAATAAGCTCCTTACGATGAGCATGACAACAACGATAGCAACACTACGGAAGAACTATCAAGTCAACTACTTACTGTGGTGGGAATATATTCAACTTCGACCAGCTTGCAGCACGGAAGAATAACAGGTATAAGTCAATGTGCCATGTCAACAGCTGCATAAGCTACTGCTGTATCAGTATCATTTATATGATATCATATTCAGTCATTTTATTACCACTCATTTTATTCAATAATTTGGATGGTCAGTATTTATTACAAAAATTTACCATCATTTTTTTCTTCCCATCATCAAGGGAATAGGCTACGTCTATAGTGACAAAAGTAAGAAAACTCACAAATGGAGCTAAGAGAAGAGTCAAGAGAGAGGTGGCAGGAGGGAGTAACGTATGGGGCAGTCAACCGAGGAGCAAAATGGGAGAAAGTGGTGGACGAGAGACGGTGGGAGGATAGAGAACGGTAGAGGGAAGGCGTAGGAAGAGAAGAAGCCAAGGATAGTAGTATCGGAGACGAGCAGAAAGAAAGTGAAGCGAGACTCGGTACTGACAGGAACCAAGATATAAAAAGTCTGAAGTGAAGAATTGGTGGAAACACACCCTGCAAGTTGGTTATCTGGGTTTGAGATATATATATATATATATCATAAAAAACTTGATGCAAAGTCATTGTTTTCCAATTAATGATGAGGTTCACTAATTCAACAATAATTACTGTAAATTGGTGAGGCTTAGCAAAAGCTTAATACAGATCAACAATAAGTACCGTAATAAGTTTTATTTAAACAAGTGTCATGTCGGCGAACATGACAACTAAACACCAACGAGCTACCAACCTGATAGCCTTCAGGCAGAGGATCGTGCTGCACGGTGAGGTGAATCTCGTCGCCGGGTTTCAACAGTTTCAACACCGCGTCCTGGTGGTTCAGTTTGGTGACGTCTTCGCCGTTCACTTTCAAGATCCGGTCGCCCATTCGTAGTTTACCGGACGTGGCGGCAATCCCACCGGGCACAACCTAAACGCAACACAGTCATTGTTGGCCATGTACTGTTTGGACGCTTTGTGGCTGGACAGAAGTTTCGACATAGTGGGCCCGAGATGTATGGAAATTATGTATGGGAGTATGGAAGTATAGAAATTTATACAAATTTGCGGTGATATGTACTGCACACACAAACGTGTCCTCAGGTTTTCGAGAAGATATCTGTGCTCGTTACTTGCGGCCCCTGTGTTGACTGTGGCACTCAACAATATTGAGGAATTACCGAAAACATTTTTAGCGAAACCCAATTTTAAAATGCCAGCATAAGAAGATAAC
Source organism: Brachyptera risi (assembly GCA_964007535.1). Classification (NCBI taxonomy): domain Eukaryota; kingdom Metazoa; phylum Arthropoda; class Insecta; order Plecoptera; family Taeniopterygidae; genus Brachyptera; species Brachyptera risi. The sequence continues at coordinate 38,732,438 of OZ023328.1, forward strand.
CAAATTCAAGATACTGTATCTCAATTCAATGGTTTGATTAAGCAACAAACAGGGCCTCATTTGGAATTCAAATATTAGTTTGAGATAGAAATTGAACTTGATAGGCCTACACCTACACTGTCACTTACAAGATATTGAGAAATTGAATTGATTAAGTTGAAAATCAGAAATGAAATAGATTACAATATTGGCAATAGTCTAAGAAATTTATGTGCATACTATTTTTTTAAACATGAGGCCCTGTCTTTCCCTATTTTTAATGTAAGTGAATTCTTGTGTTTTCATATTGAATAATAAGTTAATTACGCTGTATCGTTTTGCTATCCTGTATATATATCGACAGCAATCAATGAATTTTAAGCTTTTCCCTACTTGTATTCAAGTAATTAAGTCAACATGAATGACTGTGAATGTGTCTTACATGCGATATGAAAATGCCGGGCTCGTTAGCTCCAAATGGCGTGCATGAGTGGTCTGTTCCTCCGATGATGCTGAATCCTAGCGAGCCACCTTCTTTCAACAGCGTTACTTCCTGCAACACATCCACATCGTTTTATATACAATCACACTATACACAACTCAGTTTGCCTACATAACTCTATTTCAACACAATACTTAAGGTCAAAACAAAAAACAAAAAAAGAATGATGAAGTGAACCCAGAATAATTCCAATTTTTCTGTAATTCAAGCAATAGTTCTGGTGAGTCCCAACAGAATTCAGCCCCTTAAGCTCACTGTCGAAGCTTATGATCAGTCTCTCTAGTGAGCGCCTGATAAGTTACCGTTTCGATAAATACACTTTTATAATCCTAAATAGTTTTTCTGATTCTACTGAATTCCAAATTCAATAAGGAGGGTAGGCCTATATTGATACCAGAAGTATATTGATGTTTAATTTGTATTTGTAGGCAAATATTGAAAATGTTCAATTAAATGTTACTTGGACCTTACAAAACGGAGATTAAACAAATATGAAACTTTTTGTGATTATAGAAGTTCATTTCTAATACTGTTTCTCTTGTTTAATTATAATGTGTATCAAAATTATTTATTTATTTATTGTAGAACCCAAAAATGAATCCAAGTGAGGTATTATTATTTATTATCAACAATTTATTAAATTATTAAAAGCTAGGGATATTATGGCTCACGTTTATATTAAAAATGTATATATATACCGGTTTATATATGTATATCTATCTATATCTATATATATATATATATATATATATATATATATATATATATATATATATATATATATATATATATATATATATATACAGTATATATAAATATAATGCCGAAAACAAAATTTATTACCAGGTATTCAACTGATCTGCAATGGAATCCACTTCCATCTAGGAAAATATACAAAACTACCGTACTATACAAGAAAATCACGAGATGATAATAAAAATAATAATAATACAAGAAGTGGTCGACTACACAGAAGCTTCAGCAAGATTCAAGATAGATCATAGCACACGAAGTACGACGTGATAGGTCGATTGTATAATGTCGATTATATTTACAATATTATACAATATATCTACACCGAATAGTCATGCAGTGATGTGCTTTGGTGGCTGTATTGTTTGTTGCTCTGTGAAATGTTTGCACCTCACCAAGCAAAAAAATTCAAGACGTAGAGTTTGTTTCGTAAATCAAATAACAGAACAGAAAAGGTAAGGCCAATGGAGAGGACACAACTGGTTGACGTATCTTTTCGTGGAAAAGGAAAATGTCAAATAAATCAAACTTCTGCTCAACTAAAATGAACGAGTAGCAATAAACAAGATTTGATAGAAAGCTAAGCAACAGCTGTTATTTTTGTAAGCTTCTAAGCATTTTCTCTCTCTCTCTTTAATTCAGCAGACGTTTCAATATTTTAAGAAATGCCTACCTTTTATTAGTAGTCTTGACATCGACATCACAGATGGCAGCAGCTTTTACGTTTTTAAAAAGAGGCCAAGCTAAAGAAAGATCGGTAACTTACCGTTTCTTTTTAGTACAGTGAAAACCACCAGTTAACAAATCACCATAGAAGCCATTGGCAGTAACAAGAGTACCAGTACTGTATGTTATCAAGAGTATACATTCAAGCATTTGGTAGGTTAGGAATGTTAAGAAGCACAACACATGCACATTTAGACACTACTCAAGTTGTGTTTCGGAGATGAAATAGTTGTGGCTAAATAAAATCTTCTTCCTCATGCGATGATTGCACTTGCTTCTACCGCATCCATATTGAAGTGTAGCGAGGTGATAGGCCTGTTTCAAACCACCAACTGTTTTACATTTTAAATCTTAATTGTGGATTGTGATTTGCAAACTGTGATAACTAATTATGGTTCATTCTATGTCACAATTTCCTTGCACAATTTGTTATTAGAAATTGCTAAAACTGGTAATTCAAATATTTCATTGAGAGATTGGAAGTCCAGGCTAGACTATTCAAATCTATTTACCGGTATTCAATTAAATATGAAACTGAGACCAAGAAATGGAATTTAAATCCATTTCCATTACCATGGATTATCATTTGCATCTAACGGAATGGCGTGGTAAACTTATTAGTGTGGTGAATAGTTACGTCCTGCCTGCAACCACTAACCTCAATGACGACCGGAATATTCTCCTTGTTGTCGGTAACTCTGGTAACTACAGTCTCGGTAAAGGTGCTCTTTGTTATCGTCTCGGTAACTTTACCGAGTGCAGTCGGCGCAGGCGGGAACTTGATGTCACCAAGCGAGTTCTCCGGCTGTTTTATTGTCACTGTCACTGTGGGGCCTGAGACGGGAGTTTCGGGGGGCGGTGGGTTGTGAAGGAATCGAGCAGGAATCATGGCTTGAAACTCCTCACTGGTGATTGGTTTAGGAAGCTGTACCTGATCCTGTCGAGGCGGCGCTTCGACGTTGGAAGAAGTCGATGAGATTCGACGTGGAGCGGGTCGAGGCGGTTCGACCGCGGGTCTAACTACGTTATTCACATGATTGGCAACGGGCGATGCCACTGCTTTCGGTGCCGCTACCGGCGACGACACTGCTTTTGGTGCCGCTACCGGTGACGGTTCGTTTCTGAGGCCAGGCAGTTTCCCGTACGTCGTTGCGTTGGTTTGTTCAGATCGTTCAATGGTCGGCCGACGGTAAGCGGAATAGCCCGCGCGGTTCGCGATGTAGCTGTTGGCGTTGTAGATGCCCGTGTAAGGTTTTGGAAGACCGAACATGCGAGGGGATTTCTCCGCCCCTGGGCTCGGAGAAGGTGCCGGGCTACTGCCAAGCGGCACGAGGATCTCTCGCTCGACAACCAGACGGACAAAACGTTCGAGACCGACTAGCATCGAGACTGCTTGGTCGTGGCGAGCGCCCTCCATATCAACACCGTTGATCTTCAAGACAAACACACAAGACAATACAGTTCTATTCTCAATACAAATACACACACAATGTCGTAAACTGTTCCACTACAACTTACCGAAGTTACCCTGTCGCCGACAAGAAGTTTCCCATCCTTCTCAGCTACACCACTTTCAGTTATCCTTGATATGAATATAGCCTGAAAAGAATGACACGAGTTGAATATCCCATAGTTGATGGGCAAATTAGTTGTTACTAGGATCTACTTTTTTGTCTTGAAAATGTGAACAGAATAGAAGCATTCTATTTAAAAATGTGGCATTGTGTATCAAACTATTCAAGAATAACACAAAGATATAATGCACTCATGCTAACGATATAACAAACTTCGAGATGAAGGTTACGTACTGCACTTATGGAATAAGCTACATATTTCAATACGTTGAGTATTAGTCATATTCAATATACAAGTACAGCAATTTACTTCCAACTTTCCTGGTGAGCTATCAATATTCCTAATAAAAAAATCTATTGATTATTGAGTTCACTCACGTCATTGTTATCCTTGAAAGGCGGTGACCCTTTTCCTCCTGCGATACTGAAGCCGAGACCGTTCTGGTCTCTGATCAACGTCGTGTGAATCATCTGCCGCTTGATCTCCATATCCTTGACGGCTTGGATCGGATCTGGTATCCGCTTGGTCTTTGGCTTCTGATCGTAGCCGTTGCTCTCAAATCCGGACGTGTTGCCCGACACGTGCGAGACTGCGCTCGGTGCCCGACTAGTGCCGATGCTTGATACGGCCGAGTCCAACGTCGAGGTGGCGTTCGGGTGGCGGAAGACAGGGGTGGAGCTGGGGGAGGGGGAGGAGGAAACATCGTGTTGCTAATGAGGAGAAACAGAGAAGAGAAAGAATTAATAATTGGAAACTCTTTCATCAATATTGGGTTATAAATACGTATTAAAATTGTTGAATATAGATCCTAAGCAAGCCAAATCTGCAAATAGATCTGGGTATGGCAGACATTGCTGTTGTTGTTTACACGTCACGACACAAATAACCCTAATCTAATCGATCTAACCTATCCTAATTTCATCTTATCTAAAACTAACCCTATCTATCCGTAAACAAATGGATATGCCATATAATAGTGCACAACTCGGCTGTTTGAAAATACCAACTTTGTAGGTCTTACGCTTGTTATCCAGGGCAGTATTACCTTGGAGTTGATTGGGACCAGTCTCGTAGTTTCCCTCGTAATCACTAGGGTCAACACATTGCCCGAAGCTTTCAAAACTTGCACGGCATCGTAGTGATCAGCATCTATCACCGACTGACCGTTCACAGCCAATACCTTATCGCCAACCTGGAGACAAAATAATATTGAAAACACTTCACACTTCTACAATTCAACTCTAACATCCCAACTTGCCAAGAGCAAAGAGATTGCACTGTTATTTCCATCCAATAATTCACTTGAAGAATTTCTGACTGGTTCACGTCACTGACCGGGACAAAACGAACAGTGCAACGGATTACTATGAATCAGGCTTAAGAGATTATTTATTCGAAGAATAGTCTTGGAATTTATTTTTTCTCATCGTATCACAGTAACAATGATCTGTAATAAAAAATTTCAGAACGTGTGCAAGACTTTCTTTAGAATCCATGCCAAATTAGTAGGTTTTAAATGAATACAAATAAATTACGTAATCTATAATATAATGATTAATAATTGATAGCAATTGCAGACAAAGTTGAATAAAATAGAATAAAAATTACTAGAAATTTGGGACTTATGAAAGAAAGTGACAAATTAAACACAGGATGATAATAATGATGACCAAGGATGATTAATATGACGTTATTAATTTACCTACTATGAATTTGTTCAAATATTTGTATTACTTGCACTGTCATTTTTTTGGTAGGCCAAAATTCAGTTACAAATGTGAACAGATCTAAAGTTTCAGAAACAGCTTATTTCTGATGTCACTGCATGCCAAACAGTCTAGAGATAAAACAAATAAACTGATAAAAAAAGTAAACAATATGTATGATTAAGTATAAATGGTATAATGTAAATACGGCTTGAGGCTGAATTTGTCCACTGAACAACAGATTTCCTCATACGTGAACAAGAGCAGTAATAAGCTGTTAGAATTTATGAAGCTTGTTTTTTTTTTTTTTTTTTTTTTTGTATTGGGTTTTAACGACGCACTGTAATGATTACTAAGATCTATTGGCGTCGGATGAATGATTAATGAGATGATGGGATGATGAGATGAAGGTTTTTATGGGTAGTGGGAAGGATAGTGGGAAGGAAGCGGTCGTGGCCTATATTGTAGGAACCATCCCGGCATTAGCCTAGACTACAGAGGGAAACCACGAAAAACCCCTATAAAGATGGACGGTGGCGGGGATCGAACCGGGTCCGACATGTCCCTTCACCTCCCGGATCACGAAGCAAGTGAGCTAACCACTCAGCTACTGTGCCGGTTTTATGAAGCTTTTATGCGCCTTCTAGCGAACAAGCTGATACTGGATCTCAAAAAGTAGTAACTACTACAACGACTGCAAATACGAATATGTCGACGAAATATTTAAAATACATGAAGCATCAACTTCAGACCAGATTGATCATCAGCTGTATTGGCGCCGTGTTTGGTTGTCCGTTGTTACCTGATGAAGGCAAGAGAAACATTGCCGATTACTGTTTCTATTCCAATCTTTGACAAGATCCAACAGTACGCTTTCGTTGAAATATTCGTGGTATAATATTCTTTTTCATTTCAATCAGATTGAAACGTTTTGCGTTATGTTTGAGCACCAGTTTCATGATGTCACACGCTCTTAGTCACAGGCGTTGCCAGTTGAGTTTGGGCCCAACATTTATCGCTTCAAGATTCAAATATTCCGAGAGCTTATCAATATAGTTGGTCTCACCCTAACGTCGGCAAGGTCAGCCGGTCCGCCTTCCGTCACCCTAGAGATGAATATCCCCTCATCATCGCCCTTGAATGGCGTCGAACCTCGCCCGCCGGCTATTGACAGGCCGAGTCCGGCAGACGTCCGCTGGATGTGGATCTCGTGTGTCTCCTCCAGGATTTCAATGTTGGAATCAACGTCTAAGACAGGGAGGGAAACCTGATAACGTACACATCTACCGAGAACAAATGTTACACTGTATGGGCATCTTTCAAATGATGTCACACATTGTTGTAATAAGTGGACAACAATGCTCCCAATTGGTGTCCTTCAATCATACCATGAGTATTAGTTTGTCCAGCCCACACTTTTAAAGATGCTATTTAGCAAGCTGACAAACATGCCATTTCGATATGAACAAAATACAGATATGGCACTGATATTGTGATGATGATTATTGTTTGCTTAACGTAGGTTATACGAGGGTAGAAATGAGCTGCTGATGATTATTGAGAGGACAATTACAAAAACCCATGCATTATGCAGGACTCGAACCCACGCCCAACAGTGACTTCAGTTTCTGAAGCGGTGCCTCAGCTGACCAAGCTATAGAGTGTGGAGCATTGAATTTGTGTAAAATTGAATGAATTATAGAACTGATCGACTATTGTTGGTCAAGGCCTACACAGGTTATTCGCCAAAATATTCAACAACCAGATTATTTAGAGGTACAAATCACTGATTCAACAGCTTGAAAAAATTGAAAATATGATGACTAATTTGAAAATTATAACCAAAATTTTGAGTTATAATTATTAGCCTTTTGATAGCAATATAATAGATTTATAAATATTGAAAATTATGCTATAAATAAAGGCTGTTCATTTGAGGAAAGTGTATTTTGGAAGATTTTTACAGATTAACTTGTATCACCATATTAAAAAGCATATAAAAAGCATGGGAGAAAATAATATAGGTATGATTAAACTTCCTTTTCTATGAATAGTACAACAATACTTGATTGATATACGGTATTCATAATGTACATTGATCAATGTAAATCTAAACACGTCTTATCTCATCACGTAAAATATGGTACACTCGGTACACTTCAAACATGCAGGAGTCGTCACTTACAACGTGAACCGTCATTCCATATACGCACTTTCTTCTTCGTCTTGTTCGCCGCCTCCTTTCTTATCTTCTTCATTTCGCACAACTACTACCCTAATTACACTCACTAATAAATCGCAATCAAACAAAAGGTGCGTAGTACCTTGATTGTTGTCCCCTATAGATTCGGGAGGAGTCGGATAGTACACTGGTTTATCTATTTCATCCTCTTTCTTCTTATTGATAGCCTGCATAAACAAAACACACACGATATAGAAACACTGATAAGCAGTTCAAAGATAAGCGTAGAGCAAACCTCAGGGTGATAACAGCCAAATTACAGTGGTAGGAATTTTTGGAATATTTAGGAGACTGTATGATATTAAAAGCTGCTGCACAGATTGTGAGATTGCGCAATAACTACTTATTCAGAACAGTCAACAACATGCCCAGTATGGTGAACTGTGTAAAGATTAAAGTACTATACCAGTATTAAGTTAGAAAGGCATAACATTGTATTATTAGCATTGGTATGTTTTCAAAAGGGGGAGTGGCTCTTACACAACTAAGATGAATTTCCCCTCAATTTCCCCACCACATTATAAGTATTACCTATCAAGTATTTAAGCAGATGAACTCAAGGTCAGGGCGAGAGGGGGGAATATTATGAAGCAAATCTCTTCCCCTCTCTCTTCACCCAACCTTAAAGAGAAAGTGCTACTAGTTGGTAATAAACAAGCACACATAGTGAGCTTATTCAGTGTTTGATTTTTCTGGATGTTTGCCAAAATTAAATATTGACTACCAGTATTGCTCAAATAGGAATTTTTGAAATAAATATAATAATTATAGCAAATCCAGTGGATTTTTTAAGCTCATCAGGGAAAAAGTTTTGTTATTTCCATGTGTATTATTCGACTATGTGACTTCATGGTTATTAGTTGGCAGGATATCTCCACCACACTTCAGTCACAGTATACAAACTTTTACAACGTGATTTCATCAACGAATGAGTCATGAATGAAAATACCAGGTACAGTCACCAGAGAATTACTGCCTTTCTTGAGCAAGGAAGAAAATAATACTGTACTAGATCTTTACGTGCAGACTTCTTTAGAATCACTTCCATGGTGCAATGAAGCATTGATGGGTATACAAAAAGCAAACATTTGGTCATAGCTTAGAAGTCGACAATAACGATGATGAATAAGTATTTGAAAGTCTATATTTCTACCTTCAATCGTCTCAGTCAATATAGGCCTATATAAAAAAAAATGGGAAAATGTAGGTTTGCACAGTTTTTGTCAAGTGTTTCCTGTTTTTCGATTCTATATTGAGTGTAAACAAGCAAAAACCAAGTATTCCCTATAAATTCCCATTTTGGAAAACTTCCCAGGAATATTTCCTTAATTTCTGATTCCGGAAATTTGCCCATCACTATCCTGGACCCTTGGAAAATCATTTGGTAGATAGGTTTCACCGTATATAAAATGTGTGCATTCTTACGATGAGCTTAATAAATTAGACGATATAAAAAACTATCAAACACATATTCTAGACCTTATGAATGAGAGAAGAGTGAATGGTCCTACCTGAGCAATGATGGTGGCAACTTTGTCTTGATCAAGCTGAGCCGAGGTGATCCTCTTATTCTTCAGATGATGCGGTGTGTCCCTCCTATGTAGCCTGTTGGGCCTCGCTCCGGGTTCTTCCTCCTCTTCCCCGTCCACTTCAAAGCCAACATGCTTCTCCACATCATCGGGGTCGTATTCCCCTTCGTCCACTCCCACCTGGAACAAGATTCAACATTGGTACTAGTGCATTGTTGCTTGGTGAAATTAAGTTGATTTCAGCTCAGATTTTAGGGACATTTACATTTCAATTTTCATAAAATTCCATTAGATAATTCTAATTCATGTTTGAGTTCAAATCATTTTTCTGTGAAAGTGGATTTTTTTAACCAAAACCACTGACTGAGAGTATTAACAATAAATTGAGTTCAATAAATTTTGTTGAGAACATATTCCATTTCCATCAACGGTTGAACAAAACTGACCAATCACAGCGCGGTAAAAAAGGGTCCGGACAGAATATTTTAAATGAACACGCTCAGCTACTCTCATAATTTGACTGAACTTATTGAATAGTTTAACACAACCAATTAATTGTCGAGTCAAAGAAATCGAAGACAAGTATTAAACTGAACATACTTGTAATTTAAATCGTGTACACAAATATTATTCCATTCGGGGCACATAATTTAATTACATTCGTATTAGCTCTAACTGAAAACTAAAGATAGGCGAGACTCATCAAATGACCAGTTGAGCTAGTTTGGCATTTGACGTCATTTATAGATTGCCTGATTGGATGTCAAGTTTACCACAATTTAAAACAGTCCACTAGATTGGATGTAATGTTTTGTCAAGTCAACCTCGTTAAAACCACAAGGTCACGACTCACCTCGCTCTGTTGGTCCTCCGTATCTTCACTGCTAGACGATTCCTGCCCATCACTTGTCATTTGATCTTCCGACTCTGACGCGACGGCTGCCGGCACAGCCGGTACAATCGGAACGGTCGGTATCGCCACCATCTTGGCAGGAGCGCGGCTGTATGGCTCCATTGGTTCGTCTTGCTGACCGTTGACAGGTGGATCAGAATTGTGATTGGCCGAGAATGTTTGACGTTCGGCCAGGTGCGGGGCTTTAACAGTCTGCTGCAAGAGGAACACTCGGTTGACATTGACTTTCAATATTTCTTCTTTATATTTTAATCCCAACGACCCCACCAAAAGCTAGGTGGGAATTGGCGAGTGATAATGAAACAATGAAAGTGATGATGAGTGATACGACGTTTACAAAAACCCGTGCCTTATGCGGGACTCGAACCCACACTTGATCTGACTTCAGTTTCTACCGCGGTGCGATAGTTGACTGAGCCACGGGGGCGGCGCTTTCAATACTATTCATGATATATTCAAGTACATGTTTCAACAAAAAGCTTCATCATCACTAACACTATCAATAGTAATTAGTTTAATTCCTACTCTCTAATGCTAGTCTGCGATCAACATATAATTAGTAATTACACTACATTGTTCAACGACGTGAAGAATACTTCAGTGACTTTGTAAATGGCCTAGTCATGTCTATGCTTTCAACCTCTGGTGACACAGGTTTTATCATCACAATTTATAGTTCAGACCATTTCATTTATTTTGGAAAAAACTACTATACGGTATCTTGTTTCTATATATTTTACACTCATCTTCAATGTAAATAATTTATTATATTACTATGAGAGGCATGTCAAAGTATTGTAATTTCAAGAGTTGAGTTTGGCATACTGGTAAGTTACAAGTTGAATAGTTTCTTAAAATAGTTGGGACAGACTATAGGAAAGTAGGACTTGATTTAGAGAATATTATTTTGTGATAGACGATAAGAGATGAATGATGTTGATGATGCGGGTTAAGAGAAACAAGTGATGTGAGAATGATGAGGTGGGTACAGGTTTGAGGAAACACATAGATAAAGCACAAAAAACACACACACATGTGTGGACTGGACAATGCGAGTACTGGGAGGTAGGTTCCACAAGAATTATAGAATAGACATGTCTCAAGCTACTATTTGAAGAAAATGTTAGGCAAATCCACTTCACCAAAAAACGGAAGTTTTATCGAAGCTTTCTCAGCATTTTAACTCTGCAAAAAAGCATGAATCAGATACGACTTTTGCTGCTATTTTATACAGTATTACTTTTTTCTTTTTTGTTCAGTTTGATCAAGCAAATAAGTAACGATGATAAGTTCTATAAACAAATTCTTAATGTCAACGATCTTCCAAACCATATGGGATGGAAATATTTCCTTATTCATGAGCTCTAATTTTACCAGTAAAGCATAGGCCTATTTAAAAATTATTTCAGAATTAATGGATCCAAAGTAACAATAATAATCGAGTACCAGTACGTTAATAGTCTAATCTGAATAAAAACACAAGTTGAATTAATAAGAGCTTAATTGTAGTGAGTAATACTTACTGTTTCCACAGGTTGTATCACTTTGCTGTCTTCTGGTTTTCCTTTGCCAAACAACTTGTGTGCTTTTGCTTTCAATTCCTTGGGATGCGGCGTATTTTGTCGGACGAACTGGGTCTGAAAGCGAACCCGGTCGATGAATGAATGACCGAATGAATGAACGAACAATGCATCATTGTATCCACTTGAGTGGTCATCAATTGGACGTCACATAGTACATGGCACGAGATGAAGCCGACGGGTTAAGTGGGGTCAATGAGGTGGACTTGACCTATTTAGTACGCTTAGTATATAGAGGTACTTGAGTATGTTAATACGTACCGATCCATTACACTGAGTGGGACAAGTTATTAGATTAAATCAAAATATGTGCTATAGACCTTTGGTTATTAAATCTAATGATCTGTAAGTGAATGGTACTAGTTCCTTACACATTATTACCATTAGAGCGGGCACTTATAGCAGACACGTGGAAATTGAACCAAGTTAGTCGTGAAGAACAAACAAGTGGAATACAATTAATTTTCATGTTCTTTTCAAGTTCACTGAATTTCTAATCAATATTCACTTTTAAAAGGTCATAAACATGAAAATTCTAGAGAAAATAAATTTATTGATGGCTTGTCATTTTCAGGATTACTGACCTCAAAGATCAAGCACAAACTAGAATAACTTTTGAGAAACAATTACCAAATAATTAGCTTTGACATCAATTGAATGTTACGGCTTCGGTTGCAACAATGGCGAACAGACAGTTGGCATGCTAATGACACTCAAAGAAACGAATGTGGCCAACAGATACGATAAAACTGACAAACGTTGTAGGTAAATGCAACCCGATCGCGTGTCAGAATTCCTATTCTAAAATAAACTGTTCCGGGCAAACAGATTCTTTTCATTTTCAAAAATAATTTCATCTTCTTCGTCACGTGAATAAATTATTCACATCAAGGTCATAATTCTCAAGATGAATTACTACAAAAAAAGTGAGATTAAAAAAAAATTGTATCATTGTTCGAATAGGTTACAAAGATATAGGATTTCCAGTTATTACCTGCTATGGTATCCTAACTAGGCTTATGACTATATTCTACTTTTCTAAATGACCTGACGATTCAAACGCAACCTGAATTTATCACAATTTAAGAACAGTGTACTTGGGCTTCCCTCACTTCAATTGAAGCCAAACAAGCAACTATAAATTCAATGTAGTACTGTAGCTGCACACACAAAAGGTACCATACGAAACTTGAAATATGTAGTCATCATTCTGCTACTTATGTAATTATGTAGGCCTACAACAAGAGGCAAGTCATCGTTTGATAATTTACTAAAACAGTTTCTTGACTACCTACTTATCATGTGATAAACCAAAGTTATACACTGTAACTTACTTAACAAAATTGGAAATTCCTTTCCTTGAGCTTCTCAGATTCAATAGATATTTCTTCAATTGTATTTGCCTATAGTTCACGAGCAGTACGTATTGATAAAACTACTGCTAAGAAAATCAAAACCCATGGACCTAAGAATAACCAAACAAGAACGAGCTTTCCTGCGAAGAGAATACAAAATCTGTACTCTTTTGAGAAATAACAGTAATAATAATTTGATTTCTGATCAAATGTCAAACCTATGCCATTTTCCCATTTTCAAGTAGGCCTAGAATATATACTTAAATAACCATTTTCCCATATTAGCATATATTTTACCGTGAGCCTATTTAGTATTATTTACCAATAATCATTATCCAAAAACAATTATACGTAGACTGTCAATTGATATCAGATCCAGGAAGATACATTGCCTCTCGTCCCCGAGCCCACCAACTCACCTCTTTGCCGTTCTCAGCGTCAAAATCATCCGTAAACTTAACGGAATGCGTTCTAGACGCTTCGCGTTCTTCCCAGCCGTCGTCATCACTCTCTTGTTGGTAATCTGGTGACGATACAGAAGCCCGGTTAGCTTCCGTCGCTTCGTTAAGCGACTCGCCACTAAACTTAACACCACTACGATACAAGCGCCCGTCATAATAAGCGGCTATAAGAGAGAAAGAGAAAGGAACACAAAAACACAATCAAGCGGAGCAGAGAATAAAGCACATTCACATGGTAAAACATACCGAAATCTGGAATTCATGTAGGCCCTAGCCCCTATCAGTTGAACAAGATCTACACGTTACACATGTCACGTATTGGAAGTTACAAATCATACTAATGATGAAAAGAGGTAATTTTGCAACTTCATTATAATTTCATTTGCATTAAAAGACGAGACTTTTAGGATTGAATTTATCTCAAAAGTATTTTGACTTGTGACAGTTGCAAGTGAACTTTTGATTAAAAAATTTACAAAAAAGAATCAACATCTAAATCTGAATCTAGGCCCAACCATTTTATATATCATTTATTAATCAATTTTCATCAATTTCTTTCATCAACAAATTGGCAAAATTAAATAAAGGCAAACTAGAAAAAATATAATTGCCACCTAGCTTGAGTATATATCAATGCATCCAATATCTAGAAACCAGTGAAATTTCTGAGTAATATATATGATTTTATGTTTTCAATTTCTTTTTGTTTGACTTCATTAGAATGCGTCCACGTTAGAATAGTCTGGTATATAAGGAATCTGGATTCTTAGCGATACCTTAGTATTATTATTTATTAGCATTTCTTAGTATCTTTCCAGGAAACTAGGCCTACAAACTTCTTATGAGTATGGTAGTTGACTCAAACATTAACTAGGCTAAGTGAACGGTTTAAAAACTACTAATAAGTAATTAGTAATTACTGAAAATTTTATCTTTAAGAAAAAGCTAATTAACATTTCAGCTAAAACATGAATTCCGATGAAGATGGGTTTAACAAGAACCTTTGTTTTTACAACATGCAACAAAATAGCTTAAAGGTAACAATGTAATTACTGTATACAGAAGAAGTACATACATGTGTACAAGAAGAAAATCCAACGAGTACTATTGTTTTATCTGTACGAGTGCACACAATCGTTCTGCAAGGATTGTGAAGAGACGACTGAGTAAGTTCAGAGTGTAATGAGATAGGTGTGAACAGCAGCGAGTGCAATAATAGTACGCAAATGATCGCTTTTTGTGCAGTTTTACCATGCACCTTGCAGTGATTAAGTTTTGCAAGTGCGACATAATTACATAATTATCAACATACGGTAACAGAAACATTTCAAGAACATAAATGAAACCCAGCATGCCATTACCAATAACATTTTTACAACCCGGCCATGTGGGATGGTATGTTCAAAAGATTTTAGATATCAACAATAATGAAAAATTCAATCAAAATGATCGATTTATGTTTAGGTTGCAGCATAAATGTAGTAGGCTTTTAGATAATAAATTATAAACAAAGTACACAGTAGATAGAGTGCTATTAAGTACAAACATTTCGTGCTGGGTTTGGACTGAAAGTAGATTTCATTTCAGGTTAATAGTTTAGTATTTTACAGTTGACAGTGCTTAATTTAGATTACATGATTTATGTTACAACATGATAGCTCATGTATAACTCATGCAATACACAAGACATACAAAGTTTTGTCAATTACACATCCCAAAGGAACAAAAATCAGAAAGAAACAATTATAGAAGAAATGTTCGGAAGAAATCAATCACAAAAAGCACAAAAAACAAATATGCCTGCTAATGAACAATAAACACGTGGCGGTTGTCCTCGATTTTGTTGAAGAAAAATTCTCAAAACTGACAGCAAACAGTTGCGTACCACTGCTTATCTAACACAAATCTTCAATACTGGTCAACAAGATTTGTGGCCAGAATCTCTCCAGATTCTGTCTTTTTGGGGGGCAAATTTTCTCTGACATTATTCAAACACATTTATACATTTCAAAGCAAATGATGTACATTAGTTTGTAATCAAACTACCGGTAATGCCTAATCTGAATTCAAATTTTATCTCGATTATTAGCAAGATAGACATGGGCCTACATCATATTTCTTCACTCCTCTGATCATCATTCTTGCACTTTTTTGTCTTCATTATTATCCATCAGCTTGAGTATAATCAAGTTAAAGGAACATAATAGAAGTTTTGTATAAAATTGGAACAGAAGTGTGGACAAAAATGGCCACTAACCTGTGACGGCTTCCGGGTGATACTCGAGCTGCGGCAGTAAGAAACATGTCAATACTTGGTCTCCCGTATCCTCGGCAACGTCCGTCTGGAACTTGAGCATCGGCTGCGCCTGATTCTCGGACAACCACACGGCTTTCAGGTTCAGGTTGGTCAACGAGAACGGCAGGTATTGTAACCGGTTGCCAGAAACGTCAAGCACATGAAGCTCGAGGCAATTGCCAACCTCGTTTGGTAAATACTGTAGTTTATTGTCTCTGAGAGATAGAACTCCAAGTTGCGCTAAATTGCCTGCAAATAATTACACATAACCTCAAAAACTGAAACTAGTAACTAGTAAATAGAAACAGTGATAACAAATCTAAATGAATATTACATAAACCTGAACAGCGTTTATTGCTGAACCAGAACTAATGGAGGTACCAGTATGACAAATTTTAAGGTGTTTTTCATTTGATAACAACTGAGAATTCACTAACAATTTCAAAATAACGAAAGCACACTTTTGCAACAAAAAAGCTAGACTATTAAAGGCCTACATATTTGTCTGGACATCTAGGTGAAAAAATATAGGCATACAATTAACTGGGCGTATTTAAACTATACGTCCTTGTACAGATTTTTGACAGAAAAATAGTCATTCATAATCATTGAATATTTGAAACTCATATCAATAAAATGTGATGCCGACTGCACCCAGCAAAGATTAGAGGATACTTGAATGGTGAAATTTATCTACCTACACTTGACAGAACTTCATTGTGAGAATCGTTATGACTTTACTTCGAAGTGGTATGAACGATTGAACTAAATTATCAAATGATAAAACTGTAATGAAGAGCCGTACTTAGAGTGATCATTATTATGACATGAGCTGATTTTAGGGAGAATAAAACAAAATGCACGACTTACCTATTTCCTCAGGTAAACTTTGAAGACTGTTTCGATCCACATTAAGATTAGTTAACTTTACTAATTTTCCTATTGATTTTGGTAATTCCATTAGAAAATTCTCCGTCAATATTAATTCCTGCATATTCTCGCACCTGAAACAGAATTGTCACGTTAGTTGTCAACCAGATTGTAATAAACCTTGACAGATGTCTATGGGGTTGCTCTAATACACCACAATAATCATAAACCGAAAATCACGTACACCGAAAATATTATGTATAGACCAAAAATCTCTTGGATCAAAAATCCCGTACAATGAAAAAAAATAGACCGAGAATCTTATACACCGAAAACGTTATTTTACGGGGTGACCATACTAGGAGGCAGGACCCGAGTAGAAGAACGATCCAGGGTGGAGTTACGATATTATGTTCAAATAGTGGGGGACTATTTCGATTTCCCTATTTTACTCTTTCACCAAAGTTCTACTAAAATGTAAGAAAACACCATTCTTTTCGGTGTCAGATATTTTCGGTTAGGTTAGGTCAAGTTAAGTCAAGGTGAGTTGGGTTAACCTAACCTAACCTAAGCCAAAAATATTTCTCACTAAAAATATCTTGACCAGAAAAAATGATATTTTGATGCGTGATAATAGGCATATATCAACGGCAATAAAAAAACAGGGAGCAACTAAGCACAGATCCTTGTGACACTCCGTTTTCCAGTATGTACGGCACAGATACGACATAAGTGCTGAAGCCATGACAGTCGTTATAAATAGCGATAGCAACTCAATGGCGATAGGTCCTCTCAAAAGCATGTGTTTTAATCGAATTATCAGGTTTTGGATGATTCACATATTTTCAGTGCTATTTTTAGCCCAATAGGCCTACCAATTTTTGAACACTTTATGGCCGGTTTAATTGAATCTGCTGAAGATATAAAAATATCATTTGTTTTGTATAGAATAAAATAAATATGAAATGCATACATTGTACCGGTATACACAAAGAAAATTATTCCATATTAAAGAGCTGATGAATATGAATATATAATACAAATTCGAGAAATGTGTCGCAGACATACAATAAAAGGGTTAACAGTATGTTTGTTACACACATATGTTTATTGTTATGGGAGAGTATCTATAAGAAAAATATAAACAAATTATGACACCAAAATTGATTAACCCAACTTATCTATTCGGCAATCGCACAGGTACTATGATAGCATATATAGGGAGAGACAGTGAACGCAGACAGTACCAACACAGAAAGCCGTACTTACATTCCGATGTGATGATTTAAAACAGCTAGCCTGTTCTGGTCAACTTTTAAGATTGTTAATTTGTGAAGGTTTCCTAGTCCATCAGGTAATGACTCGATCATGTTTTGAGATAAATGAAGATCGGTCAGGCTTATCAAGCCGCCGATCTCGTCGGGCAAATCTTCCAGTCGGTTCTCGGAAACGTCTAAGCACGCTAGTTTCTTCAAATTGCCAATCTCCTGCAAAACAACAGAAAATTTAGTCAATTAATTAGAAATCTCTCCAATATTGAAAACATTGAATTAGATGAATAGATGAATAGATTATTGAATAGATGTTCTTGATTTTAAATAAGGTAGGCCTATTCAGACTTGAAACTTTTTATAAGCATGACAAAATTTTTGCAGCTCTCTTCATGAGAAAATTGTTTTGTTTCTATAAAAACAAACACAGTGGCAAATCCCTCCAAGTCTTGATAATGTTGACTACCAATCAAAGGCAGAAACATCTAAGGAAAAACTCAATCATTCTATTGTTACGGAAACATGGTTATTTTAATATTTACGGTCTAGTATTTACGTTTAGTACGATTTAATATTCAGGCTTAACCAAAATCCAATGTTGAACTTTCAAAGTGATTTGAAATATACATTGAATTACGTAGGCCTACATGGACTAAGAGGAAAACAATTAATGCACCATTAAACATGGGAAGATGACACCAACAAGTCAACAAATAAGTCGTTATATAGTAAACAATTATTGTTCACATCCAAATGGTGACTTCATAAACAAGATTTATAAATACTGCACTGCAACATTATTTGGATTAGGGCCACAGTGCAGTATAGAATTTTATATAAAGAATAAAAAAATAAAAAATAAGTTGCAGTTTATTTGAAAATATTTCATGAGCCAGCAATTTCAGTAGTAGATAGGCCTATATACATGCTACCGGTAATACAATGTAAGCACAATTCTCAATTACGTTACAACCTACAATAAAATGATTTTGTTTAAAATCTCAAATTTGAAAACTGACATTTTTTTCATAATTAATATTCATTTTAAAATTACAATTTATTCAAAAATTGGATTATTTAAAATGGAAAATTATTTGGAAAATGAAATTCATTCTAAAATCAAAATGAATTCAAAAATTAAATTGTATTTGAAATTAGAAGTAGGCGGTATATTTAAAAATTGGATTTCAAAATGATTATTAGCATCTTTGCTACACATCACTACGTAGTTATTATATAGCCTACTACTGTACAGCTGCTTATTATTTTCCATATTGTAATTCACCAATAATCTATTTATTGATATTATTGCTATAGTAATACGACTCGTTATAATGGTACCGTAATTGTATACCAGTCAAGATAAGTAAAATGAGAGTATTATATAATTGAGTCCATATAGTGAGTGTACGCATGCTTAGTATGTGGAATTAAATATGTACCAGTAGGCCTAATGTGTCATCTGAACGAATGTAAACTGCTAACCAAACCCATTCCAATTTCCTCGGAAAGATAGGTATGACAAAAAAATACAAATAATTTGTCAAAAAGGCAAATATAGTCAAACATGACCAAAATGATTGAATACATCATAATAACTTACCGAAGGTAAATGCTGTAATTGATTGTGATCCAGCCATAGTTCTTGAAGTGAAGGTAGTTTTCCGATGTGATGTGGCTGAAATAATGCAAAAGAATGTAACATTAAGAGCTTGTTATAATTAGCCAGACAATAGTAGTGGGGTCTGCCAACACTAAATAAACTGCCTGTAATTGAACACCAATTTTGATAGGGTCAGAAATACAGCCTGTAAATAAACTACCTGTAATTGAACACTTACTTTGATAGGGTCAGAAACACAGCTGAAGATCATTGGTTGTACTTCTTAAAGTAAAAACCATAGGCCTAATTGTAATCAATGAATGAAATTGAAAAAACTAATTCGGTGTTTGAAAAATGTTCAATTCGCTAGTACCAATTCATAAATATATATGAGCACATATTTTTTGCTTTTGAAAAACAAAAAATGTAGGGTCTATAGACAAAAAATGAGAAAAGTAATGCATATTACTAAATGGCCTACAAAAATATCATTTCACAGTCCAATTACAGAATTAAAAAAAGCTTTTCATAAGTTAATCATTGAGGGTAATACAGATACCCATTAACATTAGGAGAAAAATAGTAGATCCTTTAATGAGAATTTCAGAAAAACAACAATGAAAGTTTACTGAATGATCCAAATTGTGTTGATTCGTGTTGATCATTTGAAATGTGAAATCAACAAGAAAATAACATAGAGTAAGTTCCTTGTTGAATGAAATCGAACAATTTCACAGCGTCAATTGCCAAACGCCACTCACCAGCTCCTCGACTTCGTTGTCGCCGAGATCGAGCCTCTCGAGCTTGGTGAGCTGCGATAGCGACTCCGGCAGCGACTTGAGAAGATTCTCGCGCAACTCCAACGACTGCAGACTGACCAGGTTGCCAAAGTCCGCCGGAAGAATCGTCAACGACATGTCGTTCAAACCGAGCACCGTCAAGTTCTTCAGCTGCACGAAGCCTGGAGGTAACCGCGGGATCGGATTGCTGCTGAAGTCGGCAACCTGGAGAGCCTTGAGACTCTTGATGTTCTCAGGAATGTCGGGAATGTCTGGAAAACAATAAAGAATGCATTATTAATTTAAATTCCTCGAGGAAACTGAAAAGACACTTAACAGAACACGATACACTGGTGTAACATTCCACCTACTAATGGCTTACAGTTACATGATCTTGAAGAACAAGCAACGAAATAACAGGTATAGGCCTACTACTTTCAACATCACCAGTTGACTGGAATAGGTCTTTCATAAACTTTTCTGATCATATAGGTTTATAAGTGTGAACATAGTAGAGAACATTTCCAAAGTAAAATGTATGTTGGAGTGTTCTGAGGATTCCAACAAGTAATTAATTAATTCATAACAGATTAAATTACTGGCTGACCTCAGAGATTTGTTTAAAAGCAATGCAGCAAACAAAATGTATTTCTCACAAATTTTACCATCCCAAATTTTTTTGGCTAACAATAATGATTTAGGGCTCTCAATGGTAGGGCTCTCATAGACACTCATGGTATTTACTTGGTAGGTGGGCAATAATAATCCTAAATAAAGGTAATGTGGAACAGTAGAAAGGCCTGGTTATGGCTGAAGTTGATTTTAACAGTGGTCATTGCCCATTATTACGTATTGCTTGAATTAATATCAGCAGTCTGATTCATTATGCACTCTGAAGGTTTCCCTCACACATTTAATGAAGATAATTTCAAGAACAGAAACACATTATCTGAATCAGTATTCACTGAACATAAATATAATACAGATGTACTGCTCTGATAACTGACCCAAGTTAATTAAACAATGCACAACTTTGCTTTACAATCAGTAAGTATTGTGTTCCACATCATAAGTTCATCTTATTTTCTACCAAACTACTTCTCAGTGGGTAGACAAGAATCATGGGATATACAAAAGAATTATTTTGATCTATGGTAGACTTGAAGCTATTTGATAGGAGTTATGTCACTTTCTTTGTTGACATTTACAACAATGCTCATAATTAGTGTCACTGTCACTCAGAGATGACATTAGAGAACAAGTTCCATTATTACAACATTGCATTGTTGTTGCAATTGCATTCTGAATTCTTTATATTCATAAGTTGATCAAGTGACAGTCATTAGCCACATTACTACAACCAAAGATTTACAACCTTACATAAAGGGTTGACATGTTTTGCTGTTCAAGATAGCAGAAAGTACATGAAAAGTCGCGCATCGGTACTGTTAAATGTATTGAAAACAAGGCGGTTCTGCCTTTTTACTCGACATAATAATATATCTCACATCCATTAACAAAACCAGTTGGTGCATCGAATGCGCTACCTCTTCTCCCAGATAATCACTTGCATTAGCAATCAAGTTACTTCAGATCAAGTGTGAAATAATAGCTCCGAGTCAAGGTAGCTGACTGGAGGAGTGGGCGTGAGACCAGAACGCCCAGGGGCGAACAGAGGGTGAATGGCCCCGAACACAACTAGTCACTGGCCGAACCGATCATGGGCAAGTCGGTCGGCGATACCAACGCACTAGTGTTAAAAAAACACTAATCTAATAATAATCCGCGAGTCGGCACAACTGTCAAACAAAGGAAGATGTATTGGCCAACCTTGGACCAACAGCCCTAATAGCTTCGAAAGATTATTTATGATGGTTTATAAATAGATTTGTAAGGAAACGCGAGAAAATATCAAGAGGTCTAAAGGCAGGATATGTTATCATTTAGAGGACTCAATAATCTTTATTACAATTTGATAAGATTTAAAACAATGCAGAATGTGAATGACCCACCTGTAAGAGATAGCAGCTGATATCGTCATTTAAAACATTTAAAGCTGGAGTAACAAATAAGATCGACTCCCGCTCAACTACAGTAATTATTCAAAATACATGAAACATTGTTGTGCGAGAACAAAAGCACGACGAGATTTTTGTCCGACATGGAACGCAAGAAAATGCACGTACGAAAATCTCGTGACCATTTTTGAGAATTTTTTGGTTTCAACTGAAACGCTGCATATTTTCTCCCACATCATCTATAAGACCTTTACATATTTTCGAGGGCTAAGAAACTAGTGAATTTAGTGTACACCTGATTTCAGATTTCAGTGGGATTTCACAAGATTTCAAGAAGATTTCATAATAAGTGTGCACCAATTTTCAGGAGTTGTTAACCCCTCGCATATATTACTTGGTAATGATCCATAGCGTGTGCCTAGTTGTTAGTAGGCCCAGTCGTATTATGTAAATAAAGGTGATACTGCACTTGATTATCTGGTTGTCATGGCGATGGCATAACAGCTTGACAGGTCCAATGAGACTTTTTATGACTTTGTGTCATCTATCTTCACTGTTGCGTTGCATTACTACGTAAACTTTATGTGAATTTAACCGTTTTGGCTCGACGCTAGTATAGAAATTCTTGAAGGGAGCGATGAAATTTCGTATCGTAAATAAAATTCGCAAATTGAACTGTAAAGAATAGTACAAGTTTACATTGACAATAACCATAACGAATTAGTAAACCTATGGTTTATAAATTATACTCTATTGGCTACACACATCATAGGCGGCGGAGCCCTAACATTATTGAGGGGTCAAGATTGATAAAGTTGTCAAGTTTGTTATACTTCTTTTTTATAGTTAGGCCTATCACATGATTATTGGGGGGTCAGCCGACCCCCCTGACACGTATCACTTACTGCAATCATGTTATTTATTCAAATTTATCACGAATAGCATATGCAAATAGAATTCTCAACTATATCTTATATCATCTTCCATTATATATACTATTATCTATCTATTATATATACTTTTATCAACTATAGAAAATATATCCACGATTTAAAAAAAAAGATGAACAATACAAACATTATATTCGGCTCGGCATTTTCAGCATTCCAAATATAATTTGCCTATATTTCAATTCAGCCAAATCAATGTCCTTTATTTAATAGGCCTATACAAATGTTTTCATTTCATCGAATATTATTGTTTAGTTTCAAGTAGGATGACACCAGGCTGAGTCGAAAAACGATAACGAAAATGAATTAGGCCTACATTATATATTCCAATCAGTTAGTCGACGTTATTTTCTCAAGAGAAATAAAAAAATCAATGTCACATTCTGGGATAAATTGCCAATATTATATCGACAAACCGTTCAGTCATAATAAAATACCTCGGCAATAGGAGTATAGTCGGGCGTGGGTTCGAGTCCCGCATATGGCTTGAATTTGTATACACACTACTCATTCGTAACTCGCTCATCCCCCCCCCCCCCCATTTAACCTAGCTGTTGATGGGATCGTTAAATAAGCAGTACTCAACAATTAAACATATTCCTAGCTCAAAACTGAACGACGTACAATTGTGACAGGAAGCGTATTGTTTTATTCAAGGCCTAACACTATTAGATGTAATTAGCATTCCACTAAGTCGTGGAGCAGTAGTTTGTGTAGTTTAAACGAATACGATTGGTCCACAATTCAACAAGTAAAAACTCGACTGTTTAGTGTTTACCAAGTACTAGCTCTAGTTGACTGAACACAAATACCATAATCAACGTTAATTATAAGGTAATGATATGAATTAGATACACGCATGAAACATGCAAGCAGGTATTTTCTATTTTGTCATGCAGTTGATGACAAATTTACTGATTTACATAATTGTAATATGCCTACTTCAAAGTGGCTCTATATAGTGTTTGGATTTGAATACATAGGTCGAGATTACTGGAGAAAAATTGATTTTTTTACGGGCACATGCAGCGCAGTGGTTACCGCACTCGCTTCATGTGAGCCGGGAGGTGAAGGGGCATATCGAACCTGGTTCGATCCCCGCCACCGTCCATCTTTACAGGGGTTTTTCGTGGTTTTTCTCTGTAGTTTGGGGTAATGCTGGGATGGTTCCTACAATGTAGGCCACGACCGCTTCCTCCACAATACCTCAGAAACCTTCATTTCATCATCCCATCATATATTCATCCGACGCCAATAGATCTTAATTATCATTATAGTGCGTCGTTAAACCCAATATATGAATATTTAAAAAAAAGGAATTTTGAAATTGGAATGAGTATGCGCTATCTTCGTATATATGCAAAAATAAAACTTCATTATAAAATATAACTTGAATATAAATTCATTCCCCAACAAATCTCAAAGAGGTGCTGGCCCACAATTTGAGATTCGCAATGATTTCCATGTTGAAAAATGAAAATAAAGACTACTATATTCTATCCGAGGTAACGAACAGATACATGATGCGTATAGCATAGAATGCATAATGAGTAGAATGAGTTATTACCATAATGCATAATCTCTGAATCCCCAGAGAGTGACACACCCAAGTAACTTCACAAAGTATGTAAACAAGTTCCGATAGTAGTTCTTTATGCAAAAATACATTTACATTATTAAAAAAAAAGCAAGGTAATAACTTATAAAAATCTCTGCACAAGAAGCACCAACGTAAACAAGTATACGTAATAAATATTATATCAATCCTAATCAAGATCTTTGTCCACATCTTAGGTTGCCGATCTGACACAGAGTATAATGACATAGGTAATTAAAAAGTTAGGAATGGATGATAAATTGATATGGAACATGAAAATGGAGAGCAATTACAGATAACATTTCAAAGCTGGCAAAATGAATACATTATTAACGAGCTCGGTGTCAGATATTCAAACAATAATGAAGGAGTCAAGTCAATTTAAGACTTGAACAATTATGCCAATTTTGAATATATGCCTTGGAACTATGATTGAAGATAAGATTCAAGTAGAGCCCCATACAGGAAATTTTAAATCATGACTACCATGTAGGCATATTTATTTATTTATATATATATATATATATATATATATATATATATATATATATATATATATATATATATATATATATATATATATATATACATATATATATAACTTTACTTAAACTTTCACGATTCATATTTATTAAAATTGACTGAAACTGGGCTGTTTTTTAATCGTGATATATTTATTTAAACTGACCAACGTTTCAACGAGATTGGTCTCGTCCTCGATTGGACCCTGATGAGGACGAGACCAATCTCGTTGAAACGTTGGTCAGTTTAAATAAATATATCACGATTAAAAAACAGCCCAGTTTCAGTCAATTTTAATATATATATATATATATATATATATATATATATATATATATATATATATATATATATATATATATATATATATATATATATATATATATATATATATATATACATATATATAATACAATTCTTTATGTATTAGAAAACAAGTACCTACTCAACGATTTCAATGGAGATAATCATCATAACACAAGAAAGAATAACATAAATGCAATGAACCACAGCCTATCAATTGTAAAGAAAGGACCTATAGGCCTACATGCTGGGACACAATTTTATAGTGCTTTACCTATAGAAATGAAAAATGACAATACTTTCAAAATCAAACTCAAGAACCTGCACTTATCAGTAAATGTTACTATAGCGTTGAAGGATTTCTAGAAGACCAACTATATTCAATTTTAACCATTAACACCTTGCAGTCCTGTTTTATATTATAGTATTCGTAAGACTTCAACATATATTAATGGCCATTTGTATGTTTTTCATTTTTTATGTAATAGTTCATAATATGACGATGACAATATCATGTACATTGATCAATGTGTATAAATAAAAATTATTATTATCATTATTATTATTATTGAACCTCGGACTAGTCTTATATAATTATGTCGTTCATGGAGATCAATATACCATATTTGATTGAAACGTCTTGAACCATCCGAACATTTCAGAATAGTCCCTCGCCCATCAATAAGAAGCCCGGTGACTGATCTTTTCAATGGCATAATTCTCCAAGTAGGATGAGGTATGGTCGGTTTGAATGACTTTTTTTCATGATTCTCTTCTCGAACCTGATTTACACCCATCTCGAATAGTATGGTTGGATCTAGTAAATCCGTCGTCTTTGATTTGGTAATACTCGCAAAGACTTGTAGCTATATATATATTACGTGAATTACATAAAATTGGCATCACATAGATGTAGTTCATTTAGTGGTTATATTATATTGGATTTTTAACGACGCACTGTAATGATTACGGAGATCTATTGACGTCGGATGAATGATTAATGAGATGATGGGATGATGAGATGAATGTATATTTATGCCGGGTATGGGTAAAGGATAGTGGGAAGGAAGCGGTCGTGGCCTATATTGTGGGAACCATCCGGCATTAGCCTAGACTACAGGGGGGAAACCACCAAAAACCCCTGTAAAGATGGACGGTAGCGAGGATCGAACGGGGTCCGATATGCCCACTGCCTCCCGGGTCACACGACGCAAGTGCGTTAACCACTCAGCTACATGTGCCGGTATGACGTCTATATTACGTGAATTACATAAAATTGGTATCAGATAGATGTAGGTCATTTAGTGGTAAAACACTATCAAGTCAATTAGCTCATTTCTCACAAAAGCTGCGTGCGCGACAAAGGCGTGCGACCATCTTTAGTCTGTATGGTGGGACATTAAAAACGAACTGCATTCCTTCAGTGGGCTAATAATGCCACAGGAAATGTCATTGAGGCAGGGCAGGACTCTTACTTGCCACGAGCAGAGCAACAAGGTCGTTTTCCTCTCGTGTCATTATTATAATCATAGACGAGCTATGGAACTCACAATATAACAACAAAAATTACCAGTTTAAAAAAGGAAAAATTTTCAATCATTTTTCTTTTCAATTTCCACTATATACTTATGAGAATACTTTCAACAAAAGTGTTACCGTATAAGTTTTAAATATCATGCAACTTGGAAACAAATATCTTCTTCAAAATGCTCTGGTGGGACCTAATGGGACAAGATATATTGTGCCCCTGAATCCGATGCTGTCAACTCGGTATTTCGGCACAATGTCGTGTAACAATGGTAAAGAAATGCCGCAATGTCTGAAATATTTATTTTTGGCAACATCCACAAATTGACTCGTCTTTACAGCCGTTGTGCTAACTGGGCGTTTTATTGCCGAGCCCAACATTGTCGAGACACCAATGAAATGTGCGTCGCTCGACTTTTTTAATTAGTTGTACACTAATGGCGCCAAAGGAACCATCGTAACAATTTATTGCAAAATCCACAGTATTTTCTACTAATAAGAAAAACAATTGTACGTTAATGGTTGTTTCGAGTAACAACCGTTGCCATATAGCGATCAGTCGAACTGAGGAAACAGCGAGGAAATACATTTCGTACAATATCATGTATTTCTTTGCAACAATCTCTTCCATCACTCAACTTGAGAAGCGGAACACCTCCCAGTACCACACTCATTGTTCCTAAAACGTAGTCATGTCCAAAACTAATTTCAGGTAGCTAATGTTGGAGATACGATAGTAGTTGTTTGGTTTCTCCATTCGCATGAGCGTTAGCGTAAATTTGCTCTGTGTAATTCTAAGTTTGTTAGAAAAAGTTTAGGTTTGGTTTTATATAATTCTTTATTGATCTCTGCCCATGTACATTGGGTTGCCTATCGACACAGAATAACAAAGAAGAAAAAATTTAGAAAGGATAATAGGAACATAAAAATACAATTTTGAAGATCAAGTTAATTCAAGACTGAAATATTGGAGCTAATTTTGACTGTATAAATGATTTCTAAGAATGATGATTGAATCGCGTAGTACGCTCACTACTATGTTCTTGATGATGGGAGATATACCAAACTTTATTAATGATTCTTCGAAAAATTTTGGGATAGTCCCTCTTGCCCCAATAAGCAGCCCTGTAACTTCTATCCTCTGGATGGCATATTTTTTCAAGTAGTAAGGTATTGTGGGTTCATATATATCTTTCTTCTCTTGATTCACTTCTTGAACCTGATCCACACCTCACTCGAATCGTATGATTGGATCTAGTACATATACGCTGTATTAGCTTTTGTGTTTTTAGATTGGTTGGGTCAATTAATACCTTGACTATTATTATTTTGGGGGGTGGTATGATCGCCCTTGACAATCTTTCAAACGATCCTAAATTTCATCCATAGCCTTAATTGGGGAACAATGATTGTATATCAAGATTCGATCTTATAAAAAAAAACTATTATTATCATTGTTATCATTATTATTATTATTTTGGCACTAAACGCAGTTATTTCTTAGGTACATCGTACATTTTGCATCTAATATCTATTATTCGTCTTAATAACCCACGGACAATACTCTTCTAGCTTTGTGGAGAAGAGTTTCAAACCGGCACAGGTAGCTGAGTGGTTAACGCACTTGCTCCATGTGACCCGGGAGGTAGTGGGCATGTCGGACCCGGTTCGATCCCCGCCACCGTCCATCTTTACAGGGTTTTTTCGTGGTTTCTTTCTGTAGTCTAGGCTAATGCCGGGATGGTTCCCACAATATAGGCCACGACAGCTTCCTTCCCACTATCCTTCCCATTACCCATAAAAACCTTCATCTCATCATCCCACCATCTCATCATCCCACCATCTCATCATCCCACCATCTCATTAATCATGCATCCGACGCCAATAGATCTAAGTCATCATTACAGTGCGTCGTTAAAACCCAATATAAAAATAAGAGTTTCAATTTAATTTATTTAAATATTATATATTCTTTAAATTTTATCATTATTCTGATTTTTCACGATATTTATTGTTCTTTTAGATATCATCAAATCTGAATAAATATATACAATTTAAACAACTAAATGTGATCTTTTGTTATTATTGTCAAAACGAGTGTAATGTGAAAACATATAAGGCCTAGTGAAAAAATTGAAAGTAAAAAGTATCATCAATTATTATTAGTATATGTTAATTTGTTAGGCTTATACAAGTTAAAACATGTACTAGAGATAGAATGTGTGTCGGGTTATCATATAGCTACTAGAAAGTTGAAGGCAACAAACAAACCAATAGGTCTACTAAAATTGTGATAAGATCGGTGAGTAGTACAATTAGTAGACAAATATACAATTAGTAGAGCGATAGGCCTAATTATAACATTATAGGCCTATCACTAATTTAATTTGTGCATTTTGTATAATGATCAATTTTACATCTGCTGTCAAGGGAAAGAAGTGATCATTGCCCAAGAGACTTAGTTTCAAAGTGGAAGATATCAACATACGTGTGTTTATACTGAAAGACTTTTATCTACGGCGAAAAATTATGGTCACAGACAGCGCAGTCCTGGTGATGAAAATCATTAGTTTTAAATTATCAAAATGGGGTGGTAAGATCGCCCTTGTGGTGCCCCGTCCAAACGATCCTATCTTTCGTCCATAGCCTTAATTGGGGAACAATGATTTTGTATCAAGTTTCGATGTTATTAAAAAAAAAAAAAGATGGGGGGACATTGTTGTTCACTTTATTAAGCATACAACGCAATGGGTGACTGACAGCACTTGAAAGACGTCTATAATTTTGTATATTTACAAATAGGACTTGCCAACGATTTGGTTCCAATGTACGAAGTATAGACCATTGTGTTTACCCTGATCAAAAAAAAAAAAACAGCCAAGTCCAAACAGGTGGGCCTCAAACCCCGGCCTCACAAGACCAATATAGTTCGTAGCGAAGACGGCATCAGGTAAACGACCTGAATGAGTGTGAGATAATTAAAAACAACAGGAATGTTAAGTGTCAAGGATCCAGTTCACACCGAGTATAATAAATAACTTGATGTGCTTGGCTATTGTTGCTGGTTACGTCTCACTCCCATATCCTACCAAACACTTGATCGCTCAATTACCGCGTGTGAATAAAATGTAAATGTATATATACACTCATTTTCTGCGATCGTTCTGTTGGTATACACACACAATGAAAATCCTTCAACTTCTTTTCTAATTGGCACGGTGAGGAGCTCGTCTTAATATGCATCGTGCAGACAGGGATAAGGAACTTATACTGCCGGTTTACCTAAAGCCACATAGACCTATTTGATTTCTATACCTTATCACATGTCTAAAGGGTGAATCATACATCGACATGTTTATGAAGCTTTGCAATTTGATTTTAAATTTCTGAATATTAGAATCAATTTCAGTTTCAGTTTAGAATCAATCAAGTTTCAATTTGATTGATTCAGTCAATGATGATGATTATATTAATTTATTGCTATTTTCAGTAAGCGGAAGTAGCAAATTTGGTGGTACTAGTAGTAGTAGCTAAGTTTTTTTTTAAAGTTCTTTATTTATTTAAATAAATAAATAGTAGTAGTAGTAGTAGTAGTAGTAGTAGTAGTAGTAGTAGTAGGCATTCTCGGAACACAGTTGAAATAAAATTCATTCGAAATTCACTCAATGCGTCTTTTCGTCCATTTCAAGAAAATTAAATTAGATACCGGTATATGTTCAATATGCACATCTTGTCATTCTTTAGTAATTGAAAGTACCAACACTGTTCTATTATAGGCATACTTGGGTCAGTTGAATTGAAAACTGTTTGAGATTTACTCTACACATTTTTTGTCTTTTCCGACTATTAAAGAAGCAGAATTAAATTGAATTCACTTGCAACAAAACATATAGGCCTAATTCATTAATATATGTTGAAAGTGGCCTATATATGACCATAACAGATATTTATTTATTTATTTAATTCACAAACTGATAAGAGGTTATTTGAGGGCAATTGGTTCGGCACGTTACATGAGGTCTGGTTTACAATCGTGTTCTCATATCATATTTGGTCTTGCACTTCCTATCCAAATAACACGACTCGTGTAATTCATAACTGAGGTCAGGTATAAAACTAACGTTATGACACGGAGGTCAGGCGAAAAAACGAACGTTACGACTGCATCCACGGTCCTTGGCCACGTCATATACTGTAATACTGTAGACCCGGACGTTCGAACCACTGGTAATATGGCACCCATCTTCCGGTGTCCCCATGCGTTAATAGACGGCCTACGTTACCGTTACCCCCCCCCCCCCCCCTTCCCGACGCTCCGGTGTAACCTCCCAGCCAACGAAGCCCCATCAACCTTGCTTCCGGTTTCCTGTAGCTCGTGCGCAGACGCACAAAACTCGCCAGTATAAACAAGACGAGACTTACAATAGACCACTTAAAAGTGCATCACGTGAAAAAATAAAGGAATGAACGATATATATGATACGAAACATTGAGGGGGGAGAGGTTTAGCGTAATGTAGTGATTCCCCCTCCCCCTAATATCCCTCTATCCATCTTTTCATTTTAGAATATTATTCAAAGGTGCACCTCATAATTTCCATGTGGGTTTCTTCGTTTGTTATTTTTTCTACATTGAGTTCAACGACGCACTGTAATAATAACCGAGATCTATTGGCATCGAATGAATGATTAATGAGATAAGATTCATTAGACAATGGGGAGGATTTTGGGAAGGAAACGGACCTGGCCTATATATGAGGAACCATCCAGGCAATTAGCCCAGACTACAGAAGGAAACTACGGGGGAAAAAATGCAAAGATGGACAGTGACAACTGGCGGGGATTGAACTGGCGCGGATTGAACCAAGGTTCGATATATCTCACACCTCCCGGATCACACGAAGCGAGCACGTTGGCAACTGAGCAACGTGTGACGATTTCGGTTCGTTTCAAAAAATATATAATTTTCCTAAAATGGTTTTCCAAATGCAAATTACAAGATAGATAATGAATCAATTATATCTGAAAAAAAAATACGTCACGTATAACAAAGAACAAAATGTATATCAAACAATTGGGAAGTGTGAATGTATTCAGAATAAGTAAAAATGTACGCTCAAGTATACCCAAAGCACGCAGGAAAACAATTTACATTCCTGTTCGTTTCGTATATAAGTTATATACCCACACTATTTCAACTCGGTTCTAGAATAACGATATCTGCATACAAATTAGTGGGCGAATTATTTGACCCCATCCTACACACACAAAATAGCCTCACCTGTGGACAAGTGTCTAAAACAATGGGCATACCGATACAGAGCCAGGGGATGGGGGAGGAGGGGGGAGGGGGGACAACACCCGCTCCAAACCATGTTTCCGATCTCTCTCTCTATGGATGCACGATTATTTATTTCTATTCTCATGGATAACAAAACACAGAGAGCACATTATTTTTAGATCCTTTGGACTACTTTATTGTCTATATACACACTGTCGACATTTAACACATTCAAGATGGCTTGTTGGGCAAGCTTGCTTTCTGTGTGGTGTAATATCTCGTATCGAATTTATCAGTTTACAAACTTTTTATTTTTAAATTAATATCGGTTCAAAGACGCACTGCAAAATTCATGACTAGGATTATAGACCCCACCTGGCGGTAGTGAATGATGACTGACGATAAAGGTGATGGGAAGACGATTTAAAAGATGATCGTATCGAGTGTTTTGGATAGTGAGAAGTAAACCAAAACAGTCGTGGACTGTTGTCAAGGAACAATTCCAGTATTCAACTAAACGATAGAGGAAAACATTTATGTAAGTATGATATCGACCATGGTGGGAATCGAACACCGGTCTCCTGAATAACGGTTCAGCGTGCTCGCCAGCGGGCCACCCATCTCGGTTACATATAGTAAGAATTAATATATTATATTTACAGTTTCTAAACGAAGAGTTACATTATAACTATTTGTTATAGAGGTGGCAAGAAATAGTTGTTGTGATCATAGACCATCAATGAATACCCTTAGTCCATGGCGAGGGGTTAACAACTTGACATTATGGTGTACACCTGATTTTGATTCCGAAATCACGGATGATTTTTTCTGACTTCGTGTGATCTTTTGACTTCGAGTGATTTTTTTTATTCTACTTGATTTTTTTTATTTCGAGTGATTTTTTGTGACGTTCTGTGATTTTTCTGATTCTACTTGATTTTATCTACATTTCAAGAATTTTTTTGATTTCACTCGATTTTTCCAACTTCGAGTGAATTTTTCAATTCGAGTGATTTTTTCTGACTCCGAATGATTTTTTTTGATTTCGAGTAATTTCTTTGATTTCACTTGATTTTATTCAAATTTCAAGTGACTTCTTTACTTGACTTGATTTTTTTGATTGAGTGTTTTTTCGATTTGTGATTTTTCCTGCTTCCACGTGATTTTTTTGATTTCACTTGATTTTTCCGACTCCCGAGTGATATTTTTCATTTCGAGTGATTTTTTTTATTCCACTCGATTTTTTTCATTTCGAGTGATTTTTCTGATTTTTTTTCATTTCGAGTGTTTTTTTTTTTAGTGTAGGCCTACACGTGATTTCGGGAGTTGTTAACCACTCGGTCCATGGTGAAGTCTCGTCCGAACAATCCTTTGGGCTTTATTGGGGAAAAGTGACTTTCTGACAAGATCTCTATCTTATTCGTCGTTTATTGTATTTTATTTACATTGGGTTTAACGACGCACTCTACTGATGACCAAGATACATTGGCGTCGGTACCTTGGGCGTCGGTGAATGATATATGAGATGGTGGAATGATGAGGTGCAAGGTTATTTTATTATGTGCTTTTGGATAGTGAGAAAGAAGTCGATCGTGGCCTTTTGTTAAAGAACCATCCCAGTATTGGCATGAACGGCAGAGGGAAACCACGAGAAACCATTGTCTGAATGTTCGACCATGGCAGGAATCGAACGCCGGTCTCCTGAATGACGGTTCAGTGAGCTAGCCACACCATTCGTATCAGTGTTACTGGTTGCCATCCTGACTTGTCACTCTACCTCAGTAGGCCTACAATGTAACTGTTAATACATCACGAGCCATGACTTTACTAACTAGTTTACAGTTTACTGCGGACCAATCAAACAGATCCTCCATTGGTATTGTCATCTATTTGACATCACCCAAGACATTTAGATAAAAGTCCAGTCAACCCATGACTGACATTTTCGAAATAGAAAAAAATGAGTCGCTCTTTTAGAATTTGCCTTGTAACTGTGCTCCAAAGATCCTATACGAAGCAAATAATTATTTCCAAACTTTTCCTTATTATTTGACCCAAACCTCAACTACCAAGTCTTCGGTTTTGGTGCAAAATAGATCGCCACTCGATAGAGAAAAATTTGAAACAGAGTAACACCAAAGAAATAATTCAGGAGGAATGCGTTCTTCCTCTTCACTCCTTCCTAAGCCTTGTTAATTAAATGGACCTAATCAGTTTGTCTCGCCATCTTTCTCTTGGCCTCCCCACACTTCGCTGACCTCACGGAAATATATGCCTGGCAACCTTTGCACAATCCGGTGTTCTGGCATACGTTGAATCAGAAAAATACCGTATTGTCAGTTATTTCTAAATGACTACCGGTACTAGTTTATATCTGCGTAAATCAAATTTCTGCTATACCCGTCCTTTTCATCTTATTTTGGTTTCAGATAATCATACCTTCACGCATCTCACAACACTTCCGGTATTTTCTTATATCGAGTATGGATTTCTGTCGAGAGACATCACTCATTGTTGAAAGAGACAGACAACAATGTCTAACACCAATTGGTTGTATTGCTATGGTAACGATAGAATCTTCTGCAAAGTGATGTCACTCATTGTTGAAAGAGACAGACAACAATGTCCACCGCCTGATATTATTCAACCACAAACTGAGTAAGTCCAACACATTGGTCCAACAGTTCGATGTACTACTGTGGTAAAGATTGTTAGTCATCAGTTTAATGAAAGAAACATTAATAGGACCAATACCTAACGGCAATACGGTCGGCGATTCGTAGTATTCAACACAACTGTTAACAAATCGAAATTTCTAATAAATGTTATTGTTGCAATACGCGACCCGTTTTCTACTACTTTTCATAGGTTCTTCGGTTGAACACCAAAGAGCTCCTGCAACTCATACTGCAGAATTTGGCAGCACCATTTCAACAATGACATATATTCATTTTATTTTGGGAACATCGTAATCTTGACACAAAGCCATTGTTTCCCTATAAAGGCGAAGGATGAAAGTTGAGGAACATTTTAATGGGGCACCACAAGGCTTACTCCAAAGATATGGTTGGATATAATATAGCTCATTCTCAACACATTGTTAAAATTGAAGTGATGAGTTAAGAAATGGAGAATAATTCAAAAATCTTGTTGAGGAAAAGTTTTCAATCTCCTATCTGGAAATGCCTTCTCTTTCTTCAATTTTTCTTTCCAACATTTGATACGCTCAATTTTCCCAATGTTCGCAGCCCCATCGTCATCAGACGTCATTTATTCTGATTGCATTTCACGGCGCATCTACTGTTACTGATTACTATAGCAAATAATCATTCTCAACACATCTGTTGGACAGATTGAACATCTCGAACGACTATTTACTATAAGTTACTAAATGCAAACACCAGAAGCAGTAGTTCCGAGATGATGGTCGTGACAAGGAACTAAACAACTCAACAATGAAAATACATTTATTATATCTACTAGAGAGCTACATGACAGAGCGGTTTGGTGGCTGCGGCGGCCATGTTTTTGCCAATTAGGCTCTCCTATTCTCAAGTTATACTTACTTGAATAGCTAATTCTCAGCAAAAAATTGAATATACTGCTAATCCATTATCAATAACTTGTAAGGAATTCATAACCTGTCTAAATAAGTGTGGATATTCAAAAAGAGGCGACCATTATACTTGACAAAAAAAAGTCACTGTAAGACCATTATCTTTTATAATGGAGGGCTTTTTTGCTGGTCACTTCGTATACTGCAAACAAAGTTGACTTGTTTGAGACATTATTATTGCGTATAATAAAATCTCGAGGACCTATTAACCAATCCAGCTACCGGAAACAGTTAGAATAATGTCTCTATATTTGAGCAGTCATCCAAGTGACGGTCTTTGTGGGCGGGGCCAACTAGCCCTTCAAGCCATGTGGCGTGTTTAGCATTCCAATGGGTTTCAAATAACTTTCCCTTTTCTGATGGTTTTTAACGGGCCGTGCCTGTGTGTCGCGTGAAGCTTTTGATGTTTTATACACAACCAGTATAGTTCGCGTGGAACGCAAACAAACAAATTAGAATATACTGTTATTGCTATCCGGGGAAATGTATTTATTATTCTGTGGTAGAATAAAAATAGATGTATCCTGACAATTTCACTCGTTTCTTTCATTTTTAGTTTATTGCTGCAAAACGAAATAGTTCGTGAAAAATCAGGTTAAATGTTCAAGTGCAGAAGGAGTTGTGTGTGTACACCAGTCTTCTGAAAGATTTTTTGGTAAACATATATACCATCAAGAAATGTTAAAAACAACCACAATTGACCTCACTACTCTCTTCCAACCCCGTCAACTGTCACACCTCTAACACCCATGCAGACCACTAGGAAGCGCTACAGGAATTCTGGATCGTGCTGCTTACGAGCAGTCACCAGGACCCTTCCTTCAGTGACAAGCAGAGGTACTAATTGCAGAAGTAGAGAGGAATGGAGATTTCATCTTGTTTAGTCATGAGAGTGAACTGCCTTAGTAGGTCTAGTATTCTCTCGTCTATGTAATAACTTGTCAGCAGATACATATATCAACCTTTTTGTATATTTAATTTCTGGCATCTCGAACCGTTCGAAAATTATTCCTAAATGACTGATTTGTGACAAAAGCGAACGTAGATCCAACACAATGAGAAAAACACCACACATGAATGGCTTGATTATTGAAAACTTCAATGATCCGTGGATTGTAGGCCTAAAGAAGACTTGTATAGGCTATAGGAAAGAAGAAAGAACTCGACCAACATAACAAACGAAAATATCACCGTTACATTGTATAGCTGTGGTATTTTGGGGAATATGATTCTTAGGGATGAGGTTTAGGATAAGAATTATATAGGCCTTCAGCCGCTCATTCAAAATCATTGAATACCTAATCAAAGTTGCAACAAGATTGTATGATAACCTGAAATTATTCAATTACTCAGTTGGTACGACCTTCTTCCGTGAATACAGGTATATACAAAGACAAATCTAGTGAAAAATCCTCCAACTTGCATAGGCTGTATACCATACACGAAAAAGATCAGAAGAGATGCGAAAAATTAGCGTAGCATGCCGATCAACGTTGAATTTTACAAAGGGTAATACATATTTGCAATTCATATTCTGCCAGGACGTGATTTGAAAACTGGACGAAGCTGACAGCTACGCCGACAGTACGAGTGTGGCTATGGTATATGGCATGCAGGGGTGGACTGGATCGGGGGGAGCAAAGAGCCGTTCGCCACCCGAGCCCCACTCTGTGTAGCTTGATTTGGGGCCCCCAACAGTTATGTAACTATTAGGAGATTAGAGTAGTCATTTCGAGTACCAAATTACATTATATATTATTCAGGGACTTCAATACAAACTATTTAGTGTTAGCGATTGCTCAATACTATGCACCTTTGAAGATCGTCTCAAATCTGTTTTTTTTTAAATGTCATTCTATTGCTCAGCAGTGCAATTTTTGCTAAAATCTACTGGTATTTATCTGTCTTTCAGAGCAACTATTTTCAATTCCTGCCCTGGCTCCTCGGTTAGATCGGTAATACCTTCTGTAATGTCAGTATCATAAAAAAAATACTGAATGCACATTTCCACGCCTCAAAAGTGACGTCATAATTGGGCCGAAACAAAGTGTTGCATGCCACGTCGCCGAGGGAGACTCCACAACGTGCAATGAATGCGTCAAACTCGCGGTACGCCTACGACGACGAGCTAACCAAGCGGGACCATTTGTATAACCGCTCACTTTTTATGATGATGATTTCATTAAAGTTAATATGATTTATAAACACGACATTCAATTAGAGAGACTCGGGACCCCACAATGACCTAACTACGCTGACGAATAGATCAACTTCACTGGCCGAGTCTGCTTGTATATATTCGACGCCAAAAATATAAACGCACAGCGCTTCGGGCAGTTTTCATACAGTTGATGATTAAAATACAGATATAACACATCGAAAGCTTTAGAAATCAAATGTAAACAAGATACAGATGTTATCGCGTTTTACGTAATAGAATGTTTCCTAATTGATGTTTACCACAATTAAGCTAATAGGTCCGATCGAGCCCTTTCCCAAGAACACTACTTTAGTTGACAGTAAATGAAATCATACTTTGCATCCAGGCTCATAATTAATCACAACAATACATCGAAAGAATGAGCCAACGAAAGTAGCGAGAAATCTAGACAGATAATTTTTAAAAATAATTTCGAAGGACTGCAAGAATATATAGCCTACTCGAAG
Organism: Brachyptera risi; assembly: GCA_964007535.1. Classification (NCBI taxonomy): domain Eukaryota; kingdom Metazoa; phylum Arthropoda; class Insecta; order Plecoptera; family Taeniopterygidae; genus Brachyptera; species Brachyptera risi. Next base: position 38,771,058 of record OZ023328.1, read on the forward strand.
AAATGAGTGATTTTATTCAGATGATGCAGCAACCATTTTTCAACAATGCCGTCAAATGCAAATCTAAAGACAATACCGGAATACGTACTTCAATATGCTACAGGTAAAACGCATTTCAAAGCAAGCGAGATGCGAACCCGAAAAACTATCCCTAGAAATAATACCATCAAATATCACTCTCTAGTCCCTATATAAGACACTGCTCAGACATACACCGTCAGATATTGATCCATGTCACACAGAACATAATAGACCAATTAAAAACCAGCCTTCGTTTTTAAGGCCACATAGTTTGTAATACTGTCTTCATAAGCATTATTTGTCTGCGGGCTGCGATAACAAAACATGCCCCAGTTAGTACAATATGAAACCTATAGCTGACACTCATTAAGTCTCATGTTTGGCTATCTATGGCGGAAGCACCACGAAAATGATTTATTCAGAACAGTCTGATGGTTTGGCATTTTCAGGATCGTAGTTCCAGATAATGTTCACGAATGGCCAAATAATCTCCTTCTGGTGAGGATGGCTACGCTTGTAAAGCCTCCACGATGTGAAAATGTTTTCTTCGTAATACGAACAAACTGACCTTAAATTATGAAAAAATGGTGTCTAGTTATTTTAAAAATCAAATTATGGTTCGATCAAAAAGCTACCAACCAATTGTTGTAAAGAAGTTAAGTGGAAGAAAATTAAAAAGAATTGGGACGCAGGAACAGATGGAGGCAAGAGAGGAAGTTGTAACGAGAGAAATAGAATTAAGTACCTATAGATCTTGTTTTTTTGGCGGGGAGATAGAAAGAGCTAGCTGGACCAATCGAGACGAGGAAAGTAGTTCTGAAGAAGATGATGGAACAAGACTCGCAACCTAAGGCACCGAAATCGAAGTAGATTGCCTTAGATTTGATAGCTAGCTCGTCCTGTTCAAATTTGATTTTAGTTTGTCCAACTAACCAGGGTATTTGAGGATACGAATAAGCGGGCAAGAGACGAACGATGTGAACAAAAGCATCATGCCTTATGCGGGACTCGAACCGACGCCCGACTGTTTCCAAACCGGCCCAATTATGTTTGGTTACTATCTACTAACGAAAACCGTGATTAGATTCAATAAAATATTGTTTTTCGTTACAAACGTCAAGGATGACAGGTGACAAGGCTTGAACCGTGAACAGATCTATGAAGAGGTTGAATGATCCGAGCCTTTATTATGCTGATCTCAAAGAAAATAGAAATTTCCCTACCGATTGGTCAACTGACAACTGTCAATCATTCAAGCTCGATTCAAGTGGAATGGGAAACTAATCTCGTTATCAGATTCAATTACACATGTTTTAAAAACTTATCTCATATATATTTTAATCAATGTAACCACATCACTTGATCCGATAGAAACGTCCTTGAGCCCACGGAGTACGACTTGTTGCCTACCCGCAAGGTAAATTCTTCTACTGCAACAATATAATATATAAGGAGTGATGCGTTGACCTTGAACCAGCTGATAAAGGCGACGTGCTACACTAGCAATAAGGCTGAGTTCGGGGAATAATAAAAATGACGATGCAATTCTGTTGGAAATACATTTAATTCTCATTGTAATGGAATGTGATGAGTGGCTAAACGTAAATGTGTTCGAAATTCGAATAGGCCGGAACGAGTGATGTAATAACAACTATCAGAAGCTAGTCAATACCAGTAGAAGTAGATGAAAAAGATTGGTGAGAATCAAGTTATAGATGACGGTAGGCGGAAGGTTGTGGTTACTGAGGTACGTGATCAATATCGATCCAACACTGCACTTGCCAAAACTATTTCAGATGACAATAGATCGCAAAATGTTTTTTGAATCATACAAAAGGTTATTTTCATGACGGAAACGGACATTTTACGTTACACGATCATATCTTCATACAAGTTATCTTGAAAAATTCAGCTGCAAAACTGTGGAAAAACAAGATGCGAATTCTTACGTAGACGTATCATTTTTTAGGTGTAAGCGTATAGGTATATTCGGTAAGTGACAAGTGATACCGAAGTTATAATTAACAACGTGAGTAACAAGTAACAACATGAGTAACAACTAACAAGTAAGAAGGTAAATTAGGTAACAAACAAGGTAACAAGTGTAAGACAATCGTTGCCATTACTATACGGCGAACTGCGGAACTAACATAGATCGCAGACGTTGTTCTTTCTTCAACAATGACCTACGAAAATAAGTAACACAAATTTAATTTTTATTATACTCATCCGAAGGCATGGTCGGGTGGTAATAATGGGTCTCCTCATTGTTGAGACCAAGGTGTATAGAGAGTTAACTGAATGTTTCCATCTTACAAGTTACAACAATGCAGGTAGCTTTGGTATGAAAAATCGTAACTACTACTTAACCACCTTTGTTGCTTGAATTGACAACCACAAGCGTATCCTCTCAAACACGATTTCAATTAACAACTGTCATGATAGAATCCTATTCATGCAGATAGTTATACTTATCATGTTTCAAATCTAAATCATATTATTTATATGGGAGACACAAGCTCGTCAGGATAACGTAGCAACTCGAAACGTTGAAGGCGAGGGCACGATGTAGTGATACCAACCTATTTCATCATAATATAAGGAAGGTGACCCAACTCCCATACTGATAACATGGGAGGCATTTGTGGTTTCTTGCGGTCATTTCAGAGCCAATCGTCCCGATTGCCTGTTGCGATTTGGCGGATCCCCTTGTGAACTAGATGTAGGTTAGAGTGGCTACGGTACCGGTGGCATTGTTGAACTGACAAAATCTTTAAAAATATTGGGTTTTAACGACGCACTATACTGTTGGCTACGATCTATTGGCGTCGGTGAATGATGAATGAGATGATGGGACGATGAGATGAAAGGTTATTTTAGGTGTTTTGGATGGTGGGAAGGAGTCGGTCGTGGCCTGTTGTTCAGGAACCATCCCAGTATCAACCTGAACAACAGAGCGAAACCAAGAAAAACCCCTGTCAGGATGGTCGACCATGGCGGGAATCGAACCCCGGTCTTCCGAATGACGGTTCAGTGTGTTACCTCTCGGCCACGCCGCCCACGCGTTAACAAAATCTATAATTATCGTAATTCACTGGGCCGTGTATAGCATTGTTGAGCATTGTTGTTCTAAATAGTTCGATATAAAAGCGATAGTTGCGCTATACGGGCAATCGGGACGCTGGACTCGGATTCTGACCCCGGAAATATTTCACTTCCAAGACCCGAGTTGGAGCACCTTCTTTATATAATGATGAAATAGGTCGGTATCACTACATCGTGGCGAGGGCATAATTAGATGAGAGCAACGAAGTCTCCATTCCACTCTTATATGGCTTTGTCTGTGTTTTTTTTTTTTGTGCACTCCACAGGTCGCAGGATCTGACTAATCGACATGAAACTTTTTTGTGCACGCAAACTCATCCAACTTGGAACTGAATAGTTTTTGGAATGAATCGGTTGGACCAATTTTGAGAAATATCATCTCAAAGTTTCTAAAAACACCATAAGATTTGGCTGGACGGAAAATGTTGAAAAGTAAAATCCCTCCAAATGTGATGAAATTTGCTGTGAATGTACCGTATATACATAGATTTTACACATTATCACCATTTTGTGTGCAATTCTAACCAGCCGTTTCTAAGAAAAAAATTAAAATAACTGGATTTATTCATCAAATATTATCATAAAAATGATGACAGTCTTGGGTTGCCGAGATTCACTGCATTCTAGATTCAATATTTGCCCAACAATGAAGTATTTTTATATTCGTTAAGGTGTGTAGAGTACCGGAGTCGATAAAGTAGCAAGGGTAGAACTACTTTAACGACTTATGTACCTTAATCAGATATCAAGGTATGTAGAATACCAGAGGTGATGAAGTAGCAAGGGTAGAAATACTTCAACGAATTTTATACCATATTCGGATATCTCGCTTATCTTACAACGCATATTTCACGTTTGACTATTATACGACTCCAAGCCACGGGGCAAAAAAACCTGACACTACCACTATTTGGGGGACATTGTTGCCCACTTAATAACAATGTGTAACATCACTTACGAGAAGCTAAAAGATACTAATAACAATTCCGTTTTCAGGAGCATCTGGAATTACAGCAAAATGCATTCGAGTTCGAGTAAGAATTACCGTCAGTCACATTCTTTGATAACAAATATAACGCCTCGGTGACTGGAGAGAAATGCTGTCAACAATGAAAACAAAACTAGCTACTCAAGTGAAGCAAAAATTAAATCAAATCGAGTCGAGTCGATTGATTTGTTATCGAAACAAAAATCGATTTCAATTTTTCTTTAATACCTATCAACTCTCAGTGTCAACTGAGACTAGTTTCATCTGGTTTTAAGTAGGTCTCTTATACAATAAGTATAACGTGGGCACTTTACTCGCGAAAACAGTCGATAATGACAATCACGTCGAGTCATAGACGATGCCACCAGCTGGCCAGAACCATGTCTAGTTGAATTGAATTTTAGAAAAAGCTATACTAAAGGCGGATATTGATACAATGGAAGATTTACAAACAAATACGCCAGCCAGCATGGATACAGCTGCAAATAAGACTTGCCATTTCGAATGATTAAAGCGACGAATAACAGAAAATAGATCATTGGCATTATTGGATGAACGTATAGTGTCACTCCAATCTCCAAACAAACTTGCAGGGCAACAGGACCACGAGACCCGGGCATGGGGTGTCAAATATTTAAGGGGCGCCAAATTTGCAAGGGGCACCAGACCGTGGAAATTGAAAAAGACATCGTCATGTATAACGTTGTATCTACTGAAGAGAATTGTATTTAATATCATTTACATTGGTATTGTGTTCAAGACACATCTATTAAAACAACGTATTTGATGGCAAATTAATATAAAAGTAAATTTTGGGAGTGGAGAGGGGGAAACGCCAATAATTTTCGGGTGTGGGGGCGCAAAATGTCTTGACACGGCCCTGAAACGAAGGGGAACTTGCTTATCAGCTAATTTTCACGAAACTTCACTAGCTGGAATTCGTGACCATCTATAAATTAAACATAAAGGAACATAATTATAGTTTTGGTGTTAGAGGTCAAAATTTAATTTCTCCTGAAATTCGAACACATCCGCGTGCAACAAGGCCGATATCTCACACCTTGTAACAATAAATCAAGGCAATGACGTCACAGATGCTACAGGTATGTACGCGACTGTACACCGAGCCGGCAGCTTTATACGGTGTAACTGTGAATATTCAGGTCACCGATTCGGTTTTGGAACCATTTTAATTTAACAACAATAAACGAGCTCGTTGCAATTACGTTTAGCAAGAGATCGCGAGGTAATGTAACGTATACATCACCACCACGCCCACATCTCTCTCTCTCACCGCGTTTGTTTGTTAGAGCGAGGTAAACAAACATGCTGGCGCTAGATAACATTGACCACGTGCGCATAATGCCACGCCCCTTTTCTATGACACCGACCATCTTCATCACGACCAGCTTGATCAAGACGGGATGGGGGGACAGGAGCAGCCCCCCCGGCGGCGGCGCCCCGACCGAACAGTTCTGTATTGTCATCCTTAGTTTCAATCGGGGCTTTTGTACAACTGTAATAACCTCCCTCCGTTGCTCCGTCAGCTTAGGCACGGTTTTAGAAACTGAAGTCACCGTTAGGCGTGGGTTCGAATCCCGCATAAGGCATGGGTTTTTATGTACGTCCTTTCACTTATTGTCGCATCAGTTTCATTACCACCTGCTCATTCGTACCCCTGTATAAACATAGCGATTGGTGGGGTCGTTAAGTAAAGAATAATCAATCAATAATCAAGTGTGATACGAAAAAAAATAACAGATGTCCGTTTGGCTTAGAAATGTGAGGCATTGGTATGAAATTAAAAACCAGATTAGCGCGAGTTCGAATCCCGCTACAGATATGGGTTTATGTAAATGTATCCGGCTCATTCTTACCCCCAAAGGCCCCAATATGAACCTTGTTGTTGTCGAGGTCATTGCCCACAATTTTAAAACAACCCTTGGGCTTTTATATAAAATACATTATTATTCTACATGTGATACTTGATTTAATTAATGCAACCGTTTATTGTATATACTCGGCCTGTGACTTCCGTGTCACCGAGGATACACTCCTCGAGACAGTTGGCGGACTGAGAATCCCGCCCGACATTGCTGATGTAGGCCTATAAGGGCGGGACGGTAAATCAGCCCCGCCAACTGTTGCATCGACCCAGGGTACAATATTAAATTATAATTGGCCATCAGGGAAACAAAAGTTCATGTCGTCGAAACACGAACGTTCTGATTCGCCATTTTTACAAGCCAATTCGCCATAACATCTGGCCAATTAAAAGTGGTCGAATCTTTCATTGGACCTCATCACTAGAAATATCTGTTATTTTTGTATATACTCGGAAGAATCGTGCAGTAGCCTGATTAATTCTTAGATGCACAATTTTTAGTTGCAAAGATGATGATAATGATAATAACAATGATAATAATATAATTCCTTTATTTTGACCATTGATCTTTTGAAAAATATATCAGTCATGTCAAGATACTAGGCAAACGTGTTATGTGTTTCCGCGTTGATGGATGAGCTGGAACATATCACCTTATCTTTGGATTGGTTTTATACACATATATATATATATATATATATATATATATATATATATATATATATATATATATAGGCCTATATATATATATATATATATATATATATATATATATATATATATATATATATATATATAATATATATCCACCTTGAGATCCAAACAATTGACCATTGTAGATGGGCGTGACTTATGCGAAGCCGGGGAAATTTTACATACCTTGATTGGTTATTTCCCTATTTCCCCTGCTTCACTGTCCACTTGATTGGTTTTTATATTTTGTGACATCACGAGGGTGGACGATCTACAATGGTCAATTACATCACTGCCCTCCTATTTCCTAATTGACTTCTATGATAATAAAGAAGGCATTGTTTTAAACGTTTTCAATTGAATGGTGACACCTGTTGCTTGGATTTAACTGGTATCTTAATAGCTTTGAGTGATTTAAAAAAAATTGGATTATATATTTTTTACATCGAAACGGATGATCCGATTCGACTGAAAGTGCGGAATAATGTGTCCAATCATTACCTCCGTATACATTAAAATTCCCTGAGAATTTGAATTCTCTCGAAGAAAATATTTTTCACGGATTTTTTCCTCTGGGTTATTCTTATAGGATTTTTGAAAACTTCGAAATGAGTTTTCTCAGAAGTGGTTCAACCGATTGCGCCTCAAAACTATACAGTATCGAATTAGATAAAAACACTTTTGAATGCCAAGTTTCAACTAATTTTCAAATTTCGTTCACCTGTGGAGCGCGAAAAAAAAGCACTTTTTTTTCGGGTATGGTGAAATTGAGTCTGCTTCGCACACAATAATAAACAGACAGAACATTGAATGTGCATGCGTGAAAACCAATCTACTGCTGTACATTTTTCTAACGTATTGTTTGTGCGTGCTCCCTAGGTCAAGCCGAAAAAACTAAAAACTCCATAACAAATATCCAACAAATATTACTCACATAACAGAATTCAAGTGTTTAGTAATAGATTTGAACTGTAGAAAGAAAAGTAACAAACTGTCAAACTCAATAATATAACAATAGGCCTAACTTACGCACAATATTAAGGTAATAAAAAAATTGTTGACACAATGTAAATGTGTAATCTCATAAGCCTACCCTTGCATCAAATGTGATGGATATATTGTTGATCAAAAGCAATAACCTTTAGAAAGTATTTTGAAACATTTCCCAATCTATCTGAATAGACATTCGTACGCCTGTGTGTCAAGTCTGCTAACAGGTTGATTGGTTTCACACAATAGTGACGAGACGTGTATTCGCAGTTCGACACTCCCAACCGTTCGAGCTAATTAATAGAAGAAACGGTCGATCGGAGCAGCAAACATTATATTGCAATGATGACACAACTTATCGTCAACTAACCAACTCAATCAATAACTCTTTGTCATTATTACTAAAACTAAATAATCACCGCCAAAACAGACAAACTCGGATAAAACAATAACAATTAGATGACCAATAGTGGTTACCCAGCAGTCACAATAAGATGTATACATATGTAAATATACTGGCGTGAGTGAGAGCTAATGTGTGTGAGGGGGAGTGAGAGAGTAAATTAGGTTGCGCAGTCGAAAGTACAGACACCTGCGCGCATTATTTGTATGTGTCATCCTAACCACGTACAAGAGAAGGATGGAAATGACAAAAGACACACCTGTATAATAGAATACACTATTGCCAACAGTGACAAACCAAGCAATACGAGACGAAATGTGCACAGTTAAGGCACGTTTTATCATAATGCAACGTAAGATATCAAAATGCTTTAGAATGATTCAAGGTAAACAAAGCCATGCAATGATCGATGAATTAACACATAGCCACGTTGTGTACATATAGGGCATTATTACTGAGTACAGAGTATTACAGTAATTATTTGTAAAGACGGCAATTTATTCAATAGTATTCTGTACAATCCAAGAATACAAAACGCTTAACATTATTAGACGAGCTTTAGCGAGGATTCAATTTGACATACTGAAAAAAATTGTTTTTTTTCAATTGTTCACAGCACTCCAAGGTTTAAATCTATGCATGGTTTTTTCAAAAATCATTCTTATTTGAGACACGAAGAAAGAAACAAAAATGGTTTTGTTTTTGCAGCAGCGCATCTGTTCACCTTTTATTTATTTGCAAGTGGTGAAAAAAAATGTAAAAACCCATTCTTAAATTTGTTATTGATTGTATCTTGAACATATCCTGAAAATTTCACACAAATCCATCAATTATTGTGGAAGGAGTAGGATTTTTGCTTCTCAAATTATAGTAAATAATTGTTCAGAGTTATTAATGCTTGAAGTTCAGGTACAATATATGTTTCAATATATTTTTGGAAAGCGGTTCCACACATTGGTATACTTGATAATTTATTGCTAATCACCTTTATATCACATATTATTCATAATAACATATTTGAAAAATGGATAGTCTAGGCTACATACATGAAGAATTAATTAAAAAAAAAAAAAAAATATCCAGTTTCCATGGTAGTTTCACCTCACTGTCCCCTTAAATGTCATCCAATTGGCGAATGTAGGCAAAAGTTTGGAAGAAAAATCGACATACTATTACTATCTGCTCGCTCGTCTAACAACGATATATATAGTCATATATAGCGTTTTCCTAGTAATCAATCAAATAATTTATGATGACAAAACCATACCGTAGGAAGTGTTTATATCCAGACATGTGACTTCCAGGGGCACAGTTAACCAAAATAACAAGCAAACTTGAGAAATATATATATGTCGTAACTCATATAGCCGATTATCAGCGAAATGTTCCCCTCGTTTCTTATAAAATTCCTCGACTTTTCCAGGTCTATTTTCGTCAAATTCCAGGTCTATTTTCGTGAGCCACATAAAATCGGAGCCGAATTTTTCAGGTTGCCGAGTTTCAGGTGTTCAAAACGTATCATATGTGAAAATTAGTAAAGGTGTCAACTGAGTTAATTGAAAAGGTGGCTAAATACAGGGAAAAAAACACTCGATGGTCAGATGGTTAAAAACCTGGTACGTGAGTCGAACCTCTTTGGGAGACGTGCAAATTTGCTATTCTCTCCATCTTTCTGAATCTCTGTTACAAATTACACATAGGCCCTACATTGATCAGTCTCCTATTCATAGGGAAGGAAAATGAACTTTTCTCCTTTCCAACAATTAATGAGCTCTATTAAAAAGCTAAATTGAAAATAAAACATGATCAACAGGTTGAACCAATTAATTCGTAAAATGATTGAAATTATCAAGAGGTGAATCGAGGTGTGTGGGCTACACCTTGACTATTATTTCAGTACATTTCATACAAAATCTTCCTCATCCGACAATGTAGCCTATATTCTGCGTTTTCCTAGATTATACCATTGACTTTATAATAACTAACTCAATGATTATACCGAAATGGTTGTGGTATAGAGACCTCCCCGGCTCCCCCCCCCCCCCCCTCCTCCAACGGTTATATTGGGGTACGAAGATGTGCATGACATAATAAATGACTTATAGCTGCTCTTGAAGATCAATTTATTATGATTCACATCCACTCTTGAGTGAGATTTTGATACATAGGCTGTGTCATTGACTGTATAGACCTGAATCCTAATACACCACACATTGGCTCTGCACAAATGAGATTTTTTTGCAAATGACAGATTTGAAACACTCTGGTGTTTCAAATTTGAAATTAATAAATAGTGCATGTGTTTATTCACATTAATAAATAAATGTCAGTTCTTCGAGATTGGGTAGGCCTACGTAGGTAGGCCTACCTACTACTTGAAGTGTTGACTTGATCAAAGGCACTTTATTGAGTACTGGTACTAATTAGTAATCACTGTGCTGGCAGTCTGGACTTTTTGGTGAACACTGGAGAGGGGTAGTGATTAATTTTAAGATTGCTACATTTAGTTCATGCAAGCTAAATTGTCTGCACAAAGAAATTAATTAATATGACAATATAGTCACAATAGGCCTAGGCCTACAGATTAGGACAGGTTAACGTGGTGATTACATCATCTCCAACTAAAAATGTAGGCTAATCAACTGACTGTTAAAAAGCAAAGTAGGTGATGTTTACGAATGTGTCGAACTTGCTGTATCTCATTACGATCAGTATTACACCGTGGTATAATAGGCAGATAGTTACAATCAGTTTCATATTATTGTCATCGCCTACAGAAGGGCGACGGGCCCCCATAATGACAAAAATTTACAGCCACTCACCATTTCTTGATACATCCAGTTCCACCAAATTCTCGAAATTCTGTATGTCAGGGGGAAGACGATGTATTTCATTATCACTTAATCCTAATCGTCGTAACCTGTGCAGCCGAAAGAAGTTCTGAAATAGAGGAAATGTCATGGTAAAAAGTCAATCTTCGGCAGTCAAGGAGGATCGTAGGATGCATTTTATTTTAGCTCAGAGGCTAAACAATTGAATCCAGCGGCAAATTCAAGACAGAGAGATCAATAAACATCGTATACACATGGAGTGACGTAAATTAACGGTGCATTACCTTGGGAAGATCTCTAATATGATTTGCATCTAGCAGGAGTTCCTCTAGACTGCGCGAATAACGAAAGATGTCTTCGGGAACTGTTGGTAGTGAACAGTGACGCTTGTCAACATATTCCACTTGGCGATTACACCCTTTGAATATGGGAATACAACGAAACATGGCTTATCACGAATATGTAGCACTAAGCATCATGAAACACTAACATCACTATACCAAAACTGTAATGGAAAATACACGAAAACACGGAAAGTAACACTCGGTATCACCGCACAACACCCATCCCTGTTTGAACACGAAAAACTACTGTGCAGTGTGCATTGCCTGTCTGACGTAGGCCTACTGTTGTGTACGATAGAGTGACGTCACCAAGCCGGGCAATGTAGGTGCGCTCGGAAACTACAAGCCAAACTTGCTAATGCTCGTTTTCGCTCATGCACAGCGCTCAGCAGCAAGTAGCTACAGCCCACAAGTGACGGGAACAACTGCGATCTCTAGTGGGAACTTTTCGAAATATCAGCCAAGTATTTCTTTTACAGTGCAAGAAGCATGGCCGACGTGTAAGTTTTGTGGAATTGTATTATTTAATCTCAATACATCGTGTTGATTTATTGTAGAATTCGTTCTTTCATGCCAATTATTTATTCCCTTGTATTTTTTATGTTGATCAGTTGATAGGGTGAACACCATAATATCGAATATTCATATGTATTTTATTAAAACGGGCTGCGTACCTGTGGACCGAATCCAGTTCATGGAAGCTTGGACTAGGCCCTAAGCCTAGCTCATAAATGTACTGTCATGAATATTTTTGAATTTGCATTATTTTGAATTTCTAGCAAGAAGACACCCACAAAGCCAAAGCAGGTTCTCTCAAAGGGACTGCCAGCGGTTCCCGAGTCGGTGCTCAAACACCGCAAGCGCCGTGATTTGAGCAAAGCTGCTCGAGCAAAGCGAACCATCAATGTAAGTTAATGCATTACTACCTGCCAATATTTGTGATAACTCCCCATTATCCCTTTTGAATAAAACTAACATTCTGAGTAACTTGACTGCAGCTAGTTTAGATTGAAATAATACCTCTGGTGGCAATAATAAATTGAGGTTAAGGTTGACATGTAGGCCTAGGCCCATGTTACAGACAACATGTAGACCTATTTTCCCTAGCTAGCCTAATTCTAGGGCCTCAGGCCAGTTCATTTTACAATTGTCCAAAAGCCCACACTTTTATGGACATATTGATTGTCTGATATTAGAATACAAACAACATGTCAAGCTTAAGCTAGGCCTGATGACACTGTTGCCAACCAAACCTCAAGAGGATGAGTCTAGAAAGATAGATATAGGCCTATGCCATCAACTCTATCTTCTCATATTGGCTATGACATTGTATTTATTTATTTATTGAGCTTCCAAGATCTGAGTACATGCGCTATGATCAATGTCATTGTATTCAAATCAACATCAGGCCTAGGCAAGGCCCAAGGCATGTGACTTGTGAGCCATGATTTGGGTTCCTATTTTTGCATATTTTTTTTTCTGTAGTTCATTAATGGATATTAGTAAAAGTGAGAGTAAACCTATAGGAGTAAGCGTAATTTGTTTCAGGGTTATGTTAGGTGGTGGCATTGTGGTTGAGGTTGGATAGGATAAGGTTGATCTTGATGTCCATTTCACACAAGCCTTACCCTAAGCCTACCTAACCCTATCCATCATGAAACAAATATCGAGAACCCTAAGAAAGTTGACCCAACATCTTTGAAATAGATTTCAGCTTTCTAATGTGATTGGGTCCCCTATGCACGGTTTAATCTTGTTTTTATTTCATATTAGCTACATTGATCATCGTAGGTCCATGTTTGGCTTGGGTGCCATGTGGGCAATGGTGAATTGTCACCTTTGTTACATTATGCCTTGAATTGCTCATCTTGTTTTGCAGAAACGTACAGTCCAATTCAAAAAAAGGAGGTCGATCTTCAAGCGTGCGGAGAAGTATGTAAAGGAATATCGTAGTCGAGAACGGGATGAGATTAGGCTGTCAAGACAGGCCAAGGCGCAGGGCAACTATTACATTCCTGGTGAACCTAAATTAGCCCTTGTCATCCGTATTAGGGGGTGAGTAGTCATTGCCTAATCAGTAGGGCTCAAATTGTGTGGTTTTGTAAATCATTCAATTTCTATTTTGAAAACATTTCGTTCAATGGTGGTTTTATGAATCAAATATTTTGTTGTAGGCCTATAATGGAATAGAATAGAATATTAGGGTTTACCAGTTACCACCTATGTTGAATTACACTGATTTTGGAAGAGAATTAGATAAGGACATGGTACCTATAGTTGGGTCATTATTACAGTTGATCCTCGTTACTTCAATACCGGTACCCGTATGTACTATGATAAAGACCGTTTGTCATGTACCATTGCTGTTGAACTTTGATATTTGTTTATTCATGGTAGGTCTACAAAATGTGTTCGGTCAAAACTTTTTTCTTTTGTCAAGTGCAAGTGTTTTGAGGAAATTTCATAATGGTAATTTTGGCCATGTTCATAATTCAATGTGTGAGCCCTTTACCTATAGGGCGGCTGCCCAGGACGCAAAAATTAGTAGTTTTTCGTAGTTTTTCTTCATTTCACCGCAAGATAGGTGTTCCACAAATTCTATTTATCAAATTTTGTTTCATTTATACATGACTGGATGGAGTAAATATTCTCACATTCAAATATTGTTATTGAATGATGAATTGATTTAACAGCGTTTTAATTGCTTGGAACAGCCATTTGGAAAAATTAGTCTGGTTGAAACCCATGTATTCCAGGAATTTCCTGCAGTTCCTGAAGCCCGTAAAATTGTACTATCAAAAGTGAATTTTTGAAAATTTCCCTGTGGGGCAAGGCTCCCTCCTTGCATTCACCTTTGATATGGACACTGAATTTTGGGGGCTCACAATTGAGTGCTTGTCTGGGGTGCTGAAATGACATAAAACAGCCTTTCAGCTACAAATATTGGTTTTGGCGTCATTTTTAATTGCATAAGTCTAATGATTTTGGCATCTGAACCTCATCTGGAACACTCTAAACCGTATCTAAAATGGGTGTAATCTGAAAGGAAAAATTCCCTGCGGGGCCAGAAGGGGGCCTTCCCCTCTTGCCCCCCGCGGGTCGCTGGCTTCGCGATAACAGGCCGTTGCACACAACTGTTCTCATATGGTTATTTTTTCCAAACTGAAATCCCCCCCCCACCATGAATGTGACCTGGATCCGCCTTGCCCAGAGCGCAAAAACATCACGAGCCAGCCCTGGACCTAGCATATTGTCAGTGATGTCGGCAGGTTGGAATTTTCGTATATATCTAGGTACCCGTCTTCATTACTCGACTCCTACCCAGGTTTTCCTCACCAAAAAAAAATCATGTACCGTAGCCCTTGAACCCTAAATCAACTACATTCATAAAAATACTCGTCATTTTCCTTAATCCAGTCAAGCCTCAAGGCTCGTTAGCACACCGAAGAGAATGTTGCAATCGCACGGCACATTGGTCCTGCCAATAATGCTAATTATGGGAGGGGGAACGCAAGACGTGTGCAAGAGTGCATTTCTTTTATGGCGACGAAAAGTAATTCCAAAATCAAAGTACGCCCTACTTATGTTAAAAAGACAGTGATGATTCCTTATCATTGTTTGTGGAGTCAAATGCCATTTAAATAATATTCCCTTTCTAAAAGGGAAACCATCAAATGTCGAAAGCACATTTGAAGTAATGCTACACTAGCATTCATCTTGACAGTGTCACTTGATTGCAATGAGCATTGTGTGACTGTGTTGTGTCTTACAAAGTACATTTGACTACTGAGCGCTGTCAAGGACAAATGGCTGACTGCTGTAGTGATGGGTGGGTTGGTAAGGGGATCTGAGGGGGAGAGAGAAATGTGCTTGAGTCGTGTGCGCTCGCACTTATACACCTGACCAAAAACATCATGTCCACAGGAAAACAAAGACCAGGAAAAACTTTTATTACGTGGCAGGTATTTGCTTGAACCCAGGTTTCATTTGAAATTGGACCCGCCCGGGTACCTGCCGACACCCCTAATAATTAGCCTAATATTAATTATTGGTGAAATTTTCATAATTATTTTTGTATCATAACCTGTGTAAGCCTACCATCGTAAAATAACTTGCACATGTATTGCGTACTGAATGCACGTTTCAATTATGGTTATATGTAATTTACAGTACCCTGTACACATCTATTGCAGGTGAAATTAGCAATTGATACATGGAAATTTAATTGATACCCCTAAAATGATGTTATTGTTGCAGTGATTTGTTTTGTTGTGTGTTGTCTAATTTCTTGTTCGTTCTTTTCAGTATCAACCAGGTAGCGCCCAAGGTGCGCAAGGTCCTCCAGCTGTTCAGGTTGAAGCAGATCAACAATGGCGTCTTCATCAAGTTGAACAAAGCCACCATTAACATGCTCCGCATTTGCGAGCCTTACGTCACATGGGGAACCCCCAACTTGAAGAGCGTCCGTGAGTTGATCTACAAACGAGGTTTCGGCAAGGTCCAGGGGCAACGTATTCCGATCACATCCAACTCTGTCATCGAACATAAACTTAAAAAGGCTGGCATTATCTGTACCGAAGATTTAATTCACGAGATCTACACCGTTGGGAAGAAGTTCAAATATGCGGCAAACTTCCTTTGGCCGTTCAAGGTATGTCGTGTATCCATGTCCATTATACAGCCAACTAACAAACTTTGTGGTGATAGGCTTTTTACAGAGGCCTTTTAGGCATGTACACAAACATTGAACTTAGTTCAAATGATTTGAACTAATGCTGAGGATGAGAGGTGGACCTTGCTATTTTGATTCCGAGTTTCAAAGGTTCTAAAATAGCCTGTCATCAGATCTTTTTTTCCAATGCCCAAGATTTTATTGAAAATAATAGCCAACACTTTCAATGGTGACTGCTTGTAATCAAAGCTCTTACCTTCCACGTTGTTGGAAATGAATATTGGCATTGATAATTAATGTCTTTTCTTTAATGGAGACAATAGTTTGATGCAATAACAGATATTAGTTGATGTGTTTTCCCAACTAGAAGTTGCTCGTCAATCTGTAGCAATCTAGCAGTGGGATTATTGATTTTCAATTGGAAAAATATACAAGTTTTACTTTTATCCAATTATCCCGTTCTTTTTGTTTATTAGTTTCATTATTTTCGTAAAGACTCGACTCGGATTCAAAGTTGAAAAACATGAACTCCCACATCCCTAGATTGTTCTGATGAACGCACTTAACGTACCGGTACCACCGCAGGTGTACTTGTCATCTCTTTCCCTGATTGAGACTGACCAAAACTAGATTACACATGAATTTTTTGTTTTATAGACCTAATAACAGAGTCAAGCATTTGGGTTGGGGTTTTACGATAAAAGTGAATTGTGATAGCCAACAATTCCATGGTGACTGCTTGTAATCAAAGCTGTTCCCTTCCATAATGTTGGAAATTAATATTGCTATTAATTATCTTTTCTTCAATAGAGACATTAATAACAGATTTATATTTTATAAATCCTCAGCTTACTTAATCAGGAAGTACGGTGGTACCAAACTAACGTTACAAATGTTCACGTCAGTGCTTGGTCCCAAAGGTCTGTGAATCTTGACTTGCACATGACTTGAGCATTTCAGCTTAACACGCCGACCGTTTCTAAAATTGCCTGTCATCAGATCTTTTCTTCCAATGCCCAAGATTTTATTGAAAGTAATAGCCAACACTTTCAATGGTGACTGCTTGTAATCAAAGCTCTTACCTTCCACGTTGTTGGAAATGAATATTGACGTTGATAATTAATGTCTTTTCTTTAATGGAGACAATAGTTTGATGCAATAACAGATATTAGTTGATGTGTTTTATATTGCTATTACCGTATTTACTCGCATATAAGTCGCACCCGCGTATAAGTCGCACCCCTGTTTTTGACAGTCATTTTTTGAAAAACCCTTTGTATGGTCGTATAAGTCGCACCTGCAATCTCCAGTATTAGTATTAGTATTATTACCATTATTTAGTAGAGTGATAGGCCTAATTATAACATTATAGTCCTATCACTAATTTATTTTGTCCATTTTGTATAATGATAAACTTTACATCTGCTGAAAATCGAAAGAAGTGATCCTTGCCCAAGAGACTTAGTTTAAAGTGGAAGATATCAACATTCGAGTGTTTATACTGAAATACTTTTATCCACGGCGAAAAGTTAAGGTCACAGACAGAGCAGTCCTGGTGTTGAAGTTCTTTAGTTTTAAATAATCAAAATGGCGTGGCAAGATCGCCTTTGTGGTGCCCCGTCCAAACGATCCTATCTTTCATCCATAGCCTTAATTGGGGGAACAATGATTTTGTATCCAGTTTCGATGTTATCAAGAAAAAAAGTCTCCAGTACGTCCAAAATACATCGCGATTGACATGTTTAGCTCTCTGTTCCCGACGCTTAAGAGAGAAACCCTTGGTATGAGACATGAGAAACCATTGTGAGGGGCCTCAACTAAACCCGGAGGGTGGGAAGGGGACAGGTTGCCTAACATACCCGAGCGTGACAACGGGACCCAGAGCACACAATGATTACGTAAATATCTCCCAAGTTTATATTCATTTTTATCTAGCCTCTTCCTAGTGTTCAATGAATAGCCACTGTTATCACCCATACCTAGCATTGTTGATTGATGTTAAACAGATGTGTCAAAAGTGTTCTTGTTGGTAATCAGTGTAACATTTAACATGATACTTTTAAAGTATCATGTTACACTGATTACCAACATGAACACTTTGAGACATCTGTTTATCATGGATCATCAATCAACAATGCTATGTATGGCTGATTTGTCTATAGGCCCCTACTCATTCAACACTAGGAAGAGGCTAGATAAAAATGAATGTAAACATATTTACGTGTATTTATTTGCTTCAATATTGATGACCGCCTGTGCATCAATTCTGACAACCATTGGGGGTTCGCTCTATACTGTAACATTGGATGACCAGTGTTTTATGGCAACTATTTTGATGATGAACAGATGTGTTGAAGTGTTTGTCTTATTATTCAGTGTAACACAAGACTCTAAAAGTATCATGTTTGCTTCAGCACTGACGACTGTCTTTGCATGAATTCTGACGACGATTGTGGGTTCGCCCTATGCTCTAACATTGGACGACCGGCAGTGTTTCACGGCAACTGTTTTTATCGCAAAATGTGACGTTTTTTCTCACTTGAAAAAATGACATGAGACGCATGTGACTTTTTGATGACGTAAAAATAGCAAGCTCGACTGTGATGAGAATTGATGCATTTGACTTTTATTTTTGGAGATTTTGTGCGCGCGTATAAGTCGCACCCGCGAATTGGTATTGGTCGCACCCCTGTTTTGAGTTCTCAAATTTCTAAATATACATGCGACTTATATGCGAGTAAATACGGTAATTGTTGATGTCTTTTCTTCAATAGAGACATTAATTTGATGCAGTAACAGATTTATATTTTATAAATCCCCAGCTTAATTAATCAGGAAGTACAGTGGTACCAAACTAACGTGACAAATGCTCACGTCAGTGCTTGGTCCGAAAGGTCTGTGAATCTTGACTTACACATTACTTTTGTATTTCAGCTTAACACGCCGACCGGTGGATGGCGCAAGAAGACCAACCATTACGTAGAGGGTGGTGACTTTGGTAACCGAGAGGACAAGATCAATGAATTACTGCGACGTATGGTTTAAATCTATCTTCCCTCTTTGTTCGACTTGTATTGTACACATAAGCATTAAAACTTCAAGGGATTAAATTGTTAACTTTTTATTTCTTCTATCACAGCTTTTTTTATCCTTGAACTTCCTGCGTAGTGTGAGCTCACTGGAAGCATGCTGACTGTACTGACTGATACCATGAGCTATAACAATATTAGACGAGTCATTGCTGACATGTACTTCGAAAGCACTGTTCGGTCCAAACTTTCTGCAATGTTCTGCCATCCCATTATTACCCAAGAAATCTTCATATCATGAATCACTCATCCATTGCCAATAGATCTTAGTTTTCATTCTTTACATTGTATTCTTGAACTCCCAAAAAATGTAAAAAAAAATGTTGTCGTGAGGTAAATTGAGGCAAGGGTAATATATTACAGTGAAACCTCTATGCATCGTTCTCACATCCTTAATTTTCCCTCTTCATGTATTTGGTCACATCTTACTTCCACACAACCAATGTTGAATTTTCCTGGTCCCCTAGAAAAACCGATCGAGGTTTCACTGTGTATCCATTTCTATTAACGTATTTTATTTAAGAGTATAACGTGTTCCGTCTCTGACAACACTAATTTTCTTTGAGCAGGAAGTATTGATGGCTCTGCTTTGATCGGCAAGTGTAGTATTTCGGATGTTAGCTTTGTGGAATTCTCTGAAATCGGCAATAATATGAGCCTTACAAGTTACAATGTTACCATGCAAGTGGTTGATAACCTACTGAAGTTGCTATAGGTCCTAATATTTGTTCAGTATTGTTTATTACTAGGCAAACGCGTTATGTGTTGCCGCGTTGATGGATGAGCTGGAACATATCGACTTATCTTTGGATTGGTTATTATATATACACCTTGAGATCCAAACCATGACTTCACTGCCATCTTATTTTTCATTATTGATTTCTATGATAATAAAGAAGGCTTTGTTTTAATCCTTGACAGTTAAGAGGTGACACCTGTGGCTTGGATTTAATTGGTATCTTAATAGCTTTGAGTGATTCACAAAAATTACATTATATGTTTTTTTACATCAAAACGGCTGATCCGATTTGAGTGAAAGTTCGGAATAATGTGTATCATTATTATATTAAAATATTGAGAATTTGAAATGTCTCGAATGAAAATTATTTTACGAATATTTTCCCCTGTGTTATTTCAATGGGATTTTTGAAAACTTTAAAATGAGTTTTCTCAGAAGTGGTTCAACCGGGAGTGCGTTAACTGTTCGAAAAAAAAACTGTTCGAAAAAAAAACTGTTCGAAAATAAAACTGTTCGAAAAATTAACTGTTCGAAAAGATAACTGTTTGAATATTAACGCAGTGGTTTGATATTTCGGTCAAGCTGTACGCGGGCGTGAGGGGGACTCTCCCTCCCCCTGAAATACTATCAAGACCTTTCAATAGCGCCAATTTTTTAACCGAGCAGTTAAATTTGATCTGTTAATATTCGAACAGTTAAATTTTCGAACAGTTTTTATTTCGAACACTTTTTTTTTCGAACACTTTTTTTTTCAAACAGATTTTTTTTCGAACAGTTTTATTTTCGAACACTTTTTTTTTCGAACACTTTTTTTTTCGAACACTTTTTTTTTCGAACACTTTTTTTTCAAACATTTTTTTTTTCAAACAGATTTTTTTTCGAACAGTTTTATTTTCGAACAGTTTTTTTTTCGAACGGTTTTTTTTTCGAACAGTTTTTTTTTCGAACAGTTTTTTTTTCGAACAGATTTTTTTTCGGACAGTTTTTTTTTCGAACAGTTCTTTTTTCGAACAGTATTTTTACGAACACTTTTTTTCGAACACTTTTTTTTCGAACACTTTTTTTTCGAACAGTTTTTTTTTCGAACAGTTCTTTTTCGATCACTTTTTTTCAAAACACTTTTTTTCAAACACCCCTTTTCGAACACTTTTTTTGAACAGTTTTCTTGAACACTTTTTTCTGAAATTTTTTTTTTGAACATTTTTTTCCCAACAGTTTTTTTTTGGAACAGTTGTTTTCTTGAAACTTTTTTTTTCGAACCCTCTTTCGAACAGTTTTTTTCGAACACTTTTTCATTCGAACACTTTTTCGGACACTTTTTTCAACACTCATTATCGACAACTTCTTTTCGAACACTTTTTTCTGAGGGGATTGCTTTGAAACACCAAAAGCATCTCACACCGGAAAAATATCACACCGAATATATCTTACACCAAAGAATTCGTACACCGAAAAAATCATACACCGAAAATATCTTGAACCGAAAATCTCGTTCACCAAAAATATTATTTAGAGTGGAGCTGAAATCAAAATTCAAGAGTTTCAGAAATTTAAGAGTTTCAAAATAGTGAGGACTATTCCTCCTCCGTCAGAATAATATAGAGTCTAGTATGAAAAGATCGTTCTCTTCAGTGAACGAGATTTTTGGTGTAGGATGTTTTCGGTGTATGATTTTTTTTGGTGTGCGATTTTTTCGGTGTACCTACGATTTTTTCGGTGTGAGATTCTTCCGGTGTAGAATTTTTCCGGTGTAATATTTTTTCGGTGTAAGACTTTTTCGGTGTAACAATCATTTTTCGGTGTAAGATTTTTCTGGTGTAGGATATTTTCGGTGTAATATTTTTTCGGCGTGGGATTTCTTCGGTGTAAGATATTTTCGGTGTAAGATATTGCGACAGCAGTTCAACGCAAGATGCATCGAGGGTTGCGTTGGTTTACTGGTTAGAGATGGTGTCCTCACTTCCTATCCCTCCCATGTTAAAAATATGTTCAATTCACGGGCCACGTTTGAAGAACTATTGACCGTGCGTAGATAAGGATAAGTGGGGACGGAAGGAATTAACTTTACGTTCTCGTCGGCTCAGCTAAAAACATGCTGTCATCACGTTTACCGGCCGATCAGCCGTTTCTACAAAACATCACTAGATAGAGCAGCGATCAATATTTCTCTGGAAAGTACTCAGGGAATGGAACATGTTTTCGAATTAGTGAAGTCACCATCTCCGATCGGCAGACCCACGCAACCCTCAATGCATCTTGGCTTAACGATATGTAACTACTTTACATTGGTTGGATGTATTATTAAATCTAAATATTCTATGAATCATCCAGTTATTATCCACTGTGAAAACGCAGCATGTGCGTTGTAGGATGAGCGATGTATAGGTCCGTGAACCTTTCCCTCCCTCTCCCCTATTTCAGCACAAACTATGAAATTTGGTCGAGATTTAGTGCTCAATTAGTGCCATCCTTCTGCCTAGTTTTGGAATTGGTGCTCTGATAGTTTCCGAGATAATACCATTTGTTAGTGGAGGAGGAGTCAAGTTCACGCTTCCCCCACCACTCGAGCACTGATTCTGCATCCTCGCCAGGATTGAATACTCAATTAGTGCTTCACTTTTGTAAAGTGCTAGGATCAATGCTGTGTAAGTTTCCGAGATGATGGCACTGTAAAATGGGGGGGAGGGGTCAAGTTCACGCCTCCCCCTCCCCCTCAACTCCCAGAGAGCAATTGGATCATAAATCTTGGCCAAAACTTACTCCCTAATTAGTGCCATAATATTGCATAGTTCTAGAATTAGTGCTCGGATAGTTTTTGAGAAAAACGTTATTCAAGGCTGGTCTCTTTCCTGGGAGCGCGCCAACCAAGCGCCGCGCGCGCAAAATTCAAATGCAGAACCGTAACAAATGTACAAACGTCGTTTTGCGCGCTACTTCCGACCCAAATGACTCCTAATGAATTGGTTGATATTCATTTTGAAAATAAAATATGTGGAACGCCAAACATCTTCTTTTTCAATTAGTGAGAGTGTATATATAATACATATATGCAGATAATTGGAGATAAAATTGTGAATAATTGTGAGCCTATCATTTGTTTAGTTGTCTCATCAAACCAGATTGAAGGCTCGTATTTTGAACCACATTGTTGTGATTAACTCACGATTCGATCGTTTTTTTCTTTCACGATTTGCACATAATGAATGAATGATGATGGTTATTTATTTATATTCTGTTCATCTATGCACTTTACTTACTGATGACTACGATCCATGCGTCAGTAGATGAGACATGAGATAGTGAGATGAAGGTTCATTTTATTTTGTGTTCTTTGATAGTGGCAAGGAGTTGGTCGTAGCCTGTTGACATGTTGTTAAGGAACCATTCCAGTATTGACCTCAACGACAGATGAAAACCAGGAGAAGAAACCCTCCCAGGATGGTTGACTATGGCGAGAATTGAACCCAGGTCTCCTGGATGACGGTACAGTGTATAGACCATTTGGCTACACGTCCCAGAAACGGTAAGAGTAATTTCGAATCTCAAGTAGGCCTATATGGACTCTTCTCACGACCATATTCTTTTTTCAGGATTATATTGGTTCATTTGATGGTATTCGATTTGCAAAACTGCTCGATGGCTCATCTGGTGAGGATAGTGAAAAAGAAGCGGTCGTGATCTATGCTGTGGTGAATCTCTATCGGCAAAGCTTGGAGCCATAAAAGCAATAAAATATTCGGTGTAGATGGTCGGTGGTCGGGATCGATCTCATATGCGCCATCTCATCCCTCAGTTCATCAAAAAGTGCATTGATAAATAAGCCCACTGATTACCGAATAAAATATTGAATGACAAACGATCAATTCTATAAAAAGGATCCTATAGATGTTGCCCCCCCCCTCCCCCATATAGCTGGTGATTCAATCGTTCGTGATAATCTGTCATTCATCTTGGTCATCCCTGGGTGCCTCCGCCACGCCATAGTTAGGAAATTTTGGGAAATGCGGGTAGTTGGTGTGGCGGAGGCACCCAGGGATGACCATGATGAATGACAGATTATCACAAACAATTATTGGATCACCAGCTACCCCCCCCCCCCCTCCTCCCCCCCTCATCTATAGGATCCTTTTTATAGAATTGATCGTTTGTCATTCAATATTTTATTCGGTAATCAGTGGGCTTATTTATCAATGCACTTTTTGATGAACTGAGGGATGAGATGGCGCATATGAGATCGATCCCGACCACCGACCATCTACACCGAATATTTTATTGCTTTTATGGCTCCAAGCTTTGCCGATAGAGATTCACCACAGCATAGATCACGACCGCTTCTTCTTCACTATCCTCACCAGATGAGCCATCGAGCAGTTTTGCAAATCGAATACCATCAAATGAACCAATATAATCCTGAAAAAAGAATATGGTCGTGAGAAGAGTCCATATAGGCCTACTTGAGATTCGAAATTACTCTTACCGTAACTGGGACGTGTAGCCAAATGGTCTATACACTGTACCGTCATCCAGGAGACCTGGGTTCAATTCTCGCCATAGTCAACCATCCTGGGAGGGTTTCTTCTCCTGGTTTTCATCTGTCGTTGAGGTCAATACTGGAATGGTTCCTTAACAACATGTCAACAGGCTACGACCAACTCCTTGCCACTATCAAAGAACACAAAATAAAATGAACCTTCATCTCACTATCTCATGTCTCATCTACTGACGCATGGATCGTAGTCATCAGTAAGTAAAGTGCATAGATGAACAGAATATAAATAAATAACCATCATCATTCATTCATTATGTGCAAATCGTGAAAGAAAAAAACGATCGAATCGTGAGTTAATCACAACAATGTGGTTCAAAATACGAGCCTTCAATCTGGTTTGATGAGACAACTAAACAAATGATAGGCTCACAATTATTCACAATTTTATCTCCAATTATCTGCATATATGTATTATATATACACTCTCACTAATTGAAAAAGAAGATGTTTGGCGTTTCCCATATTTTATTTTTAAAATGAATATCAACCAATTCATTAGGAGTCATTTGGGTCGGAAGTAGCGCGCAAAACGACGTTTGTACATTTGTTAATGTTCTGCATTTGAATTTTGCGCGCGCGGCGCTTGGTTGGCGCGCTCCCAGGAAAGAGACCAGCCTTGAATATCGTTTTTCTCAAAAACTATCCGAGCCCTAATTCTAGAACTATGCAATATTATGGCACTAATTAGGGAGTAAGTTTTGGCCAAGATTTATGATCCAATTGCTCTCTGGGAGTTGAGGGGGAGGAGGAGGCGTGAACTTGACCCCCCCCCCCATTTTACAGTGCCATCATCTCGGAAACTTACACAGCATTGATCCTAGCACTTTACAAAAGTGAAGCACTAATTGAGCACTCAATCCTGGCGAGGATGCAGAATCAGTGCTCGAGTGGTGGGGGAAGCGTGAACTTGACTCCTCCTCCACTAACAAATGGTATTATCTCGGAAACTATCAGAGCACCAATTCCAAAACTAGGCAGAAGGATGGCACTAATTGAGCACTAAATCTCGACCAAATTTCATAGTTTGTGCTGAAATAGGGGAGAGGGAGGGAAAGGTTCACGGACCTATACATCGCTCATCCTACAACGCACATGCTGCGTTTTCACAGTGGATAATAACTGGATGATTCATAGAATATTTAGATTTAATAATACATCCAACCAATGTAAAGTAGTTACATATCGTTAAGCCAAGATGCATTGAGGGTTGCGTGGGTCTGCCGATCGGAGATGGTGACTTCACTAATTCGAAAACATGTTCCATTCCCTGAGTACTTTCCAGAGAAATATTGATCGCTGCTCTATCTAGTGATGTTTTGTAGAAACGGCTGATCGGCCGGTAAACGTGATGACAGCATGTTTTTAGCTGAGCCGACGAGAACGTAAAGTTAATTCCTTCCGTCCCCACTTATCCTTATCTACGCACGGTCAATAGTTCTTCAAACGTGGCCCGTGAATTGAACATATTTTTAACATGGGAGGGATAGGAAGTGAGGACACCATCTCTAACCAGCAAACCAACGCAACCCTCGATGCATCTTGCGTTGAACTGCTGTCGCAATATCTTACACCGAAAATATCTTACACCGAAGAAATCCCACGCCGAAAAAATATTACACCGAAAATATCCTACACCAGAAAAATCTTACACCGAAAAATGATTGTTACACCGAAAAAGTCATACACCGAAAAAATATTACACCGGAAAAATTTTACACCGGAAGAATCTCACACCGAAAAAATCGTAGGTACACCGAAAAAATCGTACACCAAAAAAATCATACACCGAAAACATCCTACACCAAAAATCTCGTTCACTGAAGAGAACGATCTTTTCATACTAGACTCTATATTATTCTGACGGAGGAGGAATAGTCCCCACTATTTTGAAACTCTTAAATTTCTGAAACTCTTGAATTTTGATTTCAGCTCCACCCTAAATAATATTTTTGGTGAACGAGATTTTCGGTTCAAGATATTTTCGGTGTATGATTTTTTCGGTGTACGAATTCTTTGGTGTAAGATATATTCGGTGTGATATTTTTCCGGTGTGAGATGCTTTTGGTGTTTCAAAGCAATCCCCTCAGAAAAAAGTGTTCGAAAAGAAGTTGTCGATAATGAGTGTTGAAAAAAGTGTCCGAAAAAGTGTTCGAATGAAAAAGTGTTCGAAAAAAACTGTTCGAAAGAGGGTTCGAAAAAAAAAGTTTCAAGAAAACAACTGTTCCAAAAAAAAACTGTTGGGAAAAAAATGTTCAAAAAAAAAATTTCAGAAAAAAGTGTTCAAGAAAACTGTTCAAAAAAAGTGTTCGAAAAGGGGTGTTTGAAAAAAAGTGTTTTGAAAAAAAGTGTTCGAAAAAAAACTGTTCGAAAAAAAAAACTGTTCGAAAAAAAACTGTTCGAAAAAAAAGTGTTCGAAAAAAAGTGTTCGTAAAAATACTGTTCGAAAAAAGAACTGTTCGAAAAAAAAACTGATCGAAAAAAAATCTGTTCGAAAAAAAAACTGTTCGAAAAAAAAACTGTTCGAAAAAAAAACTGTTCGAAAAAAAACTGTTCGAAAAAAAAAGTGTTCGAAAAAAAAACTGTTCGAAAAAAACTGTTCGAAAAAAAAACTGTTCGAAAAAAAAACTGTTCGAAAAAAAAACTGTTCGAAAAAAAAAGTGTTCGAAAAAAAAACTGTTCGAAAAAAAAACTGTTCGAAAATAAAACTGTTCGAAAAAAAATCTGTTCGAAAAAAAAACTGTTCGAAAAAAAAAGTGTTCGAAAAAAAAACTGTTCGAAAAAAAAACTGTTCGAAATAAAAACTGTTCGAAAATTTAACTGTTCGAATATTAACAGATCAAATTTAACTGCTCGGTTAAAAAATTGGCGCTATTGAAAGGTCTTGATAGTATTTCAGGGGGAGGGAGAGTCCCCCTCACGCCCGCGTACAGCTTGACCGAAATATCAAACCACTGCGTTAATATTCGAACAGTTATCTTTTCGAACAGTTAATTTTTCGAACAGTTTTATTTTCGAACAGTTTTTTATTCGAACACTTTTTTTTTCGAACACTTTTTTTCGAACACTTTTTTTTTCGAACACTTTTTTTTTCGAACAGTTGATAGCATCCCGTTCAACCGATTACACCTCAAAACTATACAGTATCGAATTAGATAATGACACTTGTGTATGCCAAGTTTCAACTGATTTTGAATTTTCGTTCAACCTGTGGAGCGCGAAAAAAAGTCACTTTTTTTTAATATGGCAAAATTGAGTCTGCTTCGCTCATCCCAGAATTTCTATATACTGCATGTGCTTCATTAACAATCTGAATGCTGAAATTAACATTTGTTATACGGTAGTAGAAACATTTGATATTGAATGAATAGTATTTATGGGAAACCGAAATGTTTTAATTTTCTGTTTTTAATGTATCAATGTTGAAACCGTATTACAACATATTATAACCGCATTACAAATTTATAAAGAATAATAAGTTGAAAATTCTGAGAAAAGTTTGGAAGAACTAGTTGAAATAGGTTGAACTGTTTCATACAACAAAACCAGTACATTGTTAGCATGAAAATGACAATTGATTTATTATTTAAACTCATGCAATTGCACTTGAATGCATGGTGGCAAGTTCCCTAACTACCCCTATCCCACCACCTCTCTAACCCTCTCATGGAATAACTTAAACCCCATTTCATCCCCTTCAAAAATACTTCTACTACATGGCATGACTTTTCCTGGTCTTGTATACCAAGCGCATAAGGTTGAACTATTTATTTTTAGTTCAGCTCAAAGTCAAATTGTTTTACGAACACATCGATACCATACACGATACAATATCTCGAGAAGTAATGAAATTATAAGTACAGGTATATGTAATGCAAGATGCATCTTTTGTGGCCCATAGCCGTAGCATTTTCAGTGTGAATAAAAAGCATAAACGAACGTAAGGTAGTGACTTGACAGATGAATGCATTGTTGTGAAACTGCCTTACACTATGCAGAGAACTTCGTATGTTCTAAAATATTGTTGATCCATAATGAACATTCACAATTATGTTACGTGTTATTTGTATGTAATTCACCCAGGTAGGAACTTTTTTTAGCTGCATCATTATTGCCTAGAAAAAGTTTCATCTTGGCTATGAAAGCTATGCTATAGCAAGCATAGCTATCTATGCTAAATATATTGTGGTGCAACAGCAAATGATCAAATGAATATCCTTGTCATCTCTTATCAGCAATAAAGAACTTATTTACAATAACGAATATACACTGCGTTGGGAACTGAAGTCAGGTTGGGTGTTGGTTCAAGTCCTGCACAAGGTACGGTATGTATTTGTATTTGTATTTATTAGCAGTTTTAAGAAAACAATAAGTACATATTGATAAACATTGTCAAGTAAGAAAAAATAAAATCAACAAGAGATGAAGTCATCTATACAATAGAATTGGTTTTCCATTAAAAATTCTTTCAGCATTGATTTAAAAACCAGCCTGCTTCTTGCATTTGTTATGGAAAGCGGGAGTTTGTTGAAGAATTTTCTACCAGTTTGGATCACGCCCTTGGCAGTGGTGTTCAGACTTTAGAACTCCTGGACAAGCAAGTCCGCTCCTTTAGTTCCATACTGGTGTTGAGGTCAGTTGAAGAGATGTTGATTTTCTTCAACAAACCAACATACGGCCATCATGTGAAGACTCGGGAAAGGCAGCACCATTAAGTATATAGTGTTATAATAAACACTATATACTTAATGGCAGCACCTTTAGGTCACGGAAACCTTGTCTGCAGGAGGCCCTGGGATGCAAGCCTAATATTGAGCGTACGATTCTCTTCTGCGCTCGAAATATTTTTAGAAATATTTTTATGTGTTTTTGTAAACTTCCTTTCACTTCGTCATTTCATTATTCCCTGCTCATTCGTAGCCTTTTACAACAACCTAGCTGTTGGTGAAGTGTTAATTAAGCTGCATTAAAATTTTTGCATCAACAATTTTTTTGAATGCTTGTTGTCGCGATCATTAGCCAATCAGAGCAGACATTAATTTTGTTCAAGTAAAGTACTATTTTATTTTGCATCAGTTCTCGAACTTAAATCACAATTTCTTCACAAATGGATAACCCTACATCTTTGTGTTGCATTTTTAATGATAAACATAACTAATCCTGCCATAATATCTGTTTATATCTTGAATAAAATACAATATAAACACAATATGCAGTATAGCTTTGACTTGTAACTGTCAGACTGTCATTTATGCAGTTGTGCCATTGGTTGTGCAAACGAAGATATTATCTTCATTTTGCTGTCATTTTGGAGAATTTTGTATATATCAGTCATTATGAGCTTGAAACATAATTTGTATTCTCTGTTTATTTTCTTCTTGTGTTTTTATAAAACATCAGGTGATTGAACGTTCAAATCTATCAATTTTGTAGGCCTAGATGTACTGTCAATCATTTACTTGCCATAGGTCTAACCTTAACCTAATTTCCTTGTTTGTTTTCAGGTGATATCTACAAAAACCTGAAGTATTTCAATACATTGCACACTTCAGAGTTTTCACATAATATTGTAAAAAGAGGCATCAATCCAAGTAGCCATCCTTTTAATAAAATAAAAGAAGTGCATTTCAATACTCTTGGAAGGTAAGCTTGAGGTTGCATCAGACAGAGGCCTAGGCCTACGCCATTGATTTTGTAAGGTTACCTACAAATATTAGGGTTTTAAGGCGCATCGACAGCGAGGTCCGCCTAGATAGACCTAGGCCTAGCCTTTTTTCGATACTGGTTGTGGCTATGACTATCAATAACGTAACGGGATAAGCAACATGGCGGTTTCCTTTCGCACCATGCGTATATCAAAGAGATGCCGCCTCACAAATGTTATGATGATTTGCTGGTATTATTGTGTGTTGATCTATACAAGTAATAGATGTAATGCAATCTGTGAATCCAGCTCTTTCCAACTGTATTAAACAATATTGGGATAAATTTCATTTGAATTAGCCAATCTGAATTCAAACTACGTCTGTAAAAGCATTTAGTCCCCTAGTCAAGAGCCCTACTGCTATATTTACCATTTGATAACTGGATAATTACTCACCATCTTCGAGAAAGATTAAAATCAATGCAATTGTACAACTATGTACTATATATTGAAATACGAGCCTAATACGTACGATTTGATTTGAAATTGCAAATCTCACAAATGTACACTAAAGCGCGCTGATTCCACCATGGTGAAAACGGCCTAATGTTAAAAGGATAGGACTTATGCCGTGTTGCTTATCCCGTTACGTTATCGATAGTCATAGGTTGTGGTAGGCCCTACAGTATTTATAGCTAGGTCCAGTGTTGAAAACTTTTTAAAAAAAGTTTTAACTTTTGAAAAGGAACGTGTCCTAGCAACGCCTTCCTTTTTCAAGAACTTCCAATGATATGTGTTTCTTTTAATCTAACAGGAACTTTTAACCTTCAAGTTACAAATTTCTGGGAACTTCTAATATAGACGTAAACATTCCTTTTAAAGTTCTTTTAGGCATTGACTGTACTTCATTTTAGAAATCCCGAATTCGTTCCATTTATCATCAGTCCATTTAAAATATTTGATAATGGAAAATCATTCAGAATGTCCAGTCTTGGAATGTGACAAACCCTAATCTCTCACTAAAAGCTTATCGGCACTGGGATCGGGAATTGATGATCACACATGCAAGTTGCAAGTGCGTAGTCTAAACTAGTTGTAGTTATCTACAAGTTCAGAACTTGATCGATACTTGTCAACGTCGCTGACTAGTTTGTCAAAACTC
The DNA here is from genome assembly GCA_964007535.1 of Brachyptera risi. Taxonomy (NCBI): domain Eukaryota; kingdom Metazoa; phylum Arthropoda; class Insecta; order Plecoptera; family Taeniopterygidae; genus Brachyptera; species Brachyptera risi. Next base: position 38,802,170 of record OZ023328.1, read on the forward strand.
GCAGATTCCCCTATTATTAAAAAACTTTTTATAAAGTACAACACAGCTATTCATTCCATCCAGTGCTGGCACTGAAATAATATTTAGTGCAGGATGACTAATTTTCAGTAACCGGCGTGGCCGCATGTCAGATCGAAATTTTGAAAATTCACTTCGGTTAAAGATTGGCATGTAAAACGATAGAATGTGTACAATTGATTGAACGATACATGTTGTTCTCGCTACCAAGCGGGGGCAATTTCCTTGCCCCTATATCCTATATCCCGTCATTTATCCGCTTGAGTAACTTTTAATAATAACTTTTTAATATTCAGGAACTTTTAAGTTCCTTTTTTTTCTGAGGAACTGTTACTTTCAAAAGTTTCTTATAAACATTGAGGAACTTGACTTTTAAAAGTTCCTATATTTGAGGAACTTACCCAACACTGTCTAGGTCTTATTACTTGTTAGTTATTGTTCAAGTTTGTTAATGTTCTCATGCCTGATCCGGTCTATAGGCCCTACATGTATTTGTATTATTATCCATCTTATGAAAGCTGGTAACATACGGTACGGGCATTACCGGTAACTATAAAGATAAAAGTGAACAATAAATCAATTTTAAAATTGAAAAATCTTTGTATAATGAAAATGAATTAAAATTATAAAATGTAAAATGGATTTTATTGAAAAGATCATGTCTCAGGTTCATGTGCGGAATCGTCATTTTTAGACGTTTATCTCCCACGGTCCCACCAATTATGTAATTCTTATACAGATTGATACAGAGCCGGTAAAGCACACCTTTTTTGCCGCACCATCGGTTATTTGAAAGGAAACAGTTTTATGACAACATATGTCAGATGTCATATGTCATATGTCTTTGCAGGATGGTGGCACCAACAATATGCATGCAAATAGGGAATGACGTCCAGAAAAACACGAAAATCATTTCCGAAATGACGATTTTCAAATTGACCTGAGGCACTATGCCTACCCATTGAAAAATGCCTAGGTTCATAGCTACCGGTATTAAACTAGACCCACTTTGAAGTTTGAACTAATTTGTATTTTTTCAACCATTTTCAGAGATTTCCGTTTGATCCTCATCCCCAAGAAAGGTGTTCTTCATTCAAAGTTCAAAGCTTACTCAGTAGACTCTGAAGGAAAGAAGACGTCTGTATTTGTCGGTTAGTGATTTTGTTTATGTCTCATAATTCGCAAGTTACTCGACTTGCTTCTGGTAGACTTGAGAATATGTTCTTTGTTATTCAGACCATGAAAACTTCTATGATGGCAGAGTTTTTGGTGAGGTTATGTCTGGTGCCAGTGTTCACATAGATGAGGGTATTGTAACTGCAACCATCCACGTTCCAGGCGAGACTTATCACATTGAGGTAACTTGAAAATTTAAATTGCTATAATATAACAGAATTATGTGCTAGCTCTGTATGGATAAGTATGGTGGGAAAATCGTTGATCCATTCAGGAGCATCACTAATTAGAATTTGGTTAGATACCAGTACCGGTACCTTGAGAGATCCCTGTATAGCAGAGGTGCCCAGTACGTCGATTGCGATCGACTGGTTGATCGCGACGTCTCTTCTAGTCGATCCACTCAATCTATTATACAATTTTGTATTGGAAATTATTGGAATATCAATATATATTTCACTAAAAATCTTTCAAACCTTCAGTTTTCCAAGTGTGGATTTTCAACCAAATCTTGATGGAATTTATACTAATTCTCAACATTGTGTGTGATAAATTCTCAGAAAATAGTAAGGCTACTCTTCGTCCGCTAGTACTGAGAAAATACACTTGCTCTGCTTGAATGTCGAATGTCAACTTTCCAAGAACTTGACTCTCTTTCCACCTACTATTGGCCCAGCTTACTTTTCAAGAATGGTTTTGTTTTCAGTTCAGTAGTGGTTGTGTTTTCGTTCTGTGGAGTGTGAAATATTCGCCAGATCATGCCAAATTAAGGGATAATATGCAGTGCAAATCGTAAATACCATTAACCACACATCGAATTGAAAAGCTATATGGATAAATTTTGTATGATGTGTCTTATTTGTTTAGGTGTATTTATTATACGTAGTCTTTTACAAACTCACCCCTTAGTTTTGAGGAAAACAACATTTAGTTTGGTCGATCATGAATATTTTTCTGGTGAAAAAGTAGATCTTTCCTCCAGAATGTCTGGTCACCCCTGCTGTATGGGATCTGTGGCAGGCACAATATTTATTGGATGAGCGATTGCAAAGACTTCTATCCCTCTCTTATGGAGCTTTGCCTGTGTGTGTGCTTTTTTTTGTCTATAAGTACTGCACAGGTCGCAGGGTTTGACTGATCGACTTGAAACCTTTTCTGTTACCGTAGACTTATCCAACTTAGAACTAGGTATAGTTTTTGGGTTAAGTTGGTTGGACCATTTTTTTGAGAAACACCATATCAAAATTTCTAAAAACTCAATTAGATTACTCTGGACAGGAAAATTTGATAAATAAAATCTCTCCAAAAAGATGTTCACTGAATTGAACTAATTAATAATACACATAATTACGAATTTGTATGCAAAGCTGTTTTGAAGCTTTTAATTAATTAAAATTAATGTTAATTAATGTTTTTTGTTCATTATAAAATTGATAGCAATAATTCCACAGGAAAATGTTGCTGAGATTGACGGCTTTCTAGAATCACTATTTACCGAATGAAGTAGTCTATATTTAGATGAGCGATAGCAAAAATCTCCATCCTACACGCATAAAGCTTTGTCTGTGTGTGTGTGTGTGTTTTTCTCTTTGTAAGCTCTATAGAGAGATTTTATTTTTCAAATTTTCAAACAAAATCTCCACCCCAAATTTTTTTTCTCTGAATGTGAATAATTAGGCCTATTATAACTCTGTATGCAATTCGAACCAGCCGGTTTCAAAAAATAATTTAACAAATATTTTTCTATTCAACAAACAAATATAGAAATAATAGCAGAACCATTGCTGAGATTCACGGCTTTCTAGATTCAATATTTACCAAATGGAATATATTTTAAAGAAGTCAAGGTGTGAAGAGTTTTTGATTATTCTTCATATAGATGTATCGCTCATCTTACAATGCATACGCTGCATTTGACTAGTTTTTAATTATTATAATTCAAGTAGGCCTATAGGCCTCCGCATAGGTAGCCTATATATTCTATGTATAAAGTGTATTCTTTGATCAATTATACTTTTCTCTATTCAATGCTTTGTCATATTTACTGATTTGATTCTAATATCAAATAATGAAGTACGAGGTGTATATAGGGTTGATGTAGGGCCTACACTCATCAATGTTGTTTCCCCGTTGAAATGTTTGTCGTGCAGCCGTCTTGGCGCCACTTACCTCACCTGGACAACCAAACGATGATTGCATATCGAGCATCGGATGTGAAATTCAGCTGGGACCACGGACACAACTTCTCGTCGCCTTGGCCCAGGAGTTGCGGCTATGTCAAGGAAGGAGAAGAGGGGGAAGAAGACGAAGAGGAGCACGGCGCGAGGGAGAAAAGACAGTCGGAACCTTACGAGCACACACCGACCAAGACAAGATGTCCACTGCTGTTGGTTGCCGATTACAGGTTCTACCAAGAGATGGGAGCCAGCAACACTAAGACTACAATCAACTATCTGGTACAGTAACAGAAGCATTAACATTGATGATTAAGTTGCTGTCTTTTTATTCTTTAAAATATGGTGTAAATCCATTCATTTAAGCATGCCTCAAGAGTGCATGGGTGACAATTTAGCGAAATATTAGTTTTTTGGTGATAACTCTCGAACGGTATGAGATGTAAAAATTCGAATACGGAGGAAACAGATATAGGCCTACCTTCACGATGAATGGTATGAGCAAAAAATAATCAATTTATATTGCATAAGTGTCAAACGTATAGGCCTACAGCTAAATAATTAGGGTTGCCAATCGATTAAGAAAATGTAAACCATACCGAAATATGCCATATCTTCATGTGTTCTATCTTCTGAATTTGATGAACAAAATATTATGAAAATTATTTTGAGTAAATATTTATTGTTTCAATGAAAAAGATACGGCTTATTAGTGTGTTATTATAGTTTGTGTATTTTTTGTATTTTTATTTATATTGCATTTGACACACTGTAAGCCTACTGATGACCAAGATCTGTTGGCGTCAGTGAATGATGGTAGGGTGAGAGGTTATTTTATTAGGTGCTTTTGGATAGTGGGTAGGAGTTGGACGTAGCCTGTTGTTGAGGAGCCATCCCAGTATTAACCTAAACGACAGAGGGAAACCACGAAAAACTCCTGTCAGGTTGATCGACCATGGCGGGAATCGAGCCCCGGTCTCCTGAGACGGCTCAGTGTGCTAGCCACTCGACCACTTGTCTCAGTAGTTTATATTTCCCCCTCATGTGTTCATGAGGTTTGTGAAGGGTTCATGTTGTATTGAATGATGACATATATATTTTTGTTGAGAATTGAGACATTGACAGAAAGAGACAGACATTATACATCATAGATAAAAATTGTTGACAGGCTGGTTTGTTTGGCTTGCTGCTTGTTCTTTCAAGTCAGTGATATGGCCAATCTGACATATGACTGACAGCCCGCTGTTTGATTATTCAATATCAAATAGACTTTTGATATTGAAATAATCAAATATTGAATAAATCGAATTTGATATCGATCAAAACCTTGATTTTGTAAATCAATCAAAATATTTTATATCAAACAGCAACCCTATAAATATTAAATAATGTGTTTTTTTCTAGCTTCAGGCCCTATGCGTTTGACAATCATGCGAATTCAGTAGCTATAATTCATACTGTCTTGACGATATTCTAATAACTGTGTTTTTGTGACTGTTAATATAAGAAATCAACGTTTTTTCACTTTTGGAATTTTGATTGGAACCTGTATTCTGGAAAACCTGTAGGTCTAGCCCATGTAAGTGATTCGAATGTAATGATTCTTTTTATATCGGAATGCCTACACATAGGCCTGTGCTTTATTTGAAGTACCGTAATATACTGATTATTTACAAAAAAATCCGAACATCATTCATCTTATATCATTCAGTTACTTTGAAAGAATTGTTGACCTCCGTGGTTTTACGTTATTAATTTGTAGTTATTCCATTGAAAGATTTGTTTTTACATCTTATTAATGAATATTGATGTTTTTACAGATAAGCTTAATTGACCGAGTGCACAAAATCTACAATGACACGATGTGGCAGGACAGATCCGAGCAGGACGGGTTCAAAGGCATGGGTTTCGTCATCAAGAAGATCGTAGTTCATAACGAGCCCACTAGAGTGAGGGGCGGTGAGGCACATTACAACATGGTGCGGGAGAAGTGGGACGTGAGGAACCTTCTAGAGGTATGATCATATTGTTGAAAGAGTACTTGATAGTTCCACTATCAATAGTGGAATATTTATATTATATATATAAATATTTATAATAATATAATATAATATTTATAATTAATAACTTTTTCAATATTCATTCTTTCAAGGTAAATATGATAGCCCGGTTTCCTCGGTTACAAAACTGAACTCGAGAAAAATGTTTACCAACCGAAACTGCAATAGCCGACAAGTGCAAAATTGAAGATGTATGTTCAAATACAAATACAATATGCATCAATCTACTTGATTCTTCTATCTATATTGTTCCATGTTGACATATTTTTGTAGTTGCATATAAAAGTTTAATATTTTTTCCTGTTCAAGTAACCTTGGGTATGCATGGATTTGAGTTATGCTAAGGTGTGAGGTTGTGTGAACGTATCTGTTCTATTTCCAGGTATTCTCTCGAACGGGCAGTCCTGACATTTGTTTAGCTCATCTATTCACACATCAGACGTTTCGAGAGGGTGATTCAACTACGTTAGGTTTAGCGTACGTGGCTTCACCAAGACCTGCGTCACATGGGGGAATATGCACCACCACAAACAGTATGATAATTGATCATATTCCTCCTTCAGGTGGTGGCTATCTTGGTGCTATATGTTGAACCATGTCCTTCTCTTTTGTGGTGGCTTTATGTTGAACTGTATTTTTCTCTGAGGTGGTGGCAATCATGGCTATATTCCATTACCGACAGTATGCTACCTCAGCTGGTGGTAATCAAGAGATATATTCTCCTACCAACATATCAGAACTATATCCTCCTTGGACTACATGTTATACCATGTTCTTTTCTCTAGTGGTGGCTACCCTGGTTTACTAGATTATAATAACTAAGAATTACATATTACTGTAGACAATTTATATAGCTTCATATTGGGTACTCCTATTTTTCTTGCAATCTGATTCTTACATCTTTCGTCCCATTTATTTTCATATTCCTCCTCTATGGGAATTGCACTGTATGTGACGAGCAAACTTGGTAAGCTGCTGATCCTGATTGAGTGCCATTGTGTGATGCTTTTGATTGGTTGTTCAGGTGTTTAGTCGAGAGTACAGCCACAAAGACTTCTGTCTGGCACATCTGTTCACCGACTTGAAGTTTGAGGGCGGTATTCTCGGCCTTGCTTATGTCGGTTCGCCACGGCGGAACTCGGTTGGGGGGATATGCACGCCAGGTCAGGGGCTTCACGGGTACTTGGATGCTGCATGGGACCTAGTTCCATACCTGTTGCTTTGTTTAACACCTAATTGGTTGTCTTCTTTCTATATCACCCATGTTTTGCATGTATCTTACGGCCTGTAGTTTTATTTTTATCAAACTAGTTCTTGTTGTATTTTACTTTGAACATGATGAATATTTTGTATTAGATAATGTAGCCATTACTTGAAATCCTGTGTTACCGTCTTACATGATACTTTTACCGGTAATGTAAACTAATGATCTTCATTGATTTTCAATTCTTAAACTGCTTGTTAATGAGTGACTGATGAGTGATTAGTTTGTTCTATAATTTGGTAGAATTGTTTTGACCATTTTAGCATCGCATTGGATGTACATTTGACATTTAGGTTTTGTCACAAATACAGTGAAACCTCTATGTATCGTTCCTAGATCCACCGTTTTCCTGCTTGTATCATTCATTTTATCCCACCCCACTCCCATATACACACCAGTAACCAATTTTTAATTTTCCTGGATGGAATGTTTTTCTGCATGGATGGTTTTATTTTTCCTGGTACCATGAAAAACAATAGATAACTATAGAAAAGAAGATAACAAAACTCGAAGCTTGTCAATTTGATTTGTTATATTTGTGACTCTTCAAAGTTTTAGCTTATAAAATATGTAGGATTTGATGTGCTAGGCCCTATCAATACTATAGTTGCGACTTAGTTGCCTGTCCAGCTCTACTAGAGACCTATAGTCAGTCAAGTCTGAGCACCAGAGTATGCAACATAAAAAGTTGATAATATTGAATAATTAATTGTAATTCAACGTAGTGAGATAAAAAATACAGTTTGTGTTACATTCAATAATTATTGGTTAAATGTCCTCTATTAAATAACTCTGTTTACAACATGGTATCAACAGTGGGGTGAAAATGTAATACTAACATACGCAAACATATTTATGCAGAATATTTCAAGAACGGCTACACGCTATACCTGAACTCCGGCCTTAGCTCGAGCCGTAACCACTACGGACAACGCGTGATAACTCGCGAGGCCGACCTTGTGACTGCACACGAGTTCGGTCACAACTGGGGTTCGGAGCACGATCCCGACATTCCCGAGTGCAGCCCGAGTGCGAGTCAAGGCGGCTCGTACCTCATGTACACGTACAGCGTCAGTGGCTACGACGTCAACAATAAGAGGTTCTCGCCATGCAGCTTGCGGTCGATACGAAAAGTGTTGCAGGCCAAGTCCGGTAGATGTTTCTCCGAGCCGGAGGAATCGTTCTGCGGAAATCTTCGAGTGGAGGGCGATGAAGAATGCGATGCTGGACTGTTGGGCACTGAGGTATGTTACGAGATCAGGGTGAATTGAAAACATGAATTGAAAAACCGTTTGGAAGCGAGTTTGCGTGCATCATTTCCTAGTAGTGCAAGTTATATGCCTTTAGATAGTTAATGTTACTTTGCCATACCACAATGGTCAGTGACTATATTATCACCAATACCATACTTGAGTTGAAATAAAAACTTGTAACTTGATGTTAACATTTTGCATCCTTCACGCTGTCTAATTTTTTTTAGTTCATAACGGTTGCTGTTTAATTTGTTAAATTTTACTGACAAATATAAATTATTGCTCTATACTGTATGTACTCTAGCCTTTAAAAATTATACTGTATTATACTACCAAATTACTTGGTAAATAGGAATAGCCTGATTTTTGAAAATCTTTGATAGCTAATTGTGGGGTCCACTAATCGTTGGTTTGTTTCTAAGTTATGATTTCCCTCATGTGAAATGTCTGATATTTGTGGTCAACGGACATCACTGACATTTCTTCCTTCTCGCGCCAGGACAACGACCCGTGCTGCGACAAGAACTGCAAGCTGAGACGCAACCAAGGTGCCAACTGCAGCGACAAGAACTCGCCGTGCTGCCTCCACTGCCAGTTCATGCCGGCTGGCAACAAGTGCCGCGACGCCCAGTCGTGCGACCAGGAAGCTCGATGCACGGGAGCGTCGGCCGAGTGCCCTCGGAGCGCTCCGATGCCTGACGGGACCGACTGTCTAGAGAGGGGGCAGTGTAGACGGGGGAAGTGTATCGCTTACTGTGAGACTCAAGGACTGCAGAGCTGCATGTGCGATACAAGTGAGTGTTATATCGTTCGTAGCTCAGTTAACACTGAGTTTTTAAGTTGCAATGATTGGTAAAACTAGTATAATAATAATAATAATAATGTTTATTTGGTAGCTCAGAAGCCATTTTTTTTACACATTCATTACAAACAATTCAGATGAAAGTCAAGATTAATCTACATTACCATTAACATATTGTGTTATACAAAAACATATTACAATTACAAGTATTTGGGCCTAATTCTTAAATATTAGAGACAAATCATAAGTATGCGTGAGTAGTTTTAATCCATTCGACGCACCTAACCTTGAAACATCCAACACTTCTCAAGTTTCTAATGGTGTGGGCAGATTATCATACTCTTTCATTCCTGCATTGAACACAGAATTGAACCATTTATTCCCTCTACAAATTCTTCTATACCCCAACCCATCAACGGCCCTTCTCGTATTAATATTGTGGATATTTTTAGTAGGTTCTATTTTATCACCTAAATATTCCGGCATAAGGCCTAACTTGATCTTAAATATGAATACTTAAACTAATAATAGAACATTGTCATTGACACTCAGTCATTCTTAATATTTGTAGGATTGGTGTATCCTTCTTACATCTGAGTAAACATCTCATCACTTTATTTTGGAGTTTCTGTAATACGTAGTCCCATCTCATTCTTGTATGCTTGGTATAAAATTGTCGAACCATATTCAAAATGAGGTTTAATTAAACTATTGTAGATCATATTTCGAGTCCAGTAAGAGATCTTACCTCCTATTCTCCTAAGATACCCGACTTTGAGTATGTGGTATGGGAGTTTTTAGCAATATAGAATTTGTTGATAAATTCAAACTTCACTGTTTTGCTTGCTACTCACATTAACCTAATTCAACTAACCTAAACTAATTCAGACTAATCTTGAAACTAATCTAATCCAACATACAAATATCACTTATGATACATACACATGCTACAGTGCTGTGTAGTATGCATGCTACATAGCTGCAGTGTCCAATAAGGCGAAGTGTAAATACATAGTTTGAAAAATCCTCTTTTTTACCAGATGCAGAATCTGCACAAATTTGGTATAGGCCCATCGTATTTTTAACCCTTGATATATCATTCATGCTTCCATCGTTTTCCTGCTTATATCATTTATTTTATCCCGCCGTGTACTCATATTTAACCTATATTAATTTTTTCTGCATGAATGTTTTTATTCTGTTCCTTAAAAAATGACAGATGGTGGTTTCACTGTATCAGATTGTAGAGTAGTCCTAGCCATTGAGCTATCAACAACTCATCAATAATAGCATGTGTGTGAATGTTTCAGTCGTGGACGCTTGCAAACGTTGCTGCCGAATGAATCTCAACGAAACATGTTTTCCGGTCGAGCCTGCTGATATACTGCCAGACGGAACACCTTGCATTCAAGGCTTTTGTAATAAGGTATGTGCGGTACTTGTATACTCCAAAGAAGGAACTAGATTAAAGAAAGAACTATCCAGGAGAAAGATATACAGAGCAGCAAAACTATTCGCAAACTATTTTTCCATGTTCACGCAAACCTTAAAATGTCTTATTTTCAATTTGGCAATGGTTGTCATCACTTGTGGATTTTCAGTAAAAACAATCTATAGGCATTTTAAATATATTTTTATGCAAACAATTTTTCACCATCAATAATATTATTTCTAGGTCAATATATTGCTGCCTGTCACTTTAAACTTTGAAGTATCATAGTCCTGCAGGCTTGAGCTGTTCAAGGCTAAACTGTGGCGTCGGTCGTATAACAAGCTAAAAATTTGACGGTATTCAGAAATATGTTTGATACAACTGCTCTTCAAAATTATTTGGATTCCTTTCATTGGAACACACTTTAAAAAAATCATGAACATGACATTCAGCTATAAAATATTGAAGAAGTGAAGAGGTGAAAAGTTGCAAAAAATATTTCAAATTTGACCCTAGAACCATGTAACTTTCTGTGAACAGCTCGTCGTGTTGAAAAGTTATCATAAAAAATAATAAACAAGTCAATTATACCTTGAAAATTCATTAAAATTCAAAGCGTCTTCAATCGAAGCGTCTTGTGTCCAGTACACAGCATAGCAGAACATACAAGACAGCCCCACAGAAATAGCAGAAAAGTGTGTTACAAAGTTAACGTGAAACACGTCTTCAAGCAGCAAAGTTGTAGACTATGGATGAGGCTATTCATTGGTCGCACATTCTTGTTTTTCAATCCACGCCTATAGTTACAGTCACAAACTAAAGTCCGGTAATGTGTAATTTTGTGTGTTTCTTTCATATATATTTCTGGAATTTTGATGAATTTTCAAGGTATAATTGACTTGTTCATTATTTTTTAATGATAACATCTCATCACGACAAGCTGTTCACAGAAAGTTATATGGTTCTGGGGTCAAATTTAAAATATTTATCGCAACTTTTCACCTCTTCACTTTTTCAATATTTTATAGCTGAATGTCATGTTCCTGATTTTTTAAAAGTGTCTTCTGATGAAGGGAATCCTAATAATTTTGAAGAGCAGTTGTATCAAACATATTTCTGATTACTGTCAAATTTTTAGCTTGTTATACGACCGATGCCACAAACTTTCTTATTTGAAGAGATAGGGCTCGAAGCCCGCAGGACTCTCACCAAAACACTAGTTCTAGCAGATAGTCACTATAGTGGCTCTCTCACACAGTGGCAGTGAGTCTCATGGTAATATTTAGTCTTTTATTATAGCCATATCAGTCAATTGGTATTCCTGATTACTTCAATTAAACTGCTCTCTGTTTGTTTGAAACTGAATTAAATGGGTGTGCAATCCAAAATTGGGAATCCAATTGAATTACTCTACTGAAATCTACAATATAAATTTTACTCTCCTCAAATTTCACAATTAGGGAATTCAAAGTACGACGGTCAAGTTTAGTGATTCTTTATGACGGTCACAATGTACAGAAATTAGACCCCTGGATACGAGTATATGCAGAATAGTGATTGAAGTAACTGTGACTGTTTTTAATAAGTTATTTCACGGAGTAATGGCATTTTACTGCGTGTTTTTTCAGGGCGTATGTGAGAAAACAATTCAAGATGTGGTCGAGAGATTCTGGGACATTATCGAAGACATCAATATCAACAAGGTTCTGTTATTCTTACGTGACAACATTGTCGGTTCCGTTATACTAGTGACGTCGCTCATCTGGATACCAGCAAGCTGTGTCATAAGCTACATGGACCGACGTAGGAAACGAAATCACGACGAACAATTGAAATGGAGACGAAGTAATGAGTTCCACAGATTTGAGAACCGTAAAGTCATTCATATGCGAGTGAATCCTCTTAGAAATAATCAAAAGTTTCAATAATGAAAGCCCACGTACTTGGGAATGTTCTAGTCTCTCGCACGATAGTAAATGAATATGTTCGTACAATTGCAACTGGAAATTAATTCCACCTTCTAGCAGTCTGAAATAAGTGTTATACAGTGAACCCTAATTAATCCAAACTCTATTAATCCGAAATTTGACATATTTCGAACTCGAAGTCAGTCATTCGAGTGCTCGGTTCTTGATGAGCATGGAGCACCAGTTTTATGGTAAGCTTGGAACACTTGTTTTGTTTGTCAGTCAGACTCGGGACGGCTGAGCGCCAATGGAAGCGGGGTATATAACGATCCTGCATTGTCGGCTAACCGAGTACACACGATCAGTGAAGCGGTTTCTCAGAAGTGCGGCATAGCTTTCTCTCGCGCGTAATACGAAATTGCTTCAATTCTAACTGGGAAGTGTGATGATTTTCGTGAAAAAGGAGTTTTTTGGTTAATCCAAATTTGTATAAATCAAAATCATATTATTTTGGGTCCCTTGCATTTCGGATTAACGAGGATTCACTGTATTTGAATCAAAACGGTAAATAAAGTGATGTCCATGCAATGATCACTGAATGGTCTTTATAATATTCCGTATATTATTTTACGCATAAGTTACGTAGCCAACAATGATGTAAGCATTTTTCACCTGCCATTTAATATGTTCATTTACATTAATAGGCCCCTACATCATCTATAATTATGTTACCACATGTTCATTAGTAAATATAGTAGGGCCTAGGCCTATTACATAAAGCGTATAAGTATTAATGTTGTACATTCAACTAAGGATAAATCTAGACACAAGTGAAGCCAAAGGCATTTATGAAAGAAATAATTGTTCTCTGTATACATGTATAGTTATTGTACTTAAAAATAATTTATTTGTATTATTATAAAATACAGAAGTACAAATTACTTATTAATTACTTGTTGTAATAAAATTTTAAAATGTCATTTTTAAACATAGCATTTTCATTTTCAGTCTCTTCATACTGATATAAAACGGTGCCCTTTGATCCACAAATAGCGAGAACATCGCTCAGCTTTCTTCGTGTGTGGCGGTTTTCTTCTTTAGCCGTAGTACACAAATATCAGGGCTGCAGAAGCGTTCATGTTGTTCTGACTGAGGGATTCTCGAAACCTCAAAGTGGTGCCCAAGCAGCGCTTGGAAATCTTTCCACACTTGTATTTGTTTATCTGAAATACGTTCTTCTTGGCACAGAAGAATCTCGGTGTTTTCGTGTGTCAACGATCGAATCGTCTTAAGTAACGGCTCGATCGACTAAACATGGATGTTTCATGTAACTCATTAAATATTGGACAAGATAGGATGGGAGTTCATTCGTACTTTCATTAACAATTTGTTCTAAAAGTCTAATAAAAACGTAATAATTTGCATTTCAGTACAAATCAACTCCCTTGCACATAATTTATCAACACCAAAGTCTCGGCATACGCACCTCACTATAGTAGACACAATCGGCTAAAATAAGAATATCTGGTTTGGCCCAGTCACTCAGGTCCGTGCCCCATTCTAATGTCTTTGCAGTTGCTGTTCCACCTCGAGAAGTTACAACATCTTCATTTTTGTCAATATTTTTCTGCAACAATGGAATGACGTCTGCAAGATCCGTCATCACCACCTTACCTCTAGAATTGATAATCAAAAAGTGTTTAATGGGTATTATTACTTTTGAAGATTCAATTCTTTTTCTATCTAGTCCAACAATTGAGTAAATGATCCTGCCCAACCAAATGAAATTTCAAGAAAATCGGTCACCATCATTGTTCGCAGGTTACAGTACTCACCCAAAGCATGCTGCTGTTAAACCAACACACCCTAATCCAGCTCCAAGCTCTAATATATTCTTGCCTTGCAGCCAATCATTTCTCTCTAGTTTGCTGACATTTCTTTCTAAATATTTAGCTAATACAAGTGCAGCATCCCAAACAACGCAGCTCACATCTCCCACCTCTTTTTGAATTAATGTCAGTGGTGTTTTGAATCCCTCTATTTCAAATTCTCTCGTAAAATAGCAATTCTCGCTTTCCATAATTGCTTCTTTGATGAGTAAAATAGGTTCTCAGTAATGAAGCCCATACATTATTGCTATATCAATTACTCCTATAAGCCACTGAGTTGAAAAATACAAATAATGAAAATAAATAGTAATGTCATGCTGTACAGTAACAGCTTTCTATACTTGATGGTAACAGCTGATTGCCGCGCAACTTTCCAAATTGAAATTTCCCTTTATTTTCCCACCTTAGAGCGGCGTACATAACCTTAAATTACTGCGTTTTGACGTTTCTAAGTGTAGCGGCGGACCTGTCAAACATATTGAGTATAATATCAATCGGTTAGATTGTTGCTATTGCTTCTTATAGGGCCTAGGCCAAGAATAATTGATATTACTTTCAAATAACAAATCAAGTGGGCTGATAGGCCTAGCTTCGTAAGAAAACTCGGATGTCGTGGAGGTTGGAAGGTGAAAACTGGCGAAATGGTAAGGCATCTAGTTAGTAGTTGTATTGTATTGTATATCTTAGGCCGCTGGGCTTGGGCCTAGCCATTGAGTTTTACACTAGGCCTACTAACTCAATGGCCTAGCTCAACATAACGTTATAATATAAATGTAGAGGTTATTGAAGTAGTATCAATCCTTCAATAGGCACATCGTGTCATTGATTGATCGTATATCCCTACTTGAGGACTGAAGACCAATCTCACGATTTGACGTATATTTCCTACCGGTACTTCAAAGTTAATTCAACGCTTGAAAACAAATCCCCAAAATTGGACGCAATATTTCTCTTGTCAGCACTTATTAGGGCGTACCTATTAGCTCAATTTGTTATTACTGGTAGTCAAACAAGAAGGTAGTTATTTGTGAGATTGGAACATAATAAAGAAGGTTTGCCCAGACCTATTTTCACATTTATACGTGGAAAATGTAACAATATTAGACTAGACAAAATTTTTACCAATTGACCTTGGAAACATCAAACCTACTTGCGTCTATTTGACAGAAAGTACCCAGTAGGTGTACCGTGATAGTGATTATGAAAATAGGTACCACATCACGTTACTTGGTAGCAACAATAAAAAATTCAATCAATTTACTTGGTAGCAAATATTACAAATTCAACAAGTTACTTGGAACAGTAATAAGATCTGCTAATCATAATTTTATTTTATTTTTTATATTCTAAATCTAATAATATTCTTCTTTTGTCCTAGAGAGTGCCGATCAACAGTCTAGCAATAGTAGGTCCAGAGCACCAAGTGGAAGCAGAGGACATAGAGTCAACAGATCGAAATATAATGATCCTGTGGAGTTTTCAAATGAAAGATTCAGACATGAATCACGTGATCGCCAGGACAGTAGCAACGGTCCGAGCAGAGGGAATCGGGGAGGAAGAGGCGGTTTTAGGAGAGGAGGAGGACACCCTGCAGGACTTAAAGGAGCCGAAATTGGGATGTATTATCGTGATCGGAACAGAACGAAGAAACAAGTGAGCTACTAGTAGACAATTGGTCGTATTTAAATTCATTCTTTCATTCTTATAGGCCTAAGTGAGTTCACACGTCACTTTATAACTCTTGACAGACTTATTCTATGGGTACCGTATACTGGTAGCCTAGATTAGAAATAAAATAGGCCTACAAGAGCTAAAATAGAAAAACTTTGGGCAAGATTTATTGGCAGGCTCCATGTTTGATACCTCGCTGCTATTTTGGATACCGTACTATTATTCATGCAGATCCACTTCTGATGAATATATTATTGTCGTTTTCACTTTTCAGCCTGAGCCACAAACTGTAAGCCTTGATGCCAGAAAGGAACGAGAAATAAGTAGAATGCTTGGGTTGACAACACATAATGCGGGACCGTCATATGCAAACCAAAGACAAGAGGGAGTAAAGAAGGAACCGATCTGCGGTCTTGATGATAATTACAGTGAAGATTGCAAAGTTGCTACAAATTCTTCTCAAAATCCATTGTCCTGTAAGGAGGTTGAAAATAATATGAAATTGAAGAGTGAATGGGGTGATGATTGGTGGGCAGCAAGTAAGCTTGAAACGTCAAACTAAAGTGTAGACATGTGAATATTTAACAGTACTATCAAGTTATAACAAGTAGGTCTAGGGTACCTGTTTCTGAACGTTTTTCTATTGTATATATTTTCTCGGTAATGGAGCAGTAGATTTGCCTCCTCCAGTAGATGAATTTGCCTCAATAAGACATACTGGAAAAAATCATTGTTGTAGGCTTATGATAGGCCCTACTGTACATTTGTTCAAAATCCACTCCAAATATTTATTGAATCAGAAATAAACTTATTTAATCAATTTGAGTTGAATTTTAAAGCAAGTGTCAAGTTTGAGTTTGGGCTGTGAGAAATATGTTTGCTTACAGGTCTTGATTTAGATAACATAACAGCAGCTGGGCCGAGTGATGGCAAGAGACTAGGTACCGAAGCTGAATTGACTGACGAGTACACTGAAGTTCAGAAAAGGAAGATCATAAAAAAAGTATGTCAACTCTTTCAATATTTGATACATGGGATATTGAGCTTAATGCATTATTGCAAAAACTGTAGTAACTTGATAGATCATATAATAATATTCCTTCAAATGTTTTCATATTTCCAATATTTTTTAATCAAAGTCATTGTTCTCCGATCTAGGCTAAGGAATACACAATTCAATCATTTGTGAGGAAAAGAATCTTCAATCTTCATAGCGTTTCTTTTGATCTTTACTCTGTTTTTTTTTAGGCTTATATATTTTGTGATATTATCCTAAACAATAAAGTATGCGTTGGCGCTACTAATCTTTGATTTTGTGCTAGCTAATTTTTGTTTTCAACAGTAATACAGAATAATAATGAAAGTAATGTTTAGCTACCAGTAATTGAAATCATGCATAATTATTTTCAATCACTTCCTTTGAGGTTTAAGATTACCCTTGTGGTACTATGGATAGCACAAATGTTGTGTTATCCATATTATTAATTGGAGAACGATGACTTTCGATTCAACTTTTCGATTCGGAAAATATGTATTTTCTCAGGAGAAAGAAGAAACTGTAGTTGTTTCAAATTCTCAACTTCTATTGTCCAAGTTGGATGTTGGTGCTGTGAAAATAAACAGTGATATCAGTGAATCAGACGTCGAAAGCAAAGCTGCCAACAAATACAGCCACGTCGGTGAAAGTGCATTCAAACGCAAGTTCCTACAGAACATCACGGGAAACATGGAAACCAACTTGGAACGTTCAATCGCACAGAGATCGTGTCTGAGTCGGAACGCTCGACTAGACGAGCAGCTAAAAGCGGACATGTTGAGGAAACAAGAGTCGAGTGAGAATTACTTGAAGATGATGGCGTTCCGGTCAAGATTACCGGCGTATCACAAACAGCGGGAGATTCTAGACTTGCTCGAACAAAACCAAGTGATAGTTATCAGCGGGGAGACAGGATGTGGTACGTTTAGAATACAACTCGAATGTACTCACCAAGGTATATTGAGGGTTGTGTCGGTTGGCCGGTGTCTTATGTGTGCTTGAACTTCCATTTCAAAACTTTTCCATCTCATGTGTACTGCCCTTCAACCTATGGCTCACTGTTCTACCTAGTGTAGAATTTGGAACAAATGGAATGCCATTGTACACATAATTCAATATTGGGATTTCAGATGATTGTCCCGGTTAGTTCCTTGTATCACTATTTACTACCACATAAGTCTCAATCAGTAGGTAAAAAGAGTTAGACAATAAATAGGTACTGTACATTTTTTCAACATGGAACTTGAAGCCCTATCCATGAAAGATCGGCCGACCAATGCAACTCTCAATACATCTTGGTACTTGCCAAGCCATAAAAAAATCCATATTACTTCTTCTTTAATTTGTTCTCAAGCCTGTTAGATATTAAATAGAAATCAATATTTCAATCAATAGTTTCAGATCAATCCTCAATATCGTGTTTATTACCAAAGTTACTCAAAAAAATGGTGTCTAATCAAGGGTGTTAAGTCTGATTTACACCAGTCAAGGGTTGATCTCTACTTATTGATCGAAATCTTGTCCTGTGTGAATTGGGCTTTGAATTTGGTAGGTACCGTATATGTATCTTTATTTTCATTTTATTCAATCAACTTCATTTATCATCTTGAGACTTCTTGTCGTAACGTAGGCCTAGCCAACTCAATGACCTAGCCTATGTTGGGCATACCAGTATTTGTTGACACTTATTCCCACGGTGATGAACTGCATATCGATTATAATTCAACCTCACAATATCATTCATAACTCATGACTCATATTCCTTTCAAATACAAAACAAACAAAACTTCAAAAAGGCTACTGCAAAACAATATTTTGGTCAGAGTTTGACTAGGCCTAGGTTTTACTTAATATAAATGAATAATAGAAAAAAGTGTTTTCTCCACTTGAGAAAAGGCAGTACCGGAATGTGTTTTATTTTTCATCATATAAATTCCATTCAATTTATATAAATTCATATAAATTCAATTAAATAGACATTCCCCATATAACAATCGAGTTGAACATTGTTTGTTTCTCATTGATTATGCTAGGCAAAACAACGCAAGTGGGTCAGTTCATTCTCGACGACTTCATCCTTCAAGGTAAAGGCTCAGCCTGCCACGTAGTTTGCACGCAACCCCGACGCATCAGTGCAACATCGGTTGCCCAACGTGTGGCTGACGAACGAGACGAGGTGCTCGGTGCCGAGAGCACGGGCTTCCAGATACGTCTGGAGAAGTACGTTGACCAATCGAAAACCTTTTTTAAAATGGCTCTAGTGTTTGGCTTTTGCCATTTTTGAACTCGAGCAGGTGATTTTAATTTTCACAGCTTGTAATCATAGGCATGTGCAGGACGTATCAATTCATGACGTTTATCATACTGTTTGTACAGTCTCCGATAATTAAAAAAAAGATAAGGGGCAGCCCTCATTTGGTCCTGGGGGAAACTTTTTGGAATATCGAAAAATTCAAGTGAATTTACTGGTTTTTAAGATTTTTTGTGTACGCCAAAAATGTTGTTTTATGACAATTGAGATTGAATAAAGTATTCAGTGTACTTGTCCCTGTGATGCATTAGGTACGCCCTCAGCCGACTGTATTCTCTGTACTTGCGCCCATGTATTTTTGTAATTACCTTAATTGTTTGTAAGAATGAGGAGAGAAAAAAAAACACTGAAGATCTCAGATTTTCAATCTTTTCATTTTTGAAAATGTATACCACTGGTCATATTTAATTTCACTCAGTAGGGTTTATGCCTGTATTTTACAATTCAGTATTAACAGACATTTTATAAAAATAATTTTCATTCAATTCAGTATACTGTTGAAAATATTCAACTTTTCTTGAGGTTATGCTACAGCAGTTAAAATAGTAATTGACTGAAAATATATTTTCTCTACGAACCATTATAAGCTTCTTATGTTGTGTTATAATCAGGAAGATACCTCGCAAGCAGGGGTCGATCGTGTTCTGTACGACAGGTGTGATGCTGCAGTGGATGCTGTCCGATCCGGGCCTGACCTCCATCTCTCATCTCATACTCGACGAGATTCACGAGAGAGACGTCACCAGCGATTTTGTCATTACGTTGCTCAAGAGCGTAATTCCTAAAGTATTATTATTATTTATTTTTATTATTATTTAACTCTTGCAAATGCACATAAATGCGCGGTGGCAAGTTCCCTAAGTACCCCTATCCCACCATCTCCTTAACCCTCTGACGGAATAACTTTAACCTGATGTCATCCCCTTCAAAAACATTTCTACTAAGCCCATTCCAGTCCCTACCTGTCCTATTTAAGAAAGAGAATTTACCGACATCTAATGTAGCCCCCTTTATGACTACCGCTCTATCATGACCCCACCCCGCCTACCTCCATACCCTGACTTATTTCTTTTTATCGACTCATGCAGCTCCCCCCACCCCCCCTCTCCCTCCATTACCCTGAAGAAATTACATAAACGATCCTCCTTCCTCCGTATTTCCAATTTCTGCCACCCCAGGTCTCTCATCATCTCAGTTGGACTCTCCAACATTCTTACCCTCTCCCCCCTTTCATTCTCATCCCATTTCCACCTCCTAACCCTACCTGTAACCCTTCTCACAGCAATCCTTTGAACCCTTTCCACATCCCTTATCTCACCTAATCTATAAGGAACCCAAACTGAACTAGCATATTCTACCATGGGACGCACTAACGAGAAATATGCTTTTTCCTTAATCTCCATACCTGCCCCCCTAAGTTGCCTCATTACAAAGTTTAGTGCATTTATACTCTTTTTTACTATTCTCTCAATCTGACTCCCCCACCCTAGACGCCTATCAAATACCACCCCCAAATACTTGTAGTTTTCCACCAACTCCAGCGTCTTCCCTCCTACCTCATACACTACATCTGTCCTTATGTTTCTCTTACCGAATGTGACTAACTTGCACTTTCCTGTATTCAACCCCATCTTATTTGACTGAACCCAACGATTAATTGCCGCTAAATCTACCTGAAGAGCTACTACATCCTCCTCTGTAATGATTTCCCTATATAACACACAATCATCTGCAAATAACCTTATTTTCGAATCAACAACACTAGTCAGATCATCTATATATAAATCAAACAATAAGGGACCCAACACACTACCCTGTGGAACTCCTGACGTAACCTTAGTCTCACTTGAAACCTCTGAACCCACCCGAACTCTTTGCACTCTATCCTGAAGAAAGTTTCCAATCCAATTAACCAACCCAGCATTCCCAACGGACATTTTTAACTTCCCTAATAATATATTGTGATCTACCTTATCAAAAGCCTTCTCGAAATCTAAAAACACTGCATCAACACGTCCCCCCCTATCAACTACCCCAGCCAACTCTTCTGCAAAACCTAACAACTGCGTCTCACATGAATAACCCTTCCTAAACCCATGCTGCACTTCTGAAATACTCCTTCTTTCATCTACCTTCTCCACTACTCTCTTTATAACCACCCTTTCCATTATCTTACACACATGCGATGTTAAACTAATTCCCCTGTAGTTGTCTACCCTACCCCTTTGCCCTCCCTTTGAAATTGGAACCACCTCCGCTTTTTTCCAAACTTGCGGTACTCTACCTGCTGTGAGTGAAGCTTGAAACAACCTTAGCAAATAACCTACAACTCCCCTACCCGCTAATTTCAGTAGATCGCTTTGCACCCCATCTATGCCTGGCGACTTCCCACTTTTAAGTTTCCTTAATACATTCCACACTTCTCTCTCTGTAAGCAGAACCTCCTCCCCATCCCCCTCTATTGCTTCCTCCTCCCCCATAATTCCATTCGCATTGAACACTTCCCCATAGAATCTATTTAAAGCTGCTGCCTTCTCTATGTCCGTTTTCCACTCATTCCCTACCTGATCAACTAAAGTTGGCAACTCCCTGCCACTACCTTTCTGACTAGAAACAAACCTATACATTCTATTCCAGCTACCTTGCACATCACGTTCATTGAACATATCCCCCATGAATCTTTCTTTTGCCTCCCTCTTAGCCCTGTTTAATTCCCGCCTTAGTTCCTGGACCACCTCCTTTCCCTCCCCTGATGCCCTCCACTTCCTACTCATCTTTCTACCCCTCCTCTTAAGCCTCCTAACCGTACTATTATAGTAAGCCGGATCTGCATTTGCCTGTAGCACCTTATAGGGAACCAACTTATCCCTAACCTCTTCATATATTTTCTGAAAATTGAACCACAGCCCTTCAATATCATCCATGTCTATCTTGCACCACTTCTCAAACCTATCCTCAAAAGCTTTTCGAACCTCCCTTGCCTGCACCCTTTTGTAACCCCAAACTTTCTTCCCAACGTTTTTAGTTTGAACCGGAGCTAATGCTAAACTGACTATGGGTATTCGATGATCACTGATGCCTTCAACTACCACCGTCCTCGCCCACAACTCTATTGGCCTTACTAACACTACGTCTAGAATATTAGTTCCCCCTAGCCTTTTACTCCTAGTTCCCTCCTCCACAACCTGATGAAAACCTTCATTTAATATACCCGTAACAATATTTTGCACTACTCCCCTCCCATGTTCTGTACCTCCTACCTCCCACCGTACATTAGGCATGTTTAATTACGTTTGCTCTATCAGCTAAACCATTCTACGCACTTTGTTCTCACGTTTATTCTTCACTTTCGTCTGAGATCAGCCGTGATTCTTGAATGATGATTCTATGAATGATGTTTTCAGATGTATATAACAGAGTGATGAATGTAACTGAAACAAAATTAATTATAAAAGAAGTTGAAACTTCTTCATTTTAATGATGAGCCTCATTTAAATGCCTGCAATTCAAGTATTTACATTTGTTTGACAATACAATTCAAGGGGCGCTTGAAGAGCGTATAACGGAATAAAGTCGATTCGGTTGTGTGACTTGGGTTTGGGTGTTCAATCAAGTACCGCAAAGCCTATAAAACACGACCAAGTCGACTTAAGTCCGGTACCCGCTCTTCAGCGTCTCCCAATTCAATCAAACATTCATTCATTTATTCATTCAGGCCACATATAAATGATCGAAATATATTTTTTAAATATACTAATGAATAAGCCAATTGCCAAAGGCTACTGCATGTATGAATAAATAATTATTAATCGATGATGAATTGAACTAATATCTATAATATAGGCCTACTTATGATAAAATTGATCATACATATTACGTATCATGAATGGATGGTCATGGAAAAGACATGAAATAAAAATATAGCCTGATTAATTATATAGCCTAAGAAAATAGCCTAGGGATGAAAATAAAATGATGGACAAATTCTTCAAATTGTTCAAATAAAAAATATTATTTGAATAATTAATGTTCCATATGGTTTATTGTATTACCAGTCAATCAATAAAACTATTTGAACTGAATTATTTGGATGATTCTGAAAGAAATGTTTGTCTTTCAGCGTCCAGACTTGAAAATAATATTAATGAGTGCTACCTTGAATGCCGAGCAGTTCTCCGCATATTACGGTAACTGTCCGTCGATCAACATTCCTGGCTTTACGTTCCCGGTTCAGGTGAACTATCTGGAGGATGTGCTCGAGATGACCAAGTAAGCATAGGATTAACCAAATTTAAAGTGTTTCTTCATTTTTTGGGGGTGCGTTGGGAGAATTGTCAGAAAGTTGTGTCATATTTACTTTGAACATTTTTCAAATATGTTTGTTGACATTCTTATAATCACCTAATTTTCTTTCAAAATTTTGTTGAGAATTTTCCAAACTGTAGCCTAGGTCTCAGCCTAATCATTTTATTCACATTTTTTTTCTCAAATATTGTTGAAAATTCTATCAAACTTGAAGAAGAATTTTATATTGGGAAATTCTCCCAAATTTGTGTTGAAAGCTTTCCAACATTTTTCTTGAAAATTAAAAAATTGTATCAAAATTCTTCTAGCTTCGAGTTTCCGCAAGTAAGACAAAAAAACAGCAAAGTATGGCATAAATACGTGAAGAAGCAGACCCACGGTCAGGATTCCAGCTTCGATGACTTCGTGTTGCCGTACGTCCGCCAATTGGAGTCGGCCGGGAAGTACTCGAGACAAACGCGGGACAACCTGCGGAACCCCGAGTCTGAAAAGATTAACGTCGAGCTGATTGCCACGCTGCTGCATCACATCTGTACGGCGCAGCGAGACGGAGCTATCCTCGTCTTCTTGCCAGGCTGGAGCGAGATATCGAAACTGCACTCGGAACTCGCCAACACGGCATACTTCTCCTCGTGTAAGGCAATTATATTAGCTCGTTAACATTTCGAGTTGTAAATAAGACACTATTAATGTTTATTAAGTTCTTAATAAGTTCTTAATAAGATTAATAAGTTAATAAGGCCAAAAGTTCCTGCAACCTATTCTTGTGCAACCCCTCACCAGGAAAATTAATTTTTATGCGACCCAAGCACCATAACTTGATTTATTCAATTGGCTAAATGCCTCACTGTACTGATTACTACAATCTATTGGCGTTGGTGAATGATACAGTATATGGGATGACGAGATGGGAGGTTATTATATTAGATGTTTTTGGATAAACGGGAAGGAGTCGGTCGTTGTTAAGCAACCATCCGTCCCAGTATTGACCTGAACGACAGGGAAACCATGAAAAACCCGTGTCAGGATGATCGACCACGGCGGGAATCGAACCCTGGTCTCCTGAATGAAGGTTCAGTGTATTAATCACTCGGCCACTCGTCTCAGTACCGTCCATAACTTGATAATATGGTGAGTATCTTTTCATTACTTATTTATGTACACTTGAACCATTGAAAAATCTAATGATATAGACCTAGACGTATTATATCTTTTTTAATGAACATTGAAATTTTGACAATTTAGTCATTGTTCCCAGTTCAGGCTAAGAATGTCAAGGCAGGACCGTTCTGACTTGGCACCCCAAGGGCAATTTTATCACTCTAAATGGATTTTTTTTCCCATATTTTTTCATCTACATCAAAAGCGTAATATAGGCCTACAACAATTGTTTCCCGATTTCCCGATCAATTGAAAAGACCGTTTGAAAAAAAGCCCTATGGTTGTTTTAGGACGTCATAGCAGTTTTGTCATCAATAATTGATTATTTATAACGCAATCCACCAACTGTAAATAGTTAGTAAACGAACAAGTTGAGAGATACAGCAGTGAACGATTCTGTGCAAATTAAATTAAATACGAATATAATAATACATTATATCTTATGTATCTTGTACATAGGCTTATAATCTTCCCAGCCCTGTATAGTTTTAAGAAATTTTTGCAGCCCATTTCAATCTGACCCGAGAGTGACTCACTTTTGGATTGCCATTCATTAATACCACCTGCTACCGATTACAGCACGCTACCTGATTATTCCACTTCACTCAATGATGCCCACAACGGTGCAGAGGTCTGTGTTTGACAGACCGCCAAGAGGCGTGCGCAAGATTATCCTCGCTACGAACATTGCCGAAACTTCGATTACGATTGACGACGTCGTTTTCGTCGTCGACTGCGGGAAAATCAAGATGACGAACTTTGACGTCAAACGTAACATTTCTACGCTCAAGCCAGAATGGGTACATTTTTTCATAAATTCACTATAAATAATTATATAGGCCTATTATAAATATTAATATAAACGTTTAATAGGTCTATATATCTTGCCGTAGTAATTGGATGATGTTATCGAACAAGCAGCTCTTATGGCTATATCTTTTTGTATCATTTTGTATGCTTTGCATGACGAATGGTTTATTCATTCATCTCCTCAAACTTTTTGTGGGTACAACGAATTTTTAACTTGGAGTTGTAGGCCTATATTATTAAGGTAAAATTGGCTGGACCAGCTTTGAGAGAAATTACTAAATTAGCTCAAAATATTGAAAAATCCTGCAAGAATAATCCAAGTTGGATAAAAAAAATGTATTCATTAAATTTGAATAGGCCTACTAGAATTCTACAAATATTCACAATTTTTTCATGTAGGCCTATCACCAGCAATTTTGAAGAAAAAAAAAGAAAATGATTTTTCACGTTTCTTCATTCTATACTAGACATTAGTTCATCTTTGATATTTTTGCCTAGTAATAAAATGATTGTTCCTCGTACAGGTGAGTCTTGCCAACGCCAAACAGAGACGTGGACGTTCGGGTCGCGTTCAAGATGGTGTCTGTTATCACCTCTACACGAAGGGTAGAGAGATGACGTTCGCTGATTACCCGCTGCCAGAGATGCTGCGCACCACTCTGGAGCAGGTTGTTCTTCAGATCAAGATCTTGCAGATCGGCTTCGTGAAGCCTTTCCTCGAGCGAGTCATGGATCCGCCGGACAAACTTGCTGTTGAACTATCCCTCAAGGTTCGTACATTTGACTCACTGCTTATTCATTATATTATAGATCTTCATATCACATTCAAGATCAGAGATATCTTGGGTGTCATTTTCTCAAATGGCAAAATGGAATATTATAATATTATTATAATAATAATATTCAGAAGCATGGATCAAATCTAATAGTACGAGTTTCTGTCACCAGATGTTGCGCACGTTGAACGCGCTGGACGACGACGAGAACTTAACGCCGCTCGGTTATCATCTTGCAAAGCTGCCGATGGACCCGCGAGCCGGCAAGATGATCCTCATGGCAGCGATATTCAGCTGCGTCGATCCTATCCTCTCCATCGCTGCCGGACTCAACTTCAAAGACCCTTTCGTCTTACCTTTGGTAAGCTAAAAACAGTCTGGTTGCACACTGTTGTCGTTTATGACTGATATAGTCATTGTTCATGTCATAGCTTGAATTTAGTTACCTTTAGTTTAGATTAAATTAGCATAGGTTGTGTTGGTTAGGTTAGGTTAGTTTTGTTTTGTCAAGTTTGGTTAATTTGGGTTATATATGCAACAAAAACAGCATGGGCTACTTATAACATGTACAAGTATTTTGTAAATAGCCCCTCCCCTCCCAATTATAAATGATAAATTAGCCCTCCAGACGCCAGGACCCAGAAGGTTGACATACAACTCGAAACTCAATTTATTTCTGCTGCGTAGAGTATTTTCATTTAAATATTCAATAAACAAGAGGTGTCAGTCCAAATAACCAATTTTTTTTCTTGCATTATGTTTGTGTTTAAGTATGTCTGGCTGATTACTGTAATACGAGATGTAAATGTTATTACAGTATTTCAAGTCTATGTGTCATGAAAAACCCCATTAACAAAGTGAGAGCTGTAAGCTTTATATAAAACATGGTGGCTAACATAAACTATGAAGATGGAAAAAAAATCTGTCTACTTTGATAATTTGAAAAATTATTTTATACCTGTCATAGACATACTTATTAAATATTATTTACATCAATGATTAATGATATAATTATCTATTATGAATTTTATAATAGGTACGGTACCTCAATATTTTTGTTGAAATTTCTACGTTGTTCTACAGGGGAAGGAAGAGCAGGTACACAAGAGAAAGTTGGAACTGGCAAAAGGAACTAAAAGTGACCACCTGCTACTAGCTGAAGCCGTACACCAGTGGGAGGAAGCCAAGTGGAACGGTACGGATCGCCAGTTCTGCCGGGATAACTTCCTATCCCATGGGACCCTCCAGCTCCTTCGGGACATGAAAAACCAGCTGGGGGGATACCTGCATGAGATGAACTTCCTCGACAGTGCTAACCCGAAGGCGAGGGATGCTAATCTTAACTCGAGCAATGTGAATCTCTTGAAAGCTATTATCTGCGCGGGATTATATCCGAATGTCGCTCTTGTCAGGTTAGTAGTATGCAGTTTTACGCTGAGCTTCTCTTAGTTCTAAGTTGAAGTACAAGGTTCGGTGGCTGAGCGGTTGCAAGACCAAACCTTGCAATTTTTTACTGGAAACGTTACAAGCCGAATAAAGACACAGGGTCTGTCCATCTATGTCATTCTGTAACATTCTGTTATTTTGTAACAGCTTCTGTTGATTATTATTTGCAATTAGACCTGAGTACGTTGTAAATTGTAGCTCATGTGGATGTTGTTGTTATTGTATACAGCATAAACTAACCTAATCTAACTAACCTATCCAACCTAACCTAGCCTGAGCCTGAGGTGAAGTAGCGCAAAGAGAAAGGGAATGCTCAAAAACGATGAATCCAGGGATGATGCAAATAGAGGTTTCACTTTAATAATAGATAATGAAGTCAAATAAAAGTTATACATTTAATAGAGACATAACAATAAATTGGAATATCAACCCCTAATGAGAAGTACCATATTGTCCTGAGTATAAGCCGACCCCCAAACTTTTAGATCAATAATTGAAGAAAGGATTTCTAGGTAAATAGAAGTTACCTACTGGTATATACTAATATACTTATACCAAGTTGAAAATAATATAATAATAATATATAAGTTCGGTATACTAATAAAGAACTTGCCATCGTGCTGCGCACCATTGCGATGTAATACAATAAATAAATAAAATAAATAATAATTAATGTAAATTCATGAATAAATAATATTTATTCAATAAATAAAAAATTATTAAGAATAATGATAATGAAATCGTCAGAATATTAGTTAATCAACAGGTAAGTTTCTTATCACTCGTCAGTCGTCACATACATTGTCTTCCATGTTTATTTTAGTCTTCTGTAATTATTTTGTGCCACACAGTGAGTTGTGTGGCACAATGTGCCACACGACCCTTTGGCTCATAAAACAATCCCACTTTTAGTGTCAACAAAGGATTGGTTGTCAGTATTGAAGCATAGAGCAAACAAGTGATCATCCAGAGCATTTTTAATATAAACTATTTGACAAGATTGTGTGTATGTTAGCAGTAGATTCCACTTGATTAGTAACACAGTCCTCTCCTCAGTCCTAAACCTTCTTCTTCACTGAAAACTTGCAAAGCAAGATGACATAAAATAGATGCTTGTCTGTCAATAAAAACTAGAAACCCCTGAACATAATTGGAACCAGTACTGGTAATGTTGGGGAAGTGTCAACTGATAATTGAAGAATTTATTGGCATATTAGTTTACAGTCAGTTACCTGTATTTTCTTTCATAATTTAGATGTTTTAAAAAGAGAATGAAATGAAGAATAATCTGTCCATTCTATCTTCTGAATTGAATGAACATGCATGAACATAGCATAGTAAGCCCAATTATAATTAAAATAAATGTGTGTTTTGACCCATTGTAACTCGAGATTTGCATATAAGCTGATGGTGACTTTTGAACTTTGAATTACAGCAAAAACCCTCGGCTTATATTCGGGACAATACGGTAATAGCCCGGAAGGTTAAAAAATGTTTTCACAATACATTTTTGTAGTGATAATCATATAATTTATATGGGACATATTTACATTTTTCAACTTTGCATGAACAGAATGAAGAATCGTCGCGGTAAAGAGCCGATGGCACTCTTGAGCACCCCCGAGGACGGCAAAGTAAGCATGCACATTCGGTCCGTCAACGAGAAAGTCACTCACTTCGAGAGTCACTTCCTGCTGTACCACATGAAGCTACGCAGTTCCGGGATATTCCTGCACGACACGACCATGGTCCACCCGTTACCGCTGCTCTTCTTCGGCGAGGGAGTTCACTTCAGCATCAAGGACGGCCGAGAGACTATCAATGTCAACGAGCACATCTTCTTCAGGTGTCGCGAGAGCACCGCCAACATTGTCAAGGTCAGTGACGTAAATCTACAAGTGCGATGAATAGGCCAAGTTTGGCTAAAAAATGATTGAATGTGGCTTTATTTTACTACTTGAAGGATATGTCCGTGTTTGTGAGAAAACAGTGAACATTTACAAAGCAATTAAGTCAGCGATCATGAAGCTTATTCGTGGTTATTTTCCTATGCACTTTCTGCATTACTAGAACTTCACATGATAATTTGAACTACATTTTTTGTGTGTTCCGTTAGACATTGCTCATAATTTTAAAGTAGGACGTGGGGGAAAAAATTACTGAAAACTGACCCAAAAAAATTGAACTAGTTTTTAATAGAAAATTGATTGAAAACAAAATATCGGCTTGGATTCAAGCACATTTTTATTACTTCAGGTACTATCACTGAGGCACTCAATGAACACTGAGAATGTAAACTGTTACAATTTTTCTTCATTTAAAAAATAAACTAGATTGATATTGAAGTTACGCCCCAATAAATTGAATTGTAACTAATTTTCAAACCCCTTGATCTGAATAAAAATTAAAAATGGCAGCATCAATTTGAGCAATCCGTATGCGAAGTTGTTATATAATTATGTATATAAGTTTTCATTGAATTTGAATTTATATCTTACAAACTTTGCTCACTGGAACTAATTGTAATTGATCAAATTTTGAATTGAAGCTTATTTAGTCATAAATTCACTGCAATTCTCATTTGATTGTTCTGATTTTTTTTTCGTGTTGCGTAGAACAATATTTTAATGATTTTAAAATAAATTGTGGGTATGAAAATCATCAACATTGGCCAATAAAAATCAAATTGGGATCTTCATGAAAATGCAATTTCAACCAAAATAACGGCCTTGATTAGAGCAAACTCTTTTAATTTCAGTTGAAAATACTAAGGCAACCAATATGCACAAGAAAAAAATGTGTTACAATCTGTTTGAGGTTACGTTAGTTTTATTTTGTTGTTTGTTTGTATATGTTGTTTTTATTGTCTCATATATTGCCATTCTGAGGAAGCAGCTCTAAAACAAGACGCATGAGTAATAATAAAGTGCAATGTTTATTATTTTGTTTAGCATAATCTCTGCTGACAAGTTGGGAAAGCAGCTTAGCGGAGTTTTATACAGAATTTGTAAACTGTTTCTGATTATCAATAAAAAGAAGAAAAAAATGTATATATATACAAAAAATCAATAATTTCAAATTTGTAGGCCTAGTGGGCCTATTTTTTATTACTGCATATTTTTCAAAAGGCAAGTTCAGCCTTGATGAAAATGTGGCCTTGAATATGTTGGTTACCCATTTGTAATTTGCGTAATCTTTCAGGAAATCTTTCTAAAAATCTCTGACAGGGAAAAGAAAACTAATTGCTCCTAATTGGGCCGACTAATTGCTTGCGTATTATGAGAATTCAAGAAAAAATTAAGGATCAGTTTCGTTAAACCAATAGTTTTCTTTGTTCAGGTTTTGCGAAAGAAGCTGGACTGGATTCTGGAGAACAAGATATCGCATCCGGGAATGATTGACTGGAACGATGCTGACGAGGGAGGTATTCTCAGGTAAGGTAACAATCTTTTCAGGAGGAAAAAAATCACCACAATAGTAAACAATAGTGATGATTTCCATATATCGTATGAGTGTACATGAACTTGTTTTTACGTTTCAGAGAAATCATCAAGCTCATTACTATCGAGGATAAAGAGGGTTACTACGTCTGACGGTGACTTCTCAGGTTGATGAAATAAAATAACTTGGATTGCATAGGATTTAGACAATGAAATATTACTGTACTAATTCATTGTATTGTATTCATTCATTGTATTTAATTATTGTATGTAGTTATTGTATGTATGTATTTAGTTGAATTTATCGTACTAACACATGTACTAACTGAACTATCTCTTTTTTTTTTTCATGTTGAAATTTCTTTTATTGATTCCTAATATAAATACACGACACGTTCACGTTCCTTGATTGAACCAATACAAAAACAAGGCCTTGACCAGTTGGATATCATAGCTCTAGTGTAGCATTGGCTACGCGACGATGAAATCGAACCGTCACCCCGGGTTTCCAGTTAATCTCATATTTCTGTAGATCAAAGTATAAGAATGGAGGTGTAGCCATCTTTATTAGATCACAGTGGATAGAAGAAGAATTTTATAGTCTCAAGTCCATAGAAAAATGTTGTGAGTTCACAACCGCAAAATGGACACTCCCTAGTTGCGTCATTTTTTTAGTTGGGAGTCTATGCGACCTTGATATTCACCAGCTCTGCAACTACACTGCCAAATGCAAACTTCTGGATCGTATATCGTCTTTCAACCTTAAATTAATGACTAACCAACCAACAAGAGTATCCCCCACCTCATCCACAGCTATAGATTATTGAATCACAGATTGGCGTCGAAAGTTCTGCGGACATCCAGGACTTTGGATTATCTGATCATAGATCCATTGTCTGACTTTCAAACTGTCTTAGACAAAATCAAAACTAGAACATGAATATACCTACTGGAGAACATTCACTCGTGATGGCACACAAACTCTTATCCAAAGTCCAAGCAATGTAAACCGGGAATCATGTGTTGAGGGCTGAAACGGTAGACGAGAAATTTGAAGCGTTTTGGACGACTTTCTGTCATGAGTTCAACTGTGCTTTTCCTAAAACTCGGAAATCACTGGTCATCAATGAGAAGTAGAAAATGTGGATTAAAAAATGTGACCTCCAAGATTCTTGGAAAAGGTAAATTACTACTAGAGCTCCACCAAAAATGTAAAGGTAATGACATCACCAATAATGATATCCATTATCAGTACTCAGAAGGCAGAAGGCCACTCAGAAGGCAGCACAAGAGAAATATCTTGACCGCTAAACGTAATATGAATGATATGAATGATAGTAATATGACGGTGATATCAGAATTTTCAAACACGTTCTCAAATCTTATTCATCAGACAAATGTTTTGATAAAATCAATGAATATTTAATTGAAGGAACAATTGGTTAATGTATGACTTCTTTTATCATTCTTCTCTTGTATTCAACTTATTTCATATTGTGTGTACATGCTTTTATAATTTATTCATTATGAGTCTTGAATTTTATTGTTCATGATATTATGGTTATATTAATTATATATGCCGATAAATGGACGCACCAATATCATGTAATAATGATAAACCATGGAATAAACAAATTATTATTATTATTATCATTAATGATCACACTATTGTCACCTCTTGATAAATCTGAAGCAGTTTGGAATATGGTTAACAATAATTACAGTATACATTTTCTTCTAGCATACACTGAGAATTTTCAGACTCCAAAAACGAGCAGTGCGGGCAATGCTAGGCACCAAATCTACTACATTAGGTAAATCTTTTTTCCGTAAAGTGAACGTTCTCACAGTTTTTGACATTTTCATCTTAGAATCAGTATGCTACGTTAGGTCACATCCCAGTCTTTATCAATCTAATTCAGAGATTTACATAACACAAGAGCAAATGAGATGTTCACATTAAAACTGTTAGTTTATCCATATCAACCAATCCAATGTTTTCATCTGCCCAACTTTATAACCATTTGTCACAACATGTTGAAGACAGCAATTCAGCTGCTATAGTTTTAAATTGAGCATGTGTAACTTCTTGAAAAAAACACACATTTATTATGATCATAATAAATTATTATTATTAATTATTGTTTTTTTTTTAAAGAAGTTACACATGCTCAATTTAAAACTAAAAGTTACCTACCGTAGTCTGAATATTGTAATTTTAATTGTATTTGTTTTCTTTAATTTCTAATCAATTGAATTGTTCACTTTCTCATAGGTAAGGTTAGGTGGAAGAACGGTCAGCTGACTGAACCTCGCCCTTTCTGAATGCACTAACTTTGTTATGCATGAGTAATAAAGATTTTCTATTAATATTATTATTGCTATTGGTTGTCAAGTTCAGTTTTTACATGGTTTTGAAATATCATTTTTCATTTGAAATTATGATTTGTCATTTGCACACATATATCATATATGTATTATATAAATGGTAAAAAAAAGTCATTTAAAATATGGATATTCATTCCTGTCTTGGATCAGCTACAATAATTGGTCTTGTACACCTCTCTAATTCTGTATTCTATGAACAGTTTTTCTATACTTCACTGATTGTTTATTGCCTGGTGTTATTTTATCTTTATGGATTTCATCTACAGTAACAAACAAGTAGAACTTATATTAGTTAGTCACATTCGGTAAGAGAAACATAAGGACAGATGTAGTGTATGAGGTAGGAGGGAAGACGCTGGAGTTGGTGGAAAACTACAAGTATTTGGGGGTGGTATTTGATAGGCGTCTAGGGTGGGGGAGTCAGATTGAGAGAATAGTAAAAAAGAGTATAAATGCACTAAACTTTGTAATGAGGCAACTTAGGGGGGCAGGTATGGAGATTAAGGAAAAAGCATATTTCTCGTTAGTGCGTCCCATGGTAGAATATGCTAGTTCAGTTTGGGATCCTTATAGATTAGGTGAGATAAGGGATGTGGAAAGGGTTCAAAGGATTGCTGTGAGAAGGGTTACAGGTAGGGTTAGGAGGTGGAAATGGGATGAGAATGAAAGGGGGGAGAGGGTAAGAATGTTGGAGAGTCCAACTGAGATGATGAGAGACCTGGGGTGGCAGAAATTGGAAATACGGAGGAAGGAGGATCGTTTATGTAATTTCTTCAGGGTAATGGAGGGAGAGGGGGGGTGGGGGGAGCTGCATGAGTTGATGAAAAGAAATAAGTCAGGGTATGGAGGTAGGCGGGGTCATGATAGAGCGGTAGTCATAAAGGGGGCTACATTAGATGTCGGTAAATTCTCTTTCTTAAATAGGACAGGTAGGGACTGGAATGGGCTTAGTAGAAATGTTTTTGAAGGGGATGAAATCAGGTTAAAGTTATTCCGTCAGAGGGTTAAGGAGATGGTGGGAAAGGGGTACTTAGGGAACTTGCCACCGCACATTTATGTGCATTTGCAAGAGTTAAATAATAATATATTGATTTTTGTAAAAATATTTTAAATAAAATTGAAATGAGTAAAATCAACTGAATTTTTTATTTTCAATATAGAATTAAGTGTAGGACCTAATGCTATGCACTAAATTGAAAATATTTCTATGAATTGTTCATAGCATAACAAACCCAGGTATACAGTTTGTATTTATTCATCTTTCGGAAATGTCAATATTGCTATCATATTGTCAACATATTATTTTCATTTGAATTGGCCAATTTTTAGGAAAAAATTCACATTATATTTTTAAAATGTATCACCTTGTATGATACAACTAATACAATATCGTTTTTCAAACCCAGGTATACAGTTTGTATTTATTCATCTTTTGGAAACGTCAATAATGTTTATCAATGTTTCAACACTTGACAAATTATTTTCATTCAAATTGGCCTATTTTCAGGAAATAATTCACATTGTATTTTCAAAATGTACCACCTATGTTACAAACTAATACAATACCGTTTTTCCAACTTTCAAAAATATTTCCTCAGAATTTTACGAGTATCCATCGTTCAATAACAACACATCGAACCCAGGCCCACACATCATCACCCTCTACGCACTGCCAATAGGTGTCTCTGTATGCTCCTATTAATTAGATCTGTTATCGCCGTCGCCCAGCTGTTCATGCGAATACGTGCTTCTGATTGGTCAAAGGCTTAGGCACACGTCGCGCTAAGCGGGAGTTTGGTTTGGCGCTCAACGGTACTCAGTTCGTCGTGCGCCAGCATAAGCTGACATTCTAAAATTGAGTTCAACCGTTTGTGTCCTTTTTCGAACAGTGTGCGTGTGTATTAATGTAAAGTCATGCCACCCATCTGACATTTACATGCATAATTGTTCATCAATTATCCTGGATCTTCATCATAGTTATTTTTATTATTATTATTTTATAGTGTAATTATTCAAAAATTATAAATAATCATTATTGATTATAATTATCATTTTATCTGGCCTGCCCGGAAATGATAATTTCCAAGGATTTGTTCCTTTTGGGCGACCAAGATTATCTTCGCCTCCCTAAAGACGAGAAGAGAGCTATGGTTCGGCCCGTCATCAAGAATCAAAGGTAAAATGAGAGACGGAATATATCAACAGTCGCGTCACATTTCATGAATTGCATTATATACCTGTGTTGGTATTTAGTTATGTATAGGAATAAATCACATATGTCTCTTGCGAATGGAAGTATCCGCCTTCCCGAATATTATTAGTGCGAATAGAGAAATATTGTTCGAGAGCAATTTCCGCGGAGTTCTGTTTGTGTTTCGGTCAAATGTCTTTCTTGCTAGGGCCTAGTTGAGAAATCAAAACTTTGAAAGTCCTTGATTCATCCTCGACCCAAGATTCCCCACCTTTTTCTCTTTACTTTTATAGCTAATCGTCACTTAATAATAAGTGTACATTTTTTCAAATTAATTACTGTTTATTTATGTGTAAATATTGTAATTATATTATTTATATGCAGCACATAAGAATTATTGTGGTTAAGTAATAAAGGTCCCCAGAGAGGTTGCTCCATTAAATGTAATTTTATATTTAAGTATATATCATTTTAGCATAGCTTTTTATTTAGTTGGCAAGGTTTAGTTTTTTACGTACTAGTTAGTCCCTGCTCTCCAGACAGTTAGATATCGTCCTTGGGTCATGCTATGGGATTGGAGTGAACGACCGTATCAATCATACTTAACACATTTATGTGTCTCTGCTCTCATCGAATCGCAGTTTAACACTCGAATTGTCCGATGACATTATTGAAAGGTCATGGGGTAAAAAGAGACCCTCCACAACACTTCAGCTGTTAAGTTACACCCCTTTTCAAAGTTATTCCATCAGTGACGTTTATGAATTTTGCAATAAATTCGCGATAAAAACGATACTGCTATCAGTTTTGATTGTTTATTCAATATCTTATACACATTCATTTGCCTTCGCAAAAAGACAGAATTTCTCTCGTTCAGTGAATATCTGGTAAATGATAATGATTGTCAATATTGCTATCAATTGCTGATTTAAAAATGCGTTAAGGCGTATCTTGATTTTGTTCAGACAGAGTAAGATATAAAATTAAGATGTCAGACTTTAAACAGAATGTTGTAGGTTTCATAGCAAACGAGATCTGTTCTCTAGTGTTCAAAGGATCTGATTTGTGCACGCTCGGTGTAATAAATTTTCGAATATTACCCAGCCAAGCCAGTTTAGCCCGACTATGTGCTATCAATATGGCGAATGTCGTTAGGATTTCAAGGCCAATGTGTGTATTTTTTTTGTCACACTGCTACTACTGGTATGTAATGTCTGCAGTGTGACATACCAGTACTTGTAACTTTGTTATATTACTCCTACGTTGCCGAAATCAAAAGACCGATCGTACTGAGGGAATACATTTTTGTTTGTAAACCGAAGTACTGGTTCCAATAATGTGTGAGTTATGAAATCTCTTTGGCAAAAACGAAGTTCAAAACTATTTTGTTTACATTACGAAGAATAGTTTGTTTTTTGTGCACGCTTTTCAAATTAATTTGATAATGACGTAGTCGTGACAATTTAATTTATATTCTTCTTCGTGATTCGTCTAGTCTGAGCCTCCTAAATGTCACTCATGTATGTATCTACCTAGCTGACAGGTTACCGTAAATTTAATCCTAAACTAGACGAGACAAGGCAAATGAAATAAATTTTCAGATAATTTTTAGATAATAAGCCTTATCCATATTAATAACGGTAAACATTTTTGGAAAAATTACAACCATCAAGTTTAGGCATTCCGTAATCTATATTTTATACTGTAGATTACAAGTTTGTGTTTCCCTCACTTGAAACGTGACCGACAATACTTTGGTCTACGCTTGAAAAGAGTGAAGTGAAATAATAATAATTTTGTAACTTATTGTTGGACGTATATCGAAGTTGTAGTTTCATTTCAAATAACCAAACACGTATATACTAGGCCTATATCTAGGCCTTACTAAGAACCTAATTAATTTTATGGTAAATGCTAATCTATAAAATCAATGAATCAATAATCAATTCACAAAATCCAAAGAACGAAATCCAAGCTTTGAGGAATTGTATCCATCAAGTTATTTATAAAAGCTGCCCATTAGCACATTGCCTGAGTTACAACATACGTGTGACTAATCAATCTCAAAGACTCAAATAATCGAACAGAAAAAGTCAGTATTTCGGTCCATGCACCAGCTGCTATGCTTTCTAGTTTCTATTATACTCCATGTCTTATAGCATATATGCAGTAGTAGTATGGGTCACATCTATACACTCACACAATCTTGCCTACTAAATCTTGTTGGCAACAGGCCATAGGCTCGGTGTAGAAAGTATTGCAGTAGCAATGACCTTACTACATTGATATGTATCTACATATCAATATGTTGGTCCTAAAGACTGCCTGTCGGGGAATATTTCATATTCTACTTTCAATAATGATAATAATTACATGTTTTAGAGTAAGGTTCGTCGTCATTAAACTGAGATAGAGGTTAGTAGTTACAGTTTAAGTTGATTGATAATACAGGGCGTAATGAGAATTAGACAAAGTTCACTTTAGAGAATTTTGTGTAGGTAGGCTATTCTATATAAATTCTATAAATTCTTCTATAAAATCTATATAAATCAAATGGTGGAAAGTTGATACACGCTGTCATATAGGGATTGCCAGCATTCGTGATTTGGTTAACTTCACAAGAACGCATTTCAGTTTCAGCTTTCAAGTATTGTTTTGATAACCTCACCAGCGGTCATACTATATGGGAGTTCGAATGAGCGGATGATAATGAAACGATGAAGTAGTGAACTGTGAAAGGATATTTAATAAAGACCATGCCTTCAGCAGGACTCGAACCAGCACCTGTCCGGCGTCAATCAAGCATTGTTGATTGTTGTCAAAAATAAAAGTAACAATATACGCTGCTTGATTACGTAGATTTTTTGGATAACAAACGTGGCCGAATAACCGTAATGCTATACCGTAATCTCAAGTTGCTATATGAATTAGTTGAGCTCTTTAATAGTTAATTAATTCATAGTTAATTTTACTATTAACTATCAACAACTCACGTATCACTGTAGCTTTGACGTATATGTGAAGGAAGTGAGTGTGACAGAATAATCAAATGACTGAGGGAAACCACTGGCATCGTAAATGTGAAATCGAATCTGAACTCCAATGATGTAGTCATATTAATATATGCTATGTCTGCTTTAGCCCACGTCTTTCCCTCTTCATACACTGCCTCGATCTGTATTATATCAAGAATAATAAATAACATGATAAAGTTATAATAAACTCTTGAGGGCTTCCATTTTATGTTCACACCTCGACTAGACTATATAACCGTGCATATAGATGTACGCCTACCTGAATTTACAAGCCATCATCATAATACAGCATGCAGGCTGAGATAAACACTGCCATTATCATGCGTGCTTCTACCATCTTATGTGTAATATCGTGTTAATAAACAAGAGCCATCGACGTCTGATGATCGATCGAAAGAGAGAGAGGGAGTCGCGACGTCGACATAGAGAATTGTCGTGTGTGTGTGTGTGTATATCCAAGAGAGAGAGAGAGAGAGAGAGAGAGACAGAGACAGTTGTTGATCGCAAACAGTTAATACGGAAGTTAGTATAAACATTCGAAATGTCTTTCTTTTGCCAAAAGTTACAATTAAATTGTTGAAATAGATAGGTACAGGGCCAATGGAGTTCATCGCTTCTTTATTTTTACTGTCGTTTACGGCAGGGGCAAATCTCTGTTGACTTGTAACTAAATAATTTCAGATTGGGACGAACTCTACGGTATTCAGTTTCGATGACTTATATAATATTGAAGAATCCAATTTCAAAGTTGAGCTTGATTCGTAGTAACACGGTCGCACGTTTTTTTCCGTCCCGATTAGTCAGGTGAGCCAGTCAGAAATTTACGAAACGTTTCTGATTGGTTCACGTAACTTACCGGTCGACGGGAAAATCTAGCCTTACTTGACACTAGTAGAAAAGTCGATCATTCAAATACTCTGCAGATTTTGGGCTCGAACCCCGTTTTGATCATACATGACAATCCCTACAATATAGCTACGCTCATCGTACTTCCATTTATCAATAATCATAGTCATCAACGTCTTATCTGTGGTCAGAGCCGTCATCAACCTTGTCTAAAGAATTACGCACGACTCCGTCCTGAGGAAAGTACCAAGTACCAGAGACAATGCTTTCCTGGATGGTCGATAGCCAGAAGCGAACTGCAGGTTTCTATGGAAACGGGTTGGTCGTACCACTGACTGAGTTAGTTGCAACTACTCCCTTGAGATCGACAGTCGGGCGGACAACAGGTTATCGGCGTGTTCCAATCAGGACGCAGCGCTTCACATCTGTTACAGACTTGCTTGATCAAAACATACCTCGTGCATTGCATGGTGGAGTCATTCCTTCCTTTCCTAGACCTGCATTACCATAGGCGTGCGCAGGATATTGCAATAGGAAACACATAATTGTTGCCGTCCATGGCTGTGCAGCTTTGGCAACGTTTTAGATACTGAAACCACTGTTGAGCGTGGGTTCGAGTCCCGCAGAAAGCATAGTTTTTTTTAAACGTCCTTTCACTTATCACATCATATAGTTTCATTATCACCTGCTCCGCCCCCCTAAATAACCTGATATATCTTTTATTTATTTTATTTACATTAGGTTTAACGACGCACCATACTGTTGACTACGATTTACTGGCGTCGGTGAATGATATATGAGATAATGGGATGAAAGGTTATTTAATAGGCGTTTTTGGATAGTAGAATGGAGTCGGCCGTGGCCTGTTATATATCATTTCATAAAAGTAATATCTGCAATTGAATTGTATTTTATATGGATAATTAAGCTGGATCCCAGTGGTCAATCACGTAACGTGAACAGTTGACAAATAAAGTTGTTAATCTCTCGGAGCCATCCCAGTATTGACCTGAACGACAGAGCGACACCATCACGAATAATGATGGTCGACCACGGCGTGAATCGAACCCCGATCTCCTGAATGACGTTTCAGTGTATTAACCACTCGGTCACTCGTCACAGTACAGTTCTGTCATGTCATAATAGTATGTAAGAGGGCTGTTTGTAAGTAGACGCTTTACCAGGGACGCTTTACACTTTAACCTTACCAGGGTCGGACTGACCAGGGTGGTGGCCGTCGGCGATCGCCGCCCGGGCCCCACCCTGTCTAGCTTGGTTTGGGACCCCAAACAGTTATGTAACGATTGGGAGATGCGTAAATTATACCGTACTAAATTATAATTTTATATTTTTTAGAAAAATCATAATATACAATTTGAAGTAAAGTATATTTAAATATACAAATCAAAGATACCTTACACTTTGTAAGTAGAATGTAACAAATCACTCAATGTTTTTGTTTTTTCTTTTTACTTCAACTACTGTATTACTTTTAATGTTTGAGAAATACGTCTGCATTTGAATTGTACTTATAATTCACTATTTTAACCCACAGTTAAGCTTATTTTGAAGGCTTTGTGGATGTTTTTTTTGTTGTAATTGTGTTTTTCTTTCTGTATCAGTGTA
This sequence comes from Brachyptera risi, assembly GCA_964007535.1. NCBI lineage: Eukaryota > Metazoa > Arthropoda > Insecta > Plecoptera > Taeniopterygidae > Brachyptera > Brachyptera risi. The sequence continues at coordinate 38,843,187 of OZ023328.1, forward strand.
TGTGACCAATAATAAAAAAAAATCTCGTATACTGTCGAGTAGTGACTGCACCATCACGTACACTAATTAATACTATGCATATTCCGAGTCACTTCTTGTGGATTCATTTTCAAAATGTTATTCGATTGCCCAGCCGTTCAATTTGTGCAAAATTTCCCAGTTGTAATATTTCCCACCATCCAAACTCAAATTTTAAATCTTCGGCGTACCCTTTCTCCCAGTTCGCTTCGTACATTGACTTGTAACAAGAATCTGGCTCAAACTAAGATCTGAACTTGACTGTTTTGTCAAATTATAAACTGTAACCGAACTATATTCGCATATGCAACAGTCGTATGCCCAGACCCGAGGGCACGTCTATTATTATTTCATGTATAGTTTCTTTACGTCACGGTCTGCCTCAATCCTGGTTGACTGATTGCCAGTTATAATTTATAGTTATAATTATAGTCCTGAATAAGACTCATAAAATAGTTTATTACATTATTAGTACCGATAGTACGCAATCGGCGTTATTTTATATATTGCTTGTAGTGTATTGTGTTTCATGCATTAGGCCTACTCTCTGTACTTATACTTGTATGGTGTAGCTTGGTAACTAGTTGTAACGAATATGTATTATGTATCATACACCTTTTACTCTTTGAGTAAACTCTTTACTCTTTTACTCTTCGATGGATTTTCAAAAAAGATTTCATTTCATTGACTTCGTATTAAAAATAATAGCTATAGGAGCTATCTAGGTAGATTGAATTCGAGTTTTTGTACACAAAAAAAAAGTATTTATGTATCATTTTTGATACGGTACAAGATACTTCAATCTAGATGTATTCGCAAGATACAATATATAGTGTAGGCTTGCTCATTCCCTAAATTTTGAGAGTTTTAAAAATCTTCAGAAAAAACATTTCAATTTTCAAAGTGCAATTCCCCAAGTGATGAACACAAGAAAAATAAAAACACAAGTAAAAGGCTACTGCATGGCAATCCATAAATTTCAGGTTTTCCGAAATGAGCTCAAAATGAACAAAAAAAGAGAACCAAACTAATGCTCGAAATTTTTTAATAATTTTTTATTTATCGTAACTCTGTATAACTTGGTAAGATAATTATCACATCGTTATTATACAAGATAGATAATATCTATCTTAATTTCTTATAAGATATTGTTTAAATTTACTTATATGTTATAATTGAGTGGAATGGTTGTTTTATTAAGCTTAATTCCGATGCTGTTGTGTTATCGATGTAACAAGGAGATAAACACGTCTACTTGTAAACAGTGTGTGTAATGCTAATCTGATGGTTATCCAAGCAGGCAGGCGTACGATAGGCAACCGGCAGAGCGTGAACATGCTTGGCTCCCCCACACCTATATAATATATAAACTTACTTGCAGTACATTATTCAAGGCAAACTTGCAGTGTGTATTAGCTATCATACTGACTTGCAGGCTCAATAATATGCATTAAATTCAAATAATTTGGAGTAGGCCTACTCAGAGCAGGATAACCTGAAAATGTCAGAGTTTGAAGCACAATAAAAAATGTCAGAGAATTTGGAGCATATAATAACGATAGTAAATCTTTATTTATAACTAAAGAATCGCAAACGTTTTCTTCGTTCATCATAAACGTTTATTATGATTGAACAATATGACACATTTTAATCACAGAGATTTTGAATAATGTTCAATTTCGATCCAGAAAACCTGGAAACAGTAAGGAGATTGATTTCGCTTTACCGCTAGGTATACTCCGTATATGTTATACATCATTTTGAAATTTGAATACCAAATGGTATAGGTTTTTAAACCACTGATTTTTATCAATGAAGATATTTATCAAATTAATTTCTTTTGACCTCAGATGGCTCAGAAACAAAGATTTGTTTTCTTCCAATAACCGTAAATAGAAATATACTTGCGAAATATTCATGGAGCAATTGTTTTCTTGGAATTACTAAAAATTAAATTCTCCCATGGTCATTATTCAATATTGTGTGACATGAACTATAATTTGTCGCTGCAGTAATTTATCAATGTTCACTTATGTTTTTTTTGTATTCGTTAAAACATTATTTGAAAAGTAGGCGACCTTACAACATCTAATTGCTGGAGCTATTCGATTTTCTAGTATTTTCATTTTCGTTTTGTAATCAATGACCCATATATAATGAGTTCCAGTTATATATCTAATATTTCTTTGCATTTCCTCTTCGCACGTGCGTGTTTCATAAGTATAAAAACACCGAGTTCTGTAAATCTTGGATAATCAGGAAAACAAGGGTCTTGAGTAAGACCATTTAGTCGAGTTGATAGTTAATGTTGAACGGTAAGTATATAGGTCAATAGGTATGTAGGTCAACTCTAGCCAGGTGAACATATGAGTTTTCCTGTAAGCTGAGCGATTATAGGCCTACTCATACTTGTACGCTTGCATTTCCAGCAAACACATTGCTTTTTTTATGTGAGAGCTTTGTGATGTATATCTTGAGGATTTAATAATAATACCAATTATTATTGTTGTTGTTGTATTTAAACGATAATGATAATTCTATTTTCGTCTTGAAAGATTGTTCCATGAGCACGATCACGGATATGGGTACCCTGTTTCTAAGGGAATTATTCCCAGCATCAATTTCAAACCCTTCGTCCTTTAATTAATTATCAATACTTTTTTTAGCGAAGTACGAAACTCTTATACACGCTATTAAATAGCATAATTGTTAGTTTTAGCTTAGTTGTAGGTTAGATAGTTCGAGTTTCACGCAAGTAAAACAATACCAGTAGACCGGGCCGTGTCAAGAGATTTTGCGCTCCCCTCCCCCCATTACTTATAAGCAATTTTCTATAAAATACATAGATTTTAATAAGTATTTTTTCACTTTTTTGACCATTGTTTTTTAATACTTCCTTTAATCAGTAGGTGATATCTCGCAATACGAATGTATATATTAATGTTGAATTACACTTCTTTTCAAATAAATACAGATATATAATAATGTATTTTTAAATTTCAATGGGCTGGTGGAAATTTGGCGCCCCTTAAATATTTGGCGTCCTGGGCCTTGATATGGCCCTGCCAGTAGCATGTGTTGTAACTTACATCATACTCAGGTCCACCTGGGTTGCCTTTTTATTATAATATATGTATATTGTTATAGTTTGATATAAAATCTATTGTATCCGTTCTTTCAAACCAGATACCTTGTGTAGTGACTATTTACTATGCAGTTTTCAACGTTATTAAAGAAATATGAAGTATAAATGAATGCTAATATAGACGTAGGCCTACTATTGTCTCAGGTGACACTTGCCTTGTTTACTTATAGAGCCGTGCTGAGAATTGGTAAGCTAAAAGTACGTAGTGAACTGGCATGACGCCCGCACAGAAGTAACCATTAGTTACTATATCTTCATCCACTAACGTCATCTTGCACATTGCACTTAGTTGCACTTGGCCATCCAACATTCTTACCCGGTGAGGTGGACAAGTGTTAAATGGGAAATAGTAATTGGTTGGGGAACTGCAATTGCTCGGTGCGTTTTGTTACTTGTTGTTGTAGGGAAAAATGTAAAGAGCTATTTAGCGGTGGTGTGGTGGAAAGGGGCGGGGTGAAATGAAGTGTAGAGAGATGCCAAGAAAAGTCGACAGTGTTTTTAAAGCGTAAATCTCTATTAAAAGTATCGTGAACAACAGTTTACATTTGAATCGGATGTATATATCATTCTCATCAGACAACGGTCGTGATCTAAAGTATAGCATATGATTCATCTAATTGTTGGCCGGTCTAAAGACCGCCAACACTCGTCCTAATCGACTACTTACCAGTTACCAACAGTATAATTATTTCTCTGTATTCTGGTATATGATTGATCATTGATTCGATTTGAATCAAGGAAATTATAACGTGCTGTTTTTTCTTTCGTATCGTTGTCATTGGGTGATAACTGAGAACCAATGACAACACTGCATTATTCAAGGTTGCGCGCGCATTAGTAGGTCACCGAGTTCTGGATGAAATAGGTTTATTATGAACTTGAAAAATCTCTACGTTTATTATTATGTAAATTGTGTTGAAGATGAAGTTGCAATTGATGTATTTCTTGTTGTAATGGTTATCATAGTAAAACACTGCGCTGAATTCGTGTACTAGTGGGCTAATGAGTGAACAATGCATTTGTCGCACCTATGGCATTACTTGGCGAATGGCGGGGGGGAGGGTAGGGAGGGGGGGGTGGCAATGGGCTGACCGGCACACTGGGCTAGCAGAGGGCAATGACCTCGCACACAGCGCTACCTCAAATATCTATGTCACCGGTGTGGAAAAACTTTACTTACGACGAGAGTGAGAGAGAGAGAAAGAGAAAAAAAATAAGAAGGCGGTATTTTGCACGTGCCTGTACCGTTTCAATCGAATCAAAAAGTAATCGATATATTCATCTTCGTGTACAGTCGGTTTTAACCCGACCCCCTTCCCCCCTTCCATAATCTCCTCCTCATCCTCCTCCTCCTTTCTTCATCCCTACACCACCGCCCCCTCCTCACGCAGATTTACAATGTAACCTCTCTCTCTCTCACTCGTTCGCCAAGGCGGTAGGCAGCAGCTCTGACATCACTCTTGGGCTGCCCGCGGGGTGAATGGCCGAGTATTTAAAATGGCCGAACCGCGAATTGTTAGCTTTCCCCAGCCGCCGTGCTGCCAAAGAAATACTAATCGCTCCTAATAACACAGTCCCCTCAATTCATTCTGCCCTATATATCAAGAAGGTAAAAATAATTGATTTTACATTTTTATTGAAAATCAATCATTTTTGACCAATCTGCATTATCTACATTTTGAGAAACATGTAGTTCGGAATAAGCATTAGTAGCCCAAGCTAAAACGGAGCTATTCCTATAAATATATATTGATTGAATTGCAATGAACGTGGTATTTGAATTTAATTTCCATTTCATTTTTTTTCAATTATAGTTCGATCAAATTTGAATGTTAAGAATCATCTCATCGAGTTTCATTGGCAACGAGTGTAAAACTAATATTATTTTATTAATCAATGTTTTATCAACATCAACAACTTATAGAAATTCATCGTTACCTAATTAAGGCCAAGGATGTCAAGGTAGGATCGTCGAACGGGGAATTGGTCCTACCTTTGCAAAAGCAACAGTTAAATAATTAATTATCATATTTTTTCAATTATCAATTGTCACGTTACAATTAACCAACTGTTAAATATTCAGTCAGTATACACTACAGGGAATGAACAAAAGTAAATCATGTTTGTTGGGGTAAAGGAAACATCTTCTTTATACAGTTTCTTCGAATCGTCTTTGTCTACTTTCCAATTCAAATCTCAGTTTCTATACATTTCATCATAGACTATGATGTCATAGTCAATTAATCCCTATATACCTCACATCCAATTCGATCGTAATAATTCGATTGCATATTCAATATTTCATCAGTTTCAAATGACGCCTCAACTTGGGAAGTATTTCGACTCGAGAGAGTATATAAGTATAATAAAATGATTGATTGTTTTGCGTCGGTTATTCCATGAGTTATTTTTGCTGATTTTACGGCGCGTCAACGACGTGGCTATTTTCGTCCTGAATGTACGTTCGTTCTTCGAATTCCCTATACTATATAATATTATATCAAACGGAACTACGCGAAAAAAGAGAAATACAAGTCTATAGTGGAAAAAACGATACAGTTTTCAATTCTCTCCATACATCCCTAGAGGTAGATAGATGTTTATTCTATTTTATATATATATATATATATATATATATATATATATATATATATATATATATATATATATATATATATATATATATATATATATACATATTATGATATACACACTTTCGTTCACATACTAAATTATTTATTTCACTTTTCATTTTGTTTCGTCTGCTTTTTATGAACATAATATTCACTTGTCATATTTTGATTGGTTCAATAGTGGAGAGGACGAATAAAAGTTCTTGTCGCTCGCGTGAGCGATAAAATATGTAATTTCATAAATTATTTATTATTTCACTGTAACGCTTGACATTGACATTGGAATTGCCATATCGTGATACTATCATCAGTTCTTGTTTCAATAATTGATCCGACTCCAGTGTTTGCCCTGTGAAACCTATAAGAAATTGTCTTCATATTGAAATTGAAATTTGTATTGTAATTGTATTTTAATTTAAATTTTAAATTTTTGGTCTTGTAATTATCTTAATTATAATCTATTGTTAGAACGAGACAGTTAAGCATTTTCCATATAGGCATATTGAAGTTGATGGGAGAGAAAAAAGTCCTATTGCCATGGTAATTTAGACTAGAAAAATATGTGTAATATTAATAAACATTTATGTTTGCGTTATAACGTATAATTTTATTCGTTCTTCAGAGGCCGCAGGCGCTCTACACGGGCTCGTTGTTCGCTCACTTCAGACTCTAGTTTAACATGCATCGTGTGCTAGGCGCCACCCGTAGACTAGCCCGCCGAACTCAGATTCACATAAACGCCGTTAATTCCCTAGCTCACACTTCTGATATATTTCACATTCTATATTTTTTTTCGGTATTAAAAAATAAGTATCTAGGTTTTCGTAAATTAGAAATTTTTCCATTTTCCATTTGAAGAATTTGAAAAATCACAAATTTTTGAAACAAAATTCTGTATTTACGGTAACCTTTGTTTTTCAATTACTAACAGAATGCAAAAACATTCATATTGATATCACAAAAATTACGGCCGTGAGAGTTTGCGGCGTGAAATACGAGCGCCTGCGGCCTCTACAAGAAATTTTAAATAGCCAAAAACATGAGTTGGCCTACCTAATTCATTTATGGCTTTCAATGGATTTGTCATTTTTGAAAGTCTGGCATTGTTTCAAAAGTAGTTTTATTTAATTCAGTATTATACTCTATACATCCAAAATGAGTAGAATTTTGTTTTCATGTTAATCAATGCAATATAACCCTAGCTACTCGAATTACTTCGATACAAGGAAATCACAAAAGTTTATCATAAAATCATAAGAATAATTTTAAATAGAATCTATGTATGAATGTAGGCCTAATAATATTAATAATAATAACAGTGGAAGTTATGGTTAGAGTCTATAGCACAAGGTTGTCACGAAATGAGTGCCGTACATACATACACGGTACGTTGTATTATCCATATGTTGGAATAAATCGTTATGCATGCCCTACATACTGATGCGCCATTTTATTCACAATTATATTACAATTTACAATCGTCGCCTTCAGATAGGAGACCATGCTCGGTCATGATTCGCTCAGCAGGAGTATCACGGAAACTGGAAGAATATATAAAAAAAATAATTATATATATATATATATATATATATATATATATATATATATATATATATATATATATATATATATATGTATATATATATACATATTATATATATAATATATATATATACATATATATATATATATATATATATATATATATATATATATATATATATATATATATATATGTACATATATATATATATATATGTATATATATATACATATTATATATATAATATATATATATATATATATATATATATATATATATATATATATATATATATATATATGTATATGTATATATATATACATATTATATATATAATATGAATATATATATATATATATATATATATATATATATATATATATATATATATATATATATGTATATATATATATATTATATATATATATATATATATATATATATGTATATATATATATTATATATATATATATATATATATATATATATATATATATATATATATATATATATATATATCCTGGCGCAAACTTTTACTGAATATTAATGAAAATCTAATTATTCGAGACGAAATGTTTACAATTATTCATTAATATTATTCGATGTATCAGAGAGAAATGTAAGAAATATTTTATTCTTCATCAAAAAATGATGAAAAACTTCGATTACGATGGTAAATTTGTATTCACTTGAAAATGAATCAAATTTCATCATTTCATCTCAATGATCAAACATTTGAAATTCTATTATACATCACACTGAAATATCCACATAAATTTCGGCAATTGATTTTTAATCCATGGATGATTCTATTGATTTTATTAGATGAGTCTATTTTTTCGAGTTTTTCGAAGTAGGCTTTACGGTAATTGTGTATATATAAATGTGTACACATTACCTTTATTATTTTCTTAACTATTGTATGTAAGTATAAGTGTATTAATACTGAGCAGACGTGATTCATAGCAAAATCCCCGAAGTTGTAGGCCTATTGTGTTACAACGAGTATCTGTAACTAATAACCGGCCCGTGTAGCTGAGTGGTTAACGCACTCGCTTCATGTGATCCGGGAGGTGAAGGGACATATCGGACCTGGTTTCCCTCTGTAGCCTATGCTAATGCCAGGATGGTTCCCACAATGTAGGCCACGACCGCTTCCTTCCCACTATCCTTCACATTACCTATAATACCTTCATCTCACTATCCCATCATCTCATTAATCATTCATCCGACTCCAATAGATCTTAGTCATCATTGCAGTGCGTCGTTAAGGCCCAATATATAAAAATAAAGAATGGAACTATACCGACCGAATATCGAACCTAGTACCTTTACCTGCCGAGCTGTACTTTTATAAGTCTCAAATCGGCTATAGGCCTACGTGCCGCGTGGAAAGTTCGGTGAGTTGTCGTTCTTTTCATACACGTAACATCACATGCCAAATTGCCACGTCCGTCATGTCTTATGTAAATGCCAGAGACGTTCGGTTGCAACAGAAAAAAGCAGGAACGGTTTTACTTGATTTTCTATTGTTCAACAGAAATAATAATATAACCCTAGAAGCCAACCGGTTAACTTAACATACGGTTATCAACTATTATTTTGACCTCTGACTTTGGGATTAGTCTTGTAGATAGCATTTAACTAACAAGTTGAAACTATTGTGTTATATATAGAATGCATCGGATTTGATTGTATGATGCACACATATACGCTTGTATGCATACTATCAGTATATACAGTATGATACTATATACCAGAATAGATTTTTTTATAAATATTATGTAATAAATCACTATCATTGTTCACCAAATTAGGCCAAGGATGAAGGCCAAGGATAATGCTGAGGATAAGGATAAGGCTAAGGATAGGGCTGAGGATGACATGTTGGGATCGTTCTGATTGGGCACCACAAGACCGATCACCACCCAAAGGTAATAATTAGTCATAATGCAACTCATTCAACAAACTGTGAATATTAGTAAACTAGAAAATTAATCAATATAATGAACATTTCGACTCAATTTAAGTTATTTGCAGTGGCGATATGGTATGCATTCGGCATGTTTGTGTGTGTGCCTTGATTTGTAATTGTATGTATTTATACTGTCAGTGCAATGTATATAATTATTATATGAGATTTTGATAAATGTGGTATATATATGTATATATCTATATATATCTATATATATATATATATATATATATATATATATATATATATATATATATATATATATATATACATATAATAATATATATATATATATATATATATATATATATATATATATATATATATATATATATATATATATATATATGATCTCATATATATATATATATATATATATATATATATTCATATATTTATCATATATTTATATATATATATATATATATATATATATATATATATATATTCATATATTTATCATATATTTATATATATATATATATATATATATATATATATATATATATATATATATATATATATATATATATATATATATTTATATGCTCTTATAGTCTTTTCTGTTATACATCGTGAATCTCTTTTATAATATATTTAGTTATTGTTGTCAAAATGTAATTTTTTTCTGCTCCGAGTGGAGTGTTACGACGCTCACAATGCGTATGTGTAGACCTGTGACACGCACTGCCGCACACGCATCGAGTACATTTCACTGTAACACCATTGCTGGATTCTAATCACGCGTTTTATCTGTATATTTTTATATATACTTTCACTTTTATACGAGAAAATCTTTTTCTAGAGTATAGCTTGTAAGATAAGTCACTTCCAACAATAAATTCCATTTTAACATGACGTGTTATCTACACTATTTATATGTTTTTTCTTTATTCATTATAACTTCACGGTGTGAGATATATATAATATAATATAAGGGGCAAGACGAGAACACCCGTTTTATCACCGTTTTAACGGCTTTCGATTGACAGTATATAGTGTTGGCTATCTATGACATGTCGAGACATTTGAGGCCTACATATTATATGATCATTACATTAAATTAAACAGACATTTGCATTCTTCATTTGATAGAGTTATACTATTTTATGATATTTCGTTCTGCATGTAGATCAGACACAGAACAATTCAAAATATTACAATCAAAATGATGAACATAAAAAAACTAATATATTCTTAATGTGTTTGTATCGTTCACAAAATTGTGTGTTTTTCTCTAACTCGATTTTATTGTACCACAACACAATTTGAATTGTATTTATTCTTTCATATTCTACTTTCGAGTATTAGCATTTATTCCTCTATTGAATATTATGGAAACATTTTTTATTGAGTTTTGAATGTATATATATATAATATTGTTGTTTCAGAGATTCGAAGTAAACGTATGAATTTCTAATGAGTCCATCTATATTATACCGTATAATAGGCTACGTATAATATAAACCCAATATACAAATAAATAATGAAACAAATATAGTGAAAACAATGTGGAATTAACCTTTGGAAAATTATTCACTGTAAGAAGCTTTTTGCCAACTGGGAAATTTCCCATACTTCTCTGCGTTTTCGAACAATGCGCTAAAAAGAACAAAAACAGCTATATGTTATTGTAAAATTCTCGAACTGTACGGTCTGTGCCACGGAATAGCAGCGCTATTTTTTTTTTTGTAGAACCAACATTTTTTTTTTCTTTTACAATTGGTCTATCACTCTGAGTCTCTCGGTTTGCTTAGTTAGTCAAGACATATTGCCTTGGAATCTGAAAGCAAATCGAATCGGACGTGGGTTCGAGTCCCGCATAAGGCACGTGCACGTTTATGTGCAATCGTCATCCATCTGTTATCCGCTCATGCGTACCCCGAAATGACTTGACTCTTTGTGGACTGTTTAAACAAATATTAACCACCGGCATTTGATGATCGCAACCTTGTTTGTATAAATATGTCAACCAAGAGACAATATAGTTTAATTAGGAATACAACATATAAGTAACTGGTATACGATTGCCACCAAATATCATACAGTGAACTGAGCTACCCATAACAAGTTAGAATGGTGATTTTTAAAATTTATATTGAGTCTAACGACGCACTGTACTGATGTACTGATCTATTGGCGTCGATGAATGATGTATGAGATTGTGGGATGTTGAGATGAAAGGTGATTTTATTAGGTGTTTTTGGATAGTATGGGGAGGAGTCGGTCATGACCTGTTATTAATGAACCACCCTAGTATTGATCTGAACCACAGAGTAAACCACGAAGAACTCCTGTCAGGATGGTCGACCATGGCGGGAATCGAAACCCGGTCCACTGAATGACGGTTCAATGTATTCACCACTCGGCCAAACGTCTCAGTAGTGTTAGTGCTTGATATTTAATTTGTTGCAAGTATTATAATTAGTATTGGTATTACAATTAAAGGTGGCATGTTATAATCTATTCTTGAAGTCATGTCTGTATCTTGAGAAATCTGTCTTCAATTCTGACTTCTATCCATACCAATAATTGATTGTTCTTGTTTTTTGTTCTCACCACACATTCTCTATGAAGATAAATCGATTATTGGACACATACTTGAAGAAAAAATGTATATTAGACTTTGAGAAAACTCATTTTCAAATACACAATTAAACATATTATGACAGATGAGTTATATGTTATGATAAGTCATGTTATCATATATTATGAGTTATGCTTCTGAAAGAAAATCTCGTATTGGAAATGAATTGACCTTTAAAATACCATAGCTATACAAACAAACTCTACTCCTGCACAGAGAGGGGCCGTGTCGAGCGCACGTTAAACCTGATGAGGTGGTCCAGCCAATTGAACGGTGATATTTGTGTTTGCTGTGTTGGTAGACAACCTTTTTCTCTCGTGAATACAAGTATACACTCGTAATTTTTAATCTGTTTCATTAAATTTGACTTATTCTCTCCAGATAAATAACGATATACATAGTTTTCCTTAGCACAGTCATCCATCAAAAGCCGCGATGTAAATGTTCGCATGTGTGCTATGCTATGGGTGGGTTTAGCTTTAGGGTATAACAACCTTAGTGTCAGGTCGTTGCCGTCTCGTCTCGAAAGGGTTCATGTGGTAGGGTTGGTCCATGATCTTGATGGGATTCTGAGAAGATCAAACAACCCGCACACTCTTACATAATTACATGGCCAAGTTTCGCTTTCATCTTCTTAACCTGCTTTACTGATCTTCTTCGTTGTGTTGTACCTGCATTATGCCCACCTCCAAATGACTATGTATACTACATCTATAGACAAAACACTCATTCATTCTTCCAAGAAACAAAACAGATTATAGAATATTCGTTGAAAGTAGAAACTAGAAAGTCTCCTACCAACGAACGCAGTCACAATTTTATTTGTATGAATTTGGTATTTTTACTTTTTAGGGTGTACTGTTTTATCAAGACAAAAAACGCAACTGCATCTTTCAAAAGCATCAGATTTTCAAGAAGATTATGGTTTGTAGACGACCTTTTTCTTTCGAGGATAGAAGTTTATAACAATACACCACAGCCAACTGTTAAGTTCTCGACACAGGTCGATTGTGATTGTATGAAATATCTTGAGAAGCCTGTGGAAAGTACACATTATTAAATTCACTATATTATTATTCGGGCGTTTGATAGTATGTTTGTCATGTTGCCATAACAACTATTGAAAAGTTTGGGGCGCAAACCAAATAATAGTGTGAGTGATTGGAGACACAGTTTTGCATACACAGCTGTTGTCCGCTTATCAATGTATCATCTGGAAGAAGAAGCATTAGCAATTAGTAGATTTATTATCACTCATGATGTAACTCAAAGTTGAAGGAGACAGACAAAAATGTCATATTGATTTTAAGCAATCCCAATCTTGATCAGTTACAAAGTTCGACTTGTTGTTATGGTAACGAGTAACGATTATTATTCATTTGTTACTTTGAAAGGTAATTTTTTTTTTCTAATAACATCGAAACTTGATACAAAATCATTGTTCCTCAATTAAGGCTATGGATGAAAGATAAAGTAGGCCTATTTTGTTATAGAACTTCCTTTTGCTCAATTGAGACTTTATATTAATGTTTCCCATATAGCTTGACTGTTGGTGTGGTCATTATACAGGTTCTAATCATGATTGCGTTTTAATTCCCACAAAGATATGGAATTACCAATTGAGTACCCTAAGCTTTTTTCGGTGATCTTTTTTTCTCCTGAAATAGGCTCTGAAATAAGAGTCTACGAATGATAGTTTTCAGTGGGTAATGTAACACAGATACGAGAGAGATTTAGTAGTGTGTTCAGCACATTCTAATCTTTGCCAGTTGGCCAGTTATGGAATACCAAGTATAAGCTCTCAACGAAACTGTGTGTTGTATTCAGATTTCTTCTACGTACAGACTTCCAAGTAATAAAACTATATTCTAGGCTTTGTATAGCGTTGGCATTTCACTCATTACGACGCTCATTCATAATAATCAGAATGAACATTTTTCGTTACGTCCTAGCAATTTCTCACCCTCCAAGAACCTTCACCGAGACGCGTGGCCGAGTGGTAACACACTGAACCGTCATTCGGGATGATCGACCATCCTGACAGGGGTTTTCGTGGTTTCCCTCTATCGTTCAGGTTGATACTGGGATGGTTCCTTAACAACAGGCCACTACCGACTCCTTCCCACCATCCAAAACACCTAATGAAATAACCTTTCACCATCTCATTCATCATTCACCGACGTCAATAGATCGTAGCCATCAGTATAGTGCGTCGTTAAAACCCAATATAAAAAAAGAATCTTGTATTGTTCTCCGAATATCGGCAAGCCGTGTATAACAGCTAGACGATGTTGTAACCCGTGATAACGTTGTTGTTTTTGTTGTTTGTTGCTCGCAACCTAAATTGTAGTGAACCAACATATTTATATTATTAACCTAATCTTACTAATCTATAACTAATCTACCCTCGACATATTTAATGTAACTGAAACTAACCTACCTAACAATAAAACTAACAATCATGCTGTATTGGTCAACAGGGCGAGGTTCAGCTGTTTAGGCTGGTTAGGTCAGCTCAGACGTGGAGGGTAATTTAGGTTGGATGCAACCTTTCACCAGCATAGGGTATACAGCATACACAGGTCTATGCGCAAATAGGACTAACCCATGCAGTTGTCGACTATGTGATATTTTATTAAAAGATTTTACATGTGGAGTTCTTCATTCAATCATCACTATCTTATTCCACGACGTCAGTCTCTACAATTATTACTCGATTAGGGACCTTCACACTCTATATATAACCTTACACGTTTCGAATTGCGTGCAAGTACCAGTCTGGGCCATAAATTAACTGAGATGATATTTCACAAATGAACGTTTTTATTTGTATTAAGTTGATGCAGCTTATGCATTTCGTTTGTAATATGTGCACTAGACTCACACACGTTCTAGTCATCACCGAAGAGAAAGGTTTTTGAACTCAACTTGATATCTCATAATTGTTTTGATTCGAGATAACAACTATATAATCTTGTCACATATGATTATAATAAAGAGTATACTGTAAAGAGCGTCAACATAAATATCCGTGATTTTGAACAATTTGCTGATGAGGACGCAATGAACTGTGAAGCCTTTTTATACACATCCTTATTGTCAGCTACGCAAATAAGCAAGTTGAAACCTTGAAATGGTATACACTTGTATTCACGTGAGATGAAGGCGCGAACGACCCGTGAGCTAGTGGTTTGGGATAGGTGAGACGGTCGATTGAAACCTCGGATACTTTCGGTGGATGCAAACAGAGGAAACATTTTTGGCAAGTGCTCTGCACGCGTGCACGACATTATAATAATGCTGGCCATGTGTTTCGTTTACTCGCAAACTTCATTCAATGATTAATTGAATGAATGTAAATGAAAAGCTATATATAAGAAATTATATTTTAGTATTTGGAATATAAATAGTCATTTTCAATAATAAAATATCATCTTCAAAATTTAATTATATAATTATTAGGCCTATATAATATTTTTTAAATGTTATCTGAATAGAGATTATAAAACGGTGAGATTATAAAATGTGTAATAACTACAAACGATTCGACTTGGCTTTGGAATCGGACGAGCAATGTTTCATTATTTTAAATAATGAATTACCGGTAGGCCTAAAGCCCTTTTGCAAAATGAATATTATCTCTAAATTATCGTTTATTTAGTGTCATGAAAATTTGTTTTTATTGTTACATATTTTTAAAACCTTTGGAACCCGAAGAAATGAAAATCTTTTCATTATATTTCAATTTCATAACATTCTTTAATACATAAAAATAAATCTCTTCTGGAATTAAGATTGACTTAGAAGATAATTTTCAGATTCAGAATCATAGTAGTACAGAAATTTTCGGAATTGATTATTCATTCGCGTGTAGAACCTGTGTCATGCAGAGTAATGAGATAATATTTCAACAATATTTCTATTATTTACCTTAGTGGTGATATCTCTATTCGCTCCAGTGACGTTTGACTGCGAGATCCAATAAAGTATGAAGAGTCATGTAGGCCTATTATGAACGATACCATCCCAGTATTTTGGCAAAAACATGGCCGTCGCTTCTTGATTGTCCATTATTTTCCATGCAATTGAATTGGATTATCAATTATTCTTATTTTGAACTAGGAAAGAGCTGTTATAATGAGTAATAACTTCGAGTATAGGATGGCCTCAAACATGGCCGCCGCAGCCCCCATGACCGTTCTCTTTCATATAGGCCTAGAGGATCGCTAAAATAAAGTATCACTAGAATTATTCACTGAATAATAAAAATATATCGCGTGTGTCCATGGTGCGTTCACAGCTTTGTTGCTTGGAATTAGATTCATCATAAAAGTTCTTACAAATTTACTCGTTCGTTCGAAATTCGAAACTAGAAGTTTTGTCGTATTATTGATCGACTTGTTCGTATAATTGTATCTGTTTGTATGAGAAAAAGTTTCTTTTGTGAACCTCAAGTTTGGGGATATTCTTTTCACTGGTTAGCCTAGGTTTAATCAAAATTCACTGCCATTAACCCTGAATGTGTAACCAATTAACCATGGACTTCTATTACAGTTCTATTACAGTTTTAAACCAACTTCTTCCGAAAAATAATAACTTACTCATATATATTGTATATATAATTCATATATATATATATATAATTGACACATTTGTAAAATTGGTCCTTTTTTAATTCAAACAATATAGTTCATTATCATGACAAAAGTCGTGTTTGCTACAGAACACGTACTTATTAGCTGAAATTTAAAATAATTAATTATAATTTACAACGCCTCTCATTATTCACTTCGAATTGTTGCGAGTTTTTAATTACATTCACCCGTCAGCTGTTTGTGACAATGTTGATGTAATTTGAAACTAAATCATTTAAATTCTTGTTCATTATCTGCGGACATTCCTCTTTTATAGTTCATTTGAACAGAATTACACGTCTGTGCATTTTGTCACGTCGTAATTTACAATATCAAAAGATCTCACAGCCTTCACAAGTTCACCGAGTGTTTTATGAGATGGCTTCATCCAAGGATCAAAGTTCCCAGTTTCAATGTCGACAACCTTACAAAACTCGGCGCATTCACTCTTTTTGATACCAATCTGACTGCTTGAAGGAGGATTATTTGGATTTTTATTGTGAATCACTTTCCTTGATCAAACACACATGTGCGGAAGTGCCATTATTATGTGGACTTGGAAAGTCTTGGTATTTGAACTCTTATGTGAAGTTGTTTACATAGCTTTTGGTTCATGGAATCAGAAGGCTTAAAATGTAGACTATATATTTATTAGTTCCATTTTTTTGTGTTCATATGTCATCGCATCTAATTCTTGTTCGTGAGGCTGGAAGGTCAAACACAAGTTCAACATAGAGGCCTTTTCCTACAAAAAGAAATGATATAATTCATTTCAGTAATATAATTCTGTAGTTTGACTTATTGACGATACGGGCCCAAGTTTGAAAATATAGTTTTTCTTTTGTAGTGGCTGTGTATAGATTAATTAGTAAACTTGACTCAAAATTTGCAATACAAATTACATTATTAATATGTGAATTAATATTCATATTGGACCTAATATCCGTAATATTCATGTTTATGCCAAAATATGCTATTGATTTTTGTATATAAATGAAATATTTCAATGTCATCATGATTATATTTGGATTTCTCATTTACATTATAGGTTCTCTTCTACTCATTTATTGATGTTACTATCACCTCAATAGTGTTTTAGATGAGCGATAGTGAATATTTCCATTCCATATAACGAACAAAATTGGGGTTCGTTTTTTGTTTGTTTGCTTGGTGAAAAAAGACCAAACGATTCGAAACTTTTTCTGTATATTGGTGTCATACCAGAATAAGTTTGGATTATTTTTCAAAAAATAGGTCGAACGCTTTACCAGGAAAAGTTAGGAAAATCCCCTTGAGAAAAATCCGAAGGAAAAATACTTGGAACATAAAATTCTTCGGAGGCTTTAAAATTTTCACCAAATATTTACAAACCTGTCATACACATTTTCAGTGATTTTTAAAACATTCGGATAGGAAATAACGAAGAAAACATCTTTATCGTAATTTTTTTCAAATACATCGAAGCTATTAAGAAACCAATCAAATCAAGCAACAAGTGTCACCAATTAATTTAGGACGACTAAAATGAATGATGAATAAAACAGGAAGTCAGTGATATCTCAAGGTTTTGAAGTAATCCAAGGTCCGTAGATGTTGATTGAGCGACAGAATATGTTTCATTCTAAGCTCATCTCACAACGCATGTCCCACGTTTATCTTGTTGAACAAAATGCCTAATAGACGTCTGTCATCAGGCCACATTTGAAACATTTTAACCGTATACATGCAGAAGGCCTCTACTGGACGCCATCTTGTCCGGCGATATCACTGCCACCTGTAATGCAGAAGTCGATGTGCAACCATGCAATCACGGTCTCCATGAAGCGCAGCAAGGCCATCGGGCGTCACCGCCACCTCGCATCCTCCTCCTTTAATCGATCTACTGTCCTGCACTGACCTTCATTATAAAAGTAACATATTTATATAATATAATAATTACATAGACTCCGTGTGTCGAAAATACTTACAGACACCATCGAGACGTCAAGGTGTGTTGTCTAAATACACGTTTAAGGACTTGATATTAACAGTTTGCGATGTGTGATTAGTCAAATCAAGTGTTATAATTCACTCGGAAAAGATACCAGTATATTGGGACAAGCAGTTTGTGCACATGTTAGTAGGCTAGTATGGTGGTATAGGAGACATGACACGTTGTAATCTATTTGCGAGGTTTCGTGATGTAGACGATAGATGTCATATAAGTTTATTATACGATAAATTTGAGGATTTTAGATGATAAATAAAAGTATATCAAACGGTATAATGTCAGTATATTGGACATATAATTATATTTATATTTACTATGAACTGAGTTATACATGAATTATATTCTTAAAAAAACTCGATGCCTTCCAGTTCCGATCGAGTCATCTTCATACTTTATTCTACTTTTCTCTTCTATCATTAGTCGAACAACTATTTTTCCCGTTTTTCTTTATTTTCTTATCAACATCCCTCTTCTACTTCTGTCCAATTTCCTCCTTGCTTTTTCATCTGCCATTCTAATTTTACCCTTGATCGTTCAATAGTAGGTCTGATACCAAGTTAATTCAAATTCGTATTGGAGATGGTGATTGTAGGAGATCGTAATACCGGTAGTTGGCTTAAAAGGCATCTCTGAAACTAGATTTGAATGAATATTGAAGATATTTATTTCCCCGATTTTAGAGAAAACTAGAAATCATCATCTCAATTTAAGAAATTTTAATCATTTTTGTCCCCCAGAAACCATGAGTCATGAATAGGTATTACCGATTCTGTATATAAACATAACCAGAATCGAGTAATGTCTACGTCACGACTCAGAAGAGGCGGGTCTTGGAGGACAAATGAATCAATCATCATTTCTGAAATTGACATGACGATTGACGAATAAATAATCGTAATTATTCGTTGAAATCTAGTTTCTAGGTTGTGATGTCCTTTAATTTTGAACATTTGGTTAGTTTAAAGGACATCATAACCCTGAAACTAGATCTTAATGAATATTGACGGTATTTATTTTCCTTATTTTAGAGAAAACTAGAAATTCATATATGTATGTGTTCATGTATGCATGTGTATGTGTGTCTCTACCTGTAGTTAGAGTTGGCTAACTTATGATTCGCGACAAATGATTATAAAGATAAGATTTTAATTTCATTCTTGCTGATATTGTTGTTCAATTGTACCATTGTGTGGTGGGACAGGACCTACTGAACTACAATACATTTGATACAATGTCGTATGTGATATCTGCATGTTGTATGCATGTTCATGCGTCAACGGGAAACGACTATCAGCTGTAAGTATAAACAGCTATTGCTAATAATGTTCGCTGATAATGGAATAAGACACACTGCCTTCTAGTTCCTTCTAGATTATTAGTTGTTTCAAAGTTTGCAATGCATTGTTGAAAGTCATCAAACTTTTTTCATTCTCTAATATAATATTTCGATCATGTCAATTCCTACGATCAGCTGAATTGGCTTCAAACTCTGAATTTTAATAGTTCATTTAAAACTCCGTTAGGCTAGTCGACTGAGTTAGTCAATAAAATAAGACAAGTAATTTCAAGAGGAATCACAAGTAAACAGTTGATCAACTTTTAACGAACTATTGAAAAATCGGGCCTTAGGCTTCTAAACATGAGGAACTTGGGGTAATTTTACATTTCACTGCCTTGTAATTGATCCACTAGTGATAGGCATGCCCGAGTCAATGAAGTAACATGGCTAAAGAAATGATATTCAGGATGTAAGTTTAATAATTGTCTCACTTTTCACTGAAATTCTTCCTTGACAAATGTCACACACATTCTTGTATATTTCTCAATGTTCGTTACTTCTTTCACATTATTATTCAACTATTATATAATCTAGCACCACCATAGAAGACAGATTTATTAGTTTTGTTAGGAGGTAGAACTGCTTTATCGACTCTGGTATATATGGCTTAAAAATCGGCCAACCAGATGTATGTAACTTGAGTTATTCTGATTGGAGATTTCGAACATCTCCATCCCTCCTAAAAAGCAGCCAACTTGATTGAATATTATGTTTAGTCAATTACCCTGCGTATATTGTTTCAGATGTAACAATTTCCAGTATTTTCAAAAAAATTCAATACAGGGGAACCATGCACTCAGACATAGGGAAACACTCAACATGCCATTACACCGCACAGCTAAATTTCAATCTTCGTTTTCATACATTGCACCGAAACTATATAACGAGGTTCCATCAACTTACAAGAAATTAGTATATCAAGCATTAAAATCACGAATAAAATCAGACTTACTGGCACAGCAAAGGAGAAGTGAAGAAAATTTTTGGTCATCTTAAATATAAAATAAAATATAGGGTTATGTGGTAGACCAGTCACTGTGACACCAGAATGAAAGCTGGTGTCATACACTGAACATCGCCTTTTTGTATATGTTTTCTTATATGCAAATAAAGAAGATTTATTTATTTATTTATAAAAGTCAACATTATTACTGAAAAATGAATGTGGAATGTAAATTGGTTTTGAAACTGAAATAATACGTATAAATGTATACAAGCTGACAAAACACCTGAAATAAATTCATGTTCATTCATATCCCTTGTTGCATTCAACTAGCCATTGTTCTACAAAACCACTGCATTAATTAGAATACAAAGTATACCAGATATAGATTGACAAACCAAACATTTGCTCATCTTTTTTTTTTGTTCTCGAAGTGTGGCCAGATTCTCGATAATGAAGCAATAACTTGTAACATTCTCCACAAGCACCGAACAAAAAACTCTCGTCAACAAAATTCAAAATGAAAAAAAAAACTTTTCTCATATTCACATTCGTTATCTGTCGTTCATTTTCATTTATGTGATTCAATACATAATGACATTATGTAATTATTTATATGTAAATGTCGTATTGTTCTTTTTTGTCGATGCTATTGTTGTAATATCTATATGTGTGGGACTGGTAGGCGTTATACGCTGCATTGAGTGATGGAACAACCATGACTCGGTTACGCCCTATAACGTGTCGACGTTTGAGACATGAGTAGCTAAATTCAGCATTATGACGACCGCCGTCTTGCTACTGGTGGTCATTATTAACTTGCATTTCATTATCAAAGACAAGCAAAACTAGTACACGAAGTGATTTATATATTTACAGTAAGTTATTGTGATTATATTATATATCATGATATATCGAACATTGTTTACGAGCTCCAGAAGCTGACATGAGTTTGTTTTACTGGGGATGTTTATTCTGTGTGGCGTCTATTACGGGTTCTATGTAAACCCAGCAATGTACACACAATTTGTAATTACGTAATGTACCTACATCCACGAAGGAAGAAGTTACTGTAGATTGGAAACCAAGAAGGGCGAAGAATGTGTGTAGACTGTGGACTTATTTAGGCCTACAGTGGTGCAAAACTAAATTGTGGACACTTCCAATGTCACAACTCAAAACGCTGTGATGCTTGAAACAAATATATGACATTTAAAACATTTTTATGTAAACAATTCATGATACTATTTCTTGGCTTGAACATCCTATGTCTCTATCCTGTGGTTTTTTAGTTACATCATTTGATAGTCACAGTGGCTAGGGTCCCGTGATCCCGCAAACACCGTTAGTATATGTCGTTCCAATCTATTGTTATCCCTTATTACTTTGAATAATTGGATGAGCAAAGCGAAGACTCAATTTTACCATACCTGAAAGAAACGATTTTTTTTTCTTTTTCGCGCTCCAAATGCCAAATGAAAGAAAATTGATTGATAAAACTTGGCATATATCATCATCCAACGTGATACTGCATAGTTTTGCAGCGCAATCGGTTGAATCATTTATGAAATGAACAATGTTGAAATTTAATAACTCGAGGAGGCAAAATATGAAAAAATAATTCAGAATGAATACAAATTTCTACGGGATTCAAGCCATCACAATAATTAAAAGTTGAAAGTTATTACCAAAAAAAACCTGATATTTCGCTAAATCGACTTCCATGCCCTCGTGAAGTAGCCATGTACGATGATTGGTCCCTCAACAAAAAGAAAAATCCGATGAAAGGATAAACAAATTCAATTGTTAAATCAGTGGGTCTTGTTCTGTATTCAAACTGGACATAGTTCAGAAATATATATTTATATTTTCAAAGTTCAAACTAAGTTTAATTTACTCGTGTCATGTGTCTATCGTCACCAATATTCCCCTCATATGGTTATTTGTACATTAAATACAATAACTCACTGATATTGTCGTCATTGTCTTCTTCAAGTTATGAAGTCTTGGTGGTGGTACCGTGTTTCGTATACAGATAACATGAGTGGAGGAGCCGGGTCAACAGCTTCGATTGTCGACATTGTCTACACAATATAACTAGAACTAGAATTTGGTAGAGTACGTTATATATATATATATTTATATATATTTATATATATATATATATATATATATATATATATATATATATATATATATATATATAAATCCTTCTTCATTATTTCATGGTTACTTGAATTTTAAAAATAGAATATTTTTCTTGCAATCTCACCTTTTCATTATATTTGGATGTTAATGAAAGATTGTTATCTAAACGGTAACTATATTGTTTACTTCTGATAATACGCTTAGTTGATTCAATGATTCAACCATTTATCTCATTATTACGATTCACCATTTCTAATTAACAATCGAACATTTTTTATTTCATCATCTTCCACTTCGGATAACGTCACGTAGCGGTACGTCGTTTAATGGCGGGCATAATTGAAAGTTTCCAGTGTACAAAGTCACCTTGCTCTATTCAGGTATGCAAATTACCATTTTTCATTACCGGTATTAAAAATGTAATTCCTTTTTGAAACCTTTTTTTTTTTCGTTTCAATTTAGTTTTCACCGCAAAGCCTGTCTCTAGTCTTGATACGTTGTATATACACTTCATACAGTTGGGAGTTTTACTGTAATACAACTTACAAGTAAGTACATGCAGCTGAGAAAGAGAGAGATAGAAGCTATTGAGGCAGGACACAATAGTGTATGCTGTATTCATTCACTCGCTAATCTATATAATTCACCCAGTGTATTCACTAATGTATTCACCATGCGCGTTCTTTTCTTTGATTATTTTTATCGCAGTCCAGACTTGAATGACTTAATTATATAGTGATTATTTTGTACTTCAGTTCTCTACTGTGTGTGGTACGTTATTCAAATTTATTTTTATTAATTCAATTAATATTCATTGAATGTGAAAATAATTTTCAGTTGAGTGTCGTTCATCCATCAAAAGACCTTTCTTATATTTTGATCTATAATTTGTAAATCGTACGGAAATAAATAAGTGAATATATGAATAAAATGAATGAATTAATGCATTAACGAATACATTTACATTATGGGTCATCTATTATCGCCTCTGGGGTGGTCAGATATACTTCGTGGTGCCCAATCCGAACGATACTACCGTGTATTTCTTGATCTCAATTGAATAATAATTTTTTTTTTTGAATTTTAGATATCAATTAAATACCGTTCATAATTTTCTACCTAGGTGGCATTGATTTAGTGTAGATCCAGGCTGAGTTTAATTGTAAGTGATGACTTGAAAACCAAGGAGGTTATAAAATACGCTAATAGAAACCCTTTGGCTGGAAACAAATCACTCTAGTTTATCGCCAATTGGATGTTTGCGTGTATTTCGTTGCAACATGCATGCATTTGGCAGCTAGCAATATCCGTTGCAACATTCATGATGTTGGCATTATCCGTTGCTACATGCATGCATTAGTGCCTAACTTTAGCGGCGTGATGCATGCGTGCAGTTGGCGCCCAACACAATAGCACCGTGATGTTTGCTCTGGGTGACAATGGCAACACTAATTTAGAGAATATTTAAAGGACATCACAAACCTGTAATTAAATTTTAACGATTAATGGCGATATTAATTTCCTTATTTTAAAGAAAAATAGGTCATTATTTCATTTTTAGAAATTATAATTGAATAATTTGTCCTCCAGTACCCGGCCCTTTTTATGAGTCGTGACGTAGACCTTACTCGATTCTGTTCTTGCTTATATAGATGATCAGTAATGCCTACGTCATGACCCATGGTTTCTGGAGGAGGTTTCATGGGTTTTGATCATGGTTATGATGAAATTGAGATGGTGTGTTTAGTATTCTCTAACATTAGGGAAATAAATATATTCATTATTCGTTAAAATCTAGTACCAGAGTTATGATGTTCTTCAACAAAAATGATAAAATAACTGAACAACCCAAGATAGCCTTGATTAAATCATAGAAAAGTAACAATTTACGACTCAATAAATATATCTCGTATGGCGCGCAATATCCAGGGTGAAATCTTTGCTTAAGTTCTCAGTCTTTCTTCTTCTCGTTTATTTATTTTGTACATCCCTTTTAAAGGATTTACAAGTTCTGTTTGATATTTGTCGTGCAGAAGTCGGAAAAAATCGGTCCAACATTCACCATTCCAATATTCACTTCATTGAGTGAGGGAAAATATCAGACCAACCTTCGTTATTATAGCACTTTAGAAAAAGTCGAGAAACAATCAAAATTTCGATTGATTAATATCACTAGTCGGTAATTGTTGTTTGTCTCTCTTTCAACAAAGAGTGACATAATTTCAGAAGTCAATTTCACCAATAAATCTGTTGGATTGAACACGCGAATACCGGTGTCTAGTTTATTGGTCCTACTCGTTACAAGCATCATCATATAAATGAAATATCCAGATACAAAATGCCAAGGTCACAAAAAGTAATGACAGCCAAAAAAAAAAATCGTTAAACGTTATATGTATAATAAAAAGTGTGTTAAACACAAGGAATTTCATTAATCCGTGCTGTTATAATAACGCATACACGGCTAGCAAGGAAGTTTACATTCCGCTGACTTTCCATCAAACGTTTGTAAGTTGGTATGACGCTTTCATCAACTACTTTTTCACTTGACGTTGTTAACAAGAAGAAGAAATAATTAAATGTTCAAAAGTGGTTTCAAAGTTGTATAATTGTTAGTTAGCTTCTATTTCCAAGATATAAAGTCGTGGTAATCTTGATCCACTGATCTCAAGTTCTTCACATGATATTTTTAAGAGTTTCTTTTTCTTAATATCAGGATATAATAATATGGCTTATATAGATAACTCGTTATAGTGATTACTCCCGTTAGTGAAGACTATATATGTCACAAATTATAATGAATTTATTATTTTGTGTTATCCCCACGTGTCTATATCGATTTTCTTCTTTTGAGAGAGACACTTGAAAAAAACATGGGCGATTGCAAAGAAAAAGGGTTCAAGCTTAATTTTCCATTGTCAGTAATCTGACCCAATATTGCCATGGATAATCTTGTTGCGGTTTGTCAGCTCAGGCTGATCGAATACATACAAAAGAGCGTTCTTTTCGTACACTCTGTATCATTCTTTTCAGTAATATAATGTATTGCTTTGTTTCCAAAAAAATCCCTCCACTAAGAAACGAAACATTAATCTTCTTCACGGAAAAAGGAGACTCGTTGCATCTACTTGTGTTATTGTAGAAATTTTATATAAAAACCATTTTGTAATTTACTTTTATGATCTTAGCCGCCAATACTTATATTTTTTGAAAAATATTTGATTACAATTGATTGAAAAAATACAAAAAAAAAACTCGACAGTGGTTATCATGATATACTCGGTGTAAGAATAATTATTGATTGATCACGTCCATGACTGGTGTATTCACACACAAAAAACACTCGATATCGAGTTGTTTTTCAATCCACGCTGTAGGGCGAAACCAATTACATCACATAATATCCAGCCAAATAAG
The DNA here is from genome assembly GCA_964007535.1 of Brachyptera risi. Classification (NCBI taxonomy): domain Eukaryota; kingdom Metazoa; phylum Arthropoda; class Insecta; order Plecoptera; family Taeniopterygidae; genus Brachyptera; species Brachyptera risi. The sequence continues at coordinate 38,869,559 of OZ023328.1, forward strand.
ACCCCTCTGTGCGAAGATGTTGAACGACTATCGACGAGTCGAAACCTCTAATCGTTCTACCTAAATACATTTCACGAGACGGTCAATCGGAACCATCAACACTCACAGAACCATAACAACCATTCTTTAAGACAATGGTCTCGCGCGACATTGAAAAAGTGTACGTGACCATAACCTAGGTTAACATAATGAGATAATGTCTGTAACTTGAAGCTATATTTGGCGGATCCTATTCGGGTTCAGTGATTCAGTGTCGGCCGCGGAACGAGGAGCGAACATGCCAATCATGGAGGTATTTCCGGTCGTAAAATGAATGGCGGTGCGAAACTCCTATAAGAGATGAATATAATATAGCGACAACCACTAGCAAAACGTTCTGGCGAACCCTATTTGCAGCTAGACCTGAGTATTCATGCGCGCGACTTGTCGTTGTTGTCGTTGGAATCGCGTTTTCGTCAGCCTACCAACAAACTGCGATTGCTGCCGTCGTCCTCGTCGTCGTCGTCCTCGTCGTCGTGTTGTTGTTGTTGTTGTTGTTGTTGTTGGAATCGCGTCTTCATTCTCCACCAACAAACTCTGTTGATTGCTGCCGTCGTCGTCGTGTTGTTGTTGTTGTTGTTGTTGTTGTTGTTCTTGGAATCGCGTCTTCATTTCTCCACCAACAAACTCTGTCGATTGCTGTCGTCGTCGTCGTCGTTATTGTTGTTGATATATTATTATTATGCGTGACTTGAATTGTTCTAAATCAACCTAATCTCCTTATTATATAATTATATTCTCATCTGACCAGAAACCTACGTTATTCCATTATAAAAGCGTCAGGTACACTTTTTGGTTGTTTGTTAATGGCTACTTCGACAAGCATGTCTTCGCCGGCAACATTGTACTTGAAACAGTCTAATACCTAACTGAAGGGACCTCGGATTTTTGTGCACTATTAAAAAAAAAGGTTGAACTGTTTTAGTAATTTAACCTTGTGTCTATGCCAAAAAGCCTTCGGTAACGTAATTTGTTACGGGGCCAGTGGACAGAAAGTTGTGCATGCATTTACGCGCGGTTCACTCTCTACTTAGTTGCTATCTACATTACCGACTCTTACTTCATTAAAATAGTTTATGAAAAATTGGTCAGTTTTATAATCATCATTTCGTTTGTGTATTGTATATTTTTTTTGTATGGTATGTGGTTTTATAAAAAAAATCCTCTCTAATCTACTGAGCTGCATTTTAGACTTGGACGCCATATAATTATTCAACTTATTTTTTGTGCTCATTGTTGAAGTCGGATGAGATGTAGTACCACGAATTACACGAGTACCACAATTAGTTTTTAAAATTAAATTAAAAAACTGTTCAGTTTTCAATAGAATTTGATCAATTATGATCATCTGGCGTTATGGCATTTTAAAACTAATTGTATCTCATTTTATTCACTTACTATGTCTTTACTGTTTTTATGGAATTGATTTATCATTCATTGAGAACTGAAAAATGGATTATCAAATTAAAAAATATAGATTCAACGTATGTGGCACAATGTTAGGGCATGAGGAATAGTAAACAATGTGTAGAAGTACGTTTTATACTGAACGTCGTTGTTATCATTGTAAGATCTGGTTGTGACTGATATACAAGGGATAATTAATTAATTATCAGTTGGTATCACCCGCTGTAAGTGAATATCAATATAGATTGAAAAATATAGATTTTCAGTATTCCGACCGTATACATAGAAACAAGGAAAATGTTCCCTGCCTCCATTAATAAAGTTACAGGCTTGCCATCTGTTGTCAAATGTCACTGACGGTGACGGGCTTGACTGTATATTTCCATTGATCTGTGTGAACCAGAAACCAGTTTGCTTTGCATAAATCTCAGATGTGGAAAAGCTATAGCGTCTTTTAAAGTGCCTATTGCATAACCTGTGAAATAAATGCATTTTTATGCATTTTTTCAGATTATATTCGAGATACAGTATTGCATTAAGCATTTCTAGAAATTTTCGAGTAGATGAAATGACAAATTATGTATGTCTTTTTTCATCAAATATATTCTCCATTCTTTATATATGAAAAAAAATGAATGGAATTATATTTCTTCACACAAGCACAACTTGTTCATTTATACGTATACTTTTCTGAACCAGTATCTAATTTCGTTTCTCTATAGTCTCAATTTTGAAAGTGATGAATGTTTCAATGTCTCAAGTTCATATACATTATAATTATACATTATATTCTAATATAATTATACATTATACATGCAAATTTTTGAACGTTGTCTTGGTGTCAAAGTTCATTGTTTTTCATTTTCATAATTTTAATGAGGTGTTAAGATCACCCTTGTGGTGCCCCATCCAAACGATCCTACTTTCATCCCAAGCCATAATTGGAGAACAATAATTTTGCATCAAGTTTAGATAGTTTGGAATAAATGAAATTAATAATCGGGCTGTGATTACAAGAATATAACATTTAAACATCCTTCAAGTTTAGAATTCTACCACTAGAGACACTTTCAAACAAGGAAATGTCACGATTCATCTTTTGTGTCGAAGCTCAAAGTAATTTCTGGATACAATGTATGTCGAGAGTATAACATATTCAAATTGTGTTCAAATTTATTCGAATATATGAGGATTCTAGAGATTTTACTTCGGAGAGACACTGTAAGCTACATCTACACCTGATCACAACCGTTTCTGTCCATACATGCTATATCATTATATATATATATATATATATACATATGTTATATATATATATATATATATATATATATATATATATATATATATATATATATATATATATATATATAATATATAATATATATAATATTTCAGTTAATATTTCAGTGTACATTTTTATTTATATTCTCAAATGAATAAAATGAATGGAAAGGAGACAGAGGGGAGTCTGAGTAGAAGATGATGAACAGTAATAAGATTGGAGATTCCATTTCTCTATACTAATGATTTAATTGTTCATTATATTCTTAACCTTGGTAATTAATCTTACAGTTTGTTAATTGGAGTCAAGTCATTGTGTTGCCACCCAACGAATCGAACAATCAACTGTGTCAATTAACCAAGTTGAATAGGTGGAGGTGCCGGTTATCGCTCATTCCTGATTATGGTTATTCCCAACTTAGCGACACCCAACAGTTGGGCTATTTTAGGGTACGAATGGGTGGGTGTCATATGAATATATTCTCTATATTAATTACTTGGACTTCTTAGGTCATCCCTACATTACATACACTTTCTCACACACAATCCAAAATGAATTTATAAAAGTAGATATATAAGTTGGATACTTTTATTCTAATGATCGAATAGCTATAAATGGTAACTAATTCTTTGCCCACGGCAATGTATACCCAACTTCACCCTCTAAAACTAAACCAGCATTACCAATTACCATGCACTTGTTTTTATCTGTACTCTTAAACTTGTATATCGACAAGTGGTTGTCTGGCAACGTTGACGGCCTAGGCCAACAATAAATGCAGTATGGTATATCCCCGTGAAAATATTATCAACGACGCGTCATCAAGCTGCACTCGTGTGTGTCTGTATGTGTGATGCACCGTGCACGTATATAGCCACTGTGCAACGAGCTTTTGTCACGACAAATTGGAAATTGCATCAGCACCTGACATGCACACTTAACAAACCAGAACGTTGCCATGGCGACGGTGTTTAAAACTAGAACTGATCACGAGTTTTAAAAACGTTTTCGAAAGATCAGGATTGGAAAAATATTTGCGGTATCTATTGAGGAGTGCCAAAAATATTAATGGTAGTGAATCATCAAATTTGGGTGATTTTATATTGGAAACAATCAATTCAATTTTTTTTTCAATTTCATTTCATTTTATTCTGCGTAATACAATTACTGATACATAATATGAGTGAGGATAGTAAAATCAACAGAAGCCCGCGTAAGAACACAAGCTCTTCGATAAATAATCGAAAGTGAACTTTCAGTATCAGCTCAACTTTCAAGTTTTTGGTACCAGAATACGTATTTGAGCGGTACGGGTTCTAGCTCGGTTTGTTTCGTATGTACAAATTGAAAGAAGTCAAGACTGGAAGAGATTATTATCAATAATAATTAAGGAGTTTCTTCAGTAAGAGAAAACATGAGAACCACGAAAGTACATTGAAAGGTTACATAATTATAAATTGTTACATCTGTAGTTTTAATTTAAGCAATATTTCGACTTTCATTGAATTAAAATTTTTCCAATTGAAAATAATATACTGAATATTCTGAAAACTGCAATACATATATGACACGGTATAAATATTCAAGAGAATACGAAGTCAATTCGAGTGGCCAAATGATTTTGTTGGATATGTAGGAATTTTATGGTTGGCTCCACTTCACATTTTAATCTCTTATAGACTTACTATAATATAAGAACTGATAAGTGAACTGAAGCAATTATGATTGTGAGTTATTTATTGTGTGTGTTTGCTATTTTTTAAGATTGCTAGAACTGCACTTTCTAGTTATAATTGCTTTAGAAAATGAAATACATTTCTTTTATTAGGTTCGACCATTACACTATAATGGGATGAATTTTAATTTCTCAAGATTATTTTGTGAATACATTTTATCATTTAAAAAAATATATTTCTCAAACCTTTATGTATTTGAGGTCATTCTGTATAACCTTGAATTGGAAATATACATTGACTGTTCATGATTGACGTTTGTACATGCAATATCTTCTTTGGAAACGAAGCGAAGGACATTATTTTCTGTGGGCTGTAACTTTCTACAGTGATATTCAGCTTATATTTCCTTAGGTATCTACTTTATCATTTTAAAGTGTGGCTTGGTCGAGTTTGACTTGGATGAATATAAAAAAGCGTTGAAGAATTTTAGATTTTAAATTGTTATTAGTCCAATTATATTGTTAGAAAGATAACTTTTCAGCATTCTTCATTATAAAAGTTGACATTACATGCTATATGACGTCGGGTTATAACGTCCGGATTTTTACCAACTAGAAAAAAATCGTACGTATACAAAATTGCAATGTTTGGATGAAGAATGTATTGATTTATTTCGAAATTTTGAAAACCAAAACGCCACCCTCGGTAACTCACTCAGCTGAGGCACCGCTTCAGAAACTGAAGGCACCGTTGGGCTGGGGTTCGAGTCCCGCATAAGACATGGGTTTTTGTAAACGTCTTTTCACATATCATCACCTCATAGTTTCATAATCACATGCTCATTCGTACCCCCGTATAACTTAGCTGTTGGTGGGATCGTTAAGCAAACAATAATCATCATCAAAAGTAAAACAAATTGGAATGTTCAAGATTTTCTGAACGTACAATATTTGTCATATAGGGTATCCATCAGAGAAAAAGAGCGACCAAAAATACCGAATAATAACATATAAAATAAATGTGAAACCTTTTTGTAATTAATTACCTAATCTTGCTGCAACTTTCAGTATTCGTCGATTCAATGAAAATCTCACCCTGAAAGATGAAAATATTCTAAAAATATTATTTAGTTGAATACAAAAATAACAGTAGTATTAAACCTTCTTCTTTCATGTACATCAAGTGTATTTCAATTCATTTTTTAAAATCTGATGATTTTCTTGAATTATTTTTGTTCAATTCACCACTGTTACCCCATAACAAATATGCCCTGAAAATAATGCATCAAAATTAATTTCTTTTCGAGGCTGATGTGAATCCACTTTGGATGTACTCTATCGCCTGAGGTCAGACTGGTGTTCTATGTATGCAGGTATGACAGAAGTTTGTTGAATGTATGCGTAATCAAGTGACATGTCTGCGCTCCGTCCTTGGTGAAAGTAATCACTAATTATACCTCAATTGGGGGGGGGGGGGGGGGGGGTATGTTATCATTCCTCGCGTCCTGCGGATCTGAGGGCTTATTCAACTCACCAGTCACTCTTTAAGATGGCGACAGCTGCGCCTAATTAACGTATATTTATTTGAGAGACAATCATTATTTTCACAGTATTTTTCACTGACTTTTTTTCATCATCTCAATAATATATTTCATCTCATCATTGAATATTATACCATTATATATTTTTATATTATATCGTTTTCAATTTTTCATCATATATATATATATATATATATATATATATATATATATATATATATATATATATATATATATATATATATATATATATATATATATATATATATATATGTATATATATATGTATATATATGTATATATGTATATGTATATATATATATATATATATATATATATATATATATATATATATATATATATTATATAAGTTTATTTAGTGTGAAATAACTTTTCGCAGTGGACTTGAATCTTTCACAAATCTGTTATGTTTAGTATTTACACCTGTTTCATATTTGAATTATTTAATCGTTTCCTTAGGAGTGGTTTCAACCTTTTGGTCCTTTTGGTCCAGTCAATAACTGGGTGACAAGTTTTCGATGTATAATTAATCTTAAAAATATCTTGAATTGTATTCAAATTGTATTTTGGAAGAGACATTGCATTGATGAATAATTACAGAATATTAATTATATTAATAATAATATTAATTGATGAATACAGTGAATGCAAATTAACAAAAAGATAACAAATATAACCATCGTACATTGTTGTAGTATCAATTGGTTCAATTGTCAGAAATAAGTGTCAAGTCTAGTTTTTTTGTTTATAATGTTTTTATATCAACACGGTCAAATGTCCACCACTTTCTTTGCAATAATGTGTCTAAACACTTGACATATAAAAAAATCTCATGATTTTAAGGTGTGATTTTCGAAGAATCCACACATATTTTTCTCTGCAAGCTTTCTTCTAAGAAATTCTCTTGCGGTCATTTCGATTATAGTTTCCTTAATGCTGTAACATCTCCAATTAGACCGTAATTTATACGTAATATTGCCTTACTCCATATACTTGAGGTAGTATAGTATATTGGCCACATTATATTAATGGCTATAAACCGTTTATATTTATAGACAACAATAAAGCCTGATGTTTTTAATGACTGATGACCAATCACGATTGTGATGTCATTTTAAACGACGTTTTGTATGAAAATGACATTTATTACATGAAATACCATCACACATAAGTGGTAATTTTATGAGTAGAAAAGAATTACGAGACAGAATATAGTTATCCTTGAAAAATCATCATACTTTATAGTAAACGGTAAAAATATAAGAAAAGAAAATAGCAAATCGGCCTTCTATATTGTTTTTCATTTACCAACCTACAATAATATTGATTATTGAATACAATGTTATATAGTTATGATTGCCGTTATTTTTATTATTAGAGGTCCTCCACCAAAAGCCATCACCAAAAATTATATTTCTGTGAGGCTCGTTATTATAAAAGTCCAGTTAGCCTTGTATATTCAACTGAGAGTTAGTGAAAACGTATAGCAAATTAGTCAACATGGTGTTATTTTCTTGTTGGTAACGTGACATCTTGAGTCGACACTGATGAGCTCTTGAAAGGTGATTTAATTTTTTTTTTACGTTCATTTTCTCATACATTTTGTTATCAATGAAGAGCTAGTCTAACAGAAATGCGCATCTGAATGTTGACGATCCCGATCGATCGTCTCCGCTATCAGTTAGCATTACCGGTTGTCTGTGTCGAGCTGTACGTTAGAAATACTCAATCTTCAGGCAAGTTAAAGGTTAAAGGTCATGGCATTTTTTTCTTACGGTTTCGCCTGCGTTCTAATTCACGTACAGATGCACTTGCATGTATTGCGGCCCGATTGGCCATGTAGGAGCGACGTAACCGGTTTCTTTTCGGGGTCTTTTATTCGACAAGTATATTTGATGTCGTCATTTTTAGTCAACAAGTTGCTGGCTGTGTGAATAAAATACATCTTTTTACGTTTGATGATATCAAACTTATTGTTCTGTCAACTAAATTACCTATTTGGTTACCGTGTATACTATATTCGATCTAAGGTGGTGCAACCTGCCAAGTAAAATAATATAAGTAAATTAATATGAATATATTTTTTATTATTATCTGAAAATGAGTCTTGACACAGTCATTCTCCATCAATTGGGGTCAAGGGTAACACGGTAGAATCGGAGGACTGGGCACCCAAAAGGCGATCTTCTTACCTCAGAGCAAATGATTATTTATAATTATTTCACTTATTCAAACATACTGTACATCGATCGTGAGCTGATTATAGCACAGGGATACAGAATAATTCGAGATTACTAGAATCGGAAAAATAGAATCTTTGCCCTTATCTATTGTTCTTATCTTATTTTGAAGGACATATCCTTCAATATGTCTGACTTCAATTCCTCTCCACATCATCCTTTGCTCATCATCTCATTTTATCATATTTGTCTACATTATAAATAAATAAATATATATATATATATGTATATATATATATATATATATATATATATATATATATATATATATATATATATATATATATATATATATATATATATATATATATATATATTTATATAAATATATATATTTATATATATGTATATTTATATATATATATATATATATATATATATATATATATATATATATATATATATATATATATATATACATATATATATATACATATATATATATATATATATATATATATATATATATATATATATATATATATATATATATATATATGTATATATATATACACATATATATATATATATATATACTGAAGCGTCTACCTTAGATTTGAACCCTTGAGATTGTCCGTTGAACCACTGAATTGAACAATTTTATGGATCGTTGAGGTCGACGAAGTTTGACCACTGTAAGAAGCTGGATGGACCATGTGTTGTCCGTATCTCGATGGCATCTTTTATATTCATGTGCATTGTCTTTTTAATGTTGGTAGTAAAGTATTAGTAAGTGAATTCAGCAGTCATGTTAGTCGGGCAATAACCCACATTCCTCTACAGCCTTCTTTATAGCTTCCAGTGTTGGGTCGACCAACAAACACAGTGCAGAATACGTTGCATATCTTCAATACAGCCTGTAGATACTACCTTGGATTATAGTAGCCATCTTGCCGATGGATATTAGCAACAGCGTTCCATAGCTGTGCAACCAACTGTATGTAGAAAAACTAAAAAAAAAGTGGCGATACAATTTTATATATTGCTCTATTAATTCAACGTATAGGCTTCTGTCAAGTGACGTCACTCATTGTTTCAAGAGGCAGACAACAATGTCCACCAGTTGGTCTTAACCAATCGCAATCTTTGATGATTCACCAGTTCGCTGTATTGCTATGGTAACGAATAATATACTTTATAACATTTGGAACAGAAAAACAGAGAGCAAAATGCATGTATGCACGTGATTTTTTCGCTCAGCATCTCTTCTGTCTACAGTGAAGTGTTTTTATTTAGAAGATATCTTGTACAAATCGGAAAAAATAGTTCACGTGGAGGATCATAGTGATCCGATTCACGATATAGTTTTAATTTCAATCATCGAAAAAACTGAAAGATCCCCCCTAGGAGGGTTCACCCTCCTAATTTCTAGCTCTGGACTATATGGTCAGCACTATGAATTAGCATGATTTACTTATCCATGAAGCTGTAATCCGAGGTATAGCTATACCGACGAATAGCTATAGAAAACTTATAAAACTATAGAAAACTATAGCCTATTTGAAAACTTCAAAGATTCAGCGCGCTTATTTCAAGAATTGGAAATAGCAACGAAAATGATATAAAACAGGTATAAGAAGTTATTTTCTTTCAATTTTCAATTTATTTTCTTGTTATGGTAGAAAAATTGACACAAAATTATTGTTGCACAATTAAGGCCAAGGATGACCTGTTGGAACCGTTCGTACGGGGCACCACAGGGCCAAACTTTTCATCGCCCAAAAATTGTTCCGGTGAAAAATATAAATATAATGCATCTGTTTCACATTTGTGAAAGTTTATTGCTTACACAAATGAAAATGTGTAAAATAACATGGAAGACTTATTGAATATAACATAAATACTGAATAGTGGCATGTTATTAAATCTTTGCGCATCTTTCTGAAGGTATAGGTTATGCCGCCTCCGTCTTGTATTTCGTTCGTCCTTTTCTAACAGACATTCGCTCCATTGGTGCAAAAACAAAATAATCACCATCGAACTGGAGATTCTACCATTATAACTTCCATATCAAGACGAAGATACTAATTGCATAAATAAGTTGATACTTGTTGAACAAGTTGATACTTGTAAATAGAATTGTAATTGTATAATTTTATAGAGTTGAATTGACAATATGAAATAGTTTATATAAAAATGAATGAATGACTGTAAATTGCATCATATTTAGAATGTACAATATTTTATTTATACATTTACTGTATTGAAGATGATTTTTTTTTTTTATAAATGTTTAACTTCACAGCCTTCTTTATTGGATGACAGTCTCTTATCAGAACCGAATGATCTGAATAAAGAAGGCTGTTCAATTGAGTGATGCTATGTCATAGATTGATACCACGTCGACGAAGGAGGTGGAGGAGGGGGTGGATCAATTCATAGAAATAATTCCACGTCATTTTCAAAGGGTCACTGGACAGTGTGTCTGAAACTGATAACTGAATACAAATGATTTGATAGGTCGAAGACAAACCAAAGTCACGTGGCGCATTGTCAAAACGGTCTATTTATAAAGCTGGATTGAGTTTTAATTGTTTCTCTTTGCCGTTTTCACGTGATATATGTCTCGAAACTGCGATAAAGCGTTTGTAACTATTCAGCATAGATTCGCTCGCTCGTGTGCATACAAATCGCTGCTAAAACCAACCACACAGAAAACACACATATATATATATATATATATATATATATATATATATATATATATATATATATATATATATAATATATATATATATATATATATATATATATATATATATATATATATATTTGTACACACTAATACTAACGTATGCAATATAATAATATGATGGCCGAATTAGACTATCATCCAGTAATCATTTTGAAATTAAAAGATTTCTTATCACCAACACAAATTTTTGAATTATCCACCTCTGATTTTATTATTTCACCATTTTCACTTTGTTGACTGCTTGGTTATCTGAGGTGTGTACAAATAAACGGATGATATTTTGAAAAACCCATGCATTATGCGGGATTCGAACCCATGCCAAACTTGATTTCAGTTTCTAAAGCAGTGCCTTAGCTGAATAAGTCACTTTTGGCGGCTATACACTTTATTGAAAGAGTTAGCTTTATACTTTGAAATTAATTATTTCCTTTAGGCTGGTAAGATTGTTTTTGTGATGCACCTTCCAAATGATTTCGTCCTAACAAAGAAATTATAGGCTGTTGAATTTAAAATCTTCAAAATTCCCTATGTTTAGAAACAAAATACCAAAACCACTTCAAGATTTTATGAGTCCAATTCACACAGTTGCATTAGAGAAACAAGTATAATAACTACTATATCAGGTGTTGCCATACATCATAGCCGATAAAGTAGTAGGGTAGAACTACTCTATCGACTCTATGTGTATACGCTAATTGCTATCGCTTCGTAGAAACATTTTACTCCATGACATTATCACAAAAATAACCCCAGAAGTCACGTGTGAGGTTGTGGGTATCGGAACTATCGAGCGTCAGTAAAGAAGACGGTCGATCGGAAAGTGCTATTCAGATTAATAGTTGAAAAGATTGATAATCTGGTTATAAAACCGGAATTAAATATAAACATCGGTATTCTGTGAAAAAGACGAGCCATTGAACATGAAAAAACTTGAAGTCAGGCTGGAAGAGGTTATTAATTATTATTAATCATTCAGGATTTTCTCCACCGATAGAAAACACGAGAACTACGAGAATACATTAAACAATTACATAATTATCATTTGAACCATCTGTAGTGTTTGCTCAATCAATATTTCGACTTTTATTAATTTTGTTCAAACTACAAATAATATAATTAGTTCACACTGAAAACTCCAATAGTTACATGAAAAAATTGTCACATAAATTAACGAAATTGACAATTATACGGACGGTCTAGTTTTTCAAATATTGGTGGAGAAGACAACAGAGTGGTCGACAAAACGTATCTGTTGCAGTTTTTAACGAGTTATTCATATTTTTAATCATGACCAATGCCAACTAAATCCTATACTATACATAATTGTTTTTTATATTCCAATATTGAAATAATAAACAAAGTGGAAGATATCAACATTCGTGTGTTTATACTGAAAGACTTTTATCTACTGCGAAAAATTATGGTCACAGACAGCGCAGTCCTGGTGTTGAAGACCATTAGTTTTAAATAATCAAAATGGGGTGGTAAGATCGCCCTTGTGGTGCCCCGTCCAAACGATCCTATCTTTCATCCATAGCCTTAATTGGGGAACAATGATTTTGTATCAAGTTTCGATGTTATTAAAAAAAAAAAAAAATATTGAAATCACCAAGTGTATTACTTTATTTTATACTTTATCGTTGGATTGTATTGGATTGAACAAGTATGGTTACGGAAACAATTTCATTAAAACTGCACATTATTTGTTCACACCAATTGTTGCCTATGTCTTTGTTGATCTAGGTGAAATTCGAACCTTGCTGGCTGGAAGTATGTAACTAGTAGCTGTAGCTGACTGATAGATAAGAATTGGCTTATATCTACTGACCCCATAAAACTACTTCATAGTTGCCCACCATGTAGCCTAATAACAGCCGACATTGCTTCTCGTTACCTACATACGACGGTGTAGGTCACTGTAGTTTTTGGGGGCGTTAGTTAGCATGACGTCACTATCTCTCTCTCTCTCTCTCTCTCTCTCTCTCTCTCTCTCTTTCTCTCTCTCCCCTCTCTCTTTCTCACACTCACACACCACTAGCATGGGGCGCTATAGATAGCAATGACGTCACCCTCCTCTCTCTCTCTCTCTTTCTCTCTCTCTCTCTCTCTCTCTCTCTCTCACACACACTTCCGACAATTGCAAATAATGGAAGCCTTGAAACTTGTCGACATGATTACCAACAAGCAATTAACCACTGCAATAAGCTATGTGTATTAAATTTAAATATATTATTGGCAAGTGCGATTGTTCCCTGACTAATTCATGTTAAAACTTAATCACTAATGTGCTCATGTCCTTCTAATAAATTATGAAAAAACTAAATAAAACGACGGTTGAAATTTGAAACCTCTCCCAATCAAACTACTGTTGCAATTTTAAACTATTTTAATAATTACATTTTCAGTTGCTGCTAAAATTTGACTTTATATCCATTTATATTTTGACCATTATAATAAGATGTTTTATATTCAACCATTAGAATTTCTTAATTAGATTTATACGACTTCACTCCTATTAGAACCATATATAATATACCGTCCCCCTTGACATTACATTGGTCACATCATGCTAATGAAAATTACCACACATTTTATTATATTTTATAGTTCTGGTTTACATCATTAGTGTAGTTGATCTTTATAAATTGATAATTAATACAATCTGTATCAATGTCAGATACAGATACAACTGTAGTAACTTATGTTGGTATCCATGAGACGGGACAGAGTTGCCAACCTCGATAAGGGGGCGCTGAAGAGCATATACCGGAATAAAGTCGACCGGTCGTGTGACATGGGCTTCACGGTACTTTTAAATGGTATGTGGTTAGGATTCAGGAATGGTTGGACACCCAAGCCCATGTCACACGACCGAATAGACTTTATTCCGGTATACGCTCTTCAGGCGCCCCAAATACCATGGTTCAGTTCTTCGATATTGTTGTGCATTTTCTCATTCTCATTCAATCAAGAGCAGTCAGGTTGTTAGGAAAATCAGGGATACCAATTGACTGAATATGCTTTTGATGAGATCTTCGGGACTAAACTAGCCACTGAGTCTTGATTTTAATTTCGTGTTGAAACTTGAAAGTGACGGGATGATAGCCTACAGCCCTACATGATATTGGTCATGATAATGAATTGTTTACATAAAAGTGTGTTTTGAATTGCATGTTTTTGCTAAAATAACTACTGATTACAGCCATCGCCAAAGGCCAAACACATTTCAGTTTTGAATTACCTTACGTTGGCTAAACTATATTATTCTTCTCTTTTTATCTAGTTATTTATTCTTTAATGAATACAATTATAAATGTATATAAAAAAAAACATTTGTTATTTTATAGAATGTATTGATCGTAATAATAAAATCTAGCATTGATCCTTCTTATTGCCCTTGAGAATGTATGATGTTAGTCTTGTCTATTTATTATTAATAGTTTAGCAATATTGATTGATGATTATTAATGTTTTACCTTTCTTGTTTGTTGCAGGTAACTACAGTTTTACATAGGCAACTGCAAGTCGTGGAAACGTCGAGTCTAGTCCGGTAAAAACATTTAATCCAAGTGTCGATAAAGTGCGTTTAGAAGTGTGGTGACTTGGTGAAGATGAGAGGGGGGTGGCATGGGCCACGTTTGTATTTTGGGAACCTACTCACGCATAATGTACGCACGTTTCTCTCCATGAAGCTATTCAGCCCATAACCGTGAGGATCGGAAATATACGTAATGATTATATATAGTTGTACATTAATAATCATTAATTATAAAAACTGAAACGTACCTCATATCTAGATTTGATCCAACATTAAATTAAGATATATTATTCGTCTTGAGGATAATGGTTATAATTTCCCTGAAACTCAGCTGTCTTCCTAATGTCATCCGTATATTCTTACTGTCCGAATGGATTTTTTTCTTGTCTTATTGAAATATGAATGAATTCAATGCTTACAATTACATTCATATTTTCTATATTTACTACAAATTTTCAACAAAAAGTCCAATAATCATAACGTTTAGATACACTCTCCTGAAGGTGTAGGCGCTGCATTAATATAGCATGAGTACAACCATGCAACATATGTTTTCATTCAACTAAAATTGCTGGCACAAAATCTTATTAACTCTCAAATATTTTCCGAACTCTCCCGATAAGGTCGACGACATCGTCGTGGCAAAAACCTGACGACCTCTTTGTGTCCTCCAAATATTCGTAATACTTTCATGCCTAGCAAACAATTATCTGATAATTCTCTTCATATACTTTCGTAGGTTTGTTTATGTAAATTATTCGACACCCCCCCCCCCCCTCTCCTCCACAGTGTGATTGGTGGCAGAAATCTCTCACTCGCTGTGATTGGTTCACTGAAAACTAGAAGATAATGGCTTTATTAATAGAAGATGATCGGCGGTATACTGTACAAAAATAATAATTGTTTATTTATTCAAGTAAATCGTATTCAAATCCCACAAATTGGGGAAACTATCGTTCAAAACGTGGCGTATCTGAAATGGTGTGTGTGTTTGTATTATTCAATCGATTTGTTGTTTTACGCATAGCAGGCTTCATTGACGAAAAACAAATAGCTAAAACGAAACAAATAATAAAACTATCGTAGTTAATGATACAAAACTAGAAAGATTATTTGGTGGACATTGTGGTCTGTTTTTGCAACAATCATTAATGACCTCATATGCGAAAAGTCGTAATTCTTTTTCAAAAATTCTTCAATTCTTTTTCGTTTTCAAAAACCGAATTAGAAAAGTTTACCTCCATCCTATAATCAGCACTCCAGTTGACGTTAATGAAATCTGCAATGGTAGCCGACAGCACATTAGCGAGATAAAAGCTACTCCCATCACCACCCCCCTACTCCACCCCCAACCACCCCTTAAAACACCTGGGTTGACATTATCGATACTCGCAAACACCTTTCCGAGTGCTAGTAATTAATTCATTTTGATGTTCTATATATTACCTGTGCATACGGTGACCTTTTTAGTAAAAGGTCGTGACCTTCATTGACCTGCACATTCACGATTGGTCAAAGCGGAAGAGTAACTAGTTTATATTTCTGGCAATATTTCAATTATCGTAGAGAATATTTGTCTTCTACATGTGTGTATGTGTTAGTGTGTTTTAATTCATGATTATCACTTATACGGAGATAAAGAAATCGGATCATAAGTGCAACTATATATAAATATATCCGCTTGGGATTTCTATTTACTGGATATAATTAATTTTATATTCATTTCCGTGAATCTCCGTGGATATTTCAAAGGATATTAGAGGCATATTACTAATTTAATTCTGCACATTCTTGAAATTACTCGAAATACTTGGCGGTACTTGTCAACGCCGTTTGAGTTATATAGGTGGAGGTGCCGGGTTCTTGTCGCAACAGCTGCTCGGCTATTACGTCATCGATTGCTGAGTTGTTTACTTGTTGATATTCGAACAGCAGTCATTACGTTCTATTTAAGTTGTTCTCTATTGTTTTCTTGAAATGTATAATCATGTGAGTATGTTTGTTGCGCTAATCAGCAACCTGCTTCTGTTCGATTTATTGAAAAAAAGAATAATTCTCAAAGGACCAATCTGTTCCAACAATTTTTCTAATCTCTATCGACAAATGTTACTATGAAAATCATCTTATAGACAAATTATAGCAACACTTTGCAGTAATTTCTTATCATTTTCAATATTTTCCCCTTTTTCATTTTTCACTTTTTTGTCGGTATCACACATTCGAATCAAATTGTAAATAACTTTTAACGGTACCTGAATGAATGCACACTTGCGGCCACATAGAATGGTTTAATCAGATTTTTTTTAATACCTCATTTTTTTAATTTAAATGAAATCTACCCACATTTAATCGCAAATTGTTTCTCATAGGGCCTACTGTGCATGCGTGGAGTGCGTATGCACATTGTCTTTCACTTTCAATGCGAATAATATCAGTCTACTTTCTTCTGGATGCATTTTGAAAGATAATATAGCTCGATCGCTCACTTTATGTGACCGCAACCGTGCATTGTTTACTAGTTTTATTGCTCATGTCAGTACGTTTTCTTTGGAATGCAATTCGTGGCTTGACCGATACTTGATTATTATTTTCATTCGGTTGAACGACGCACTCATATTCTACCGAAACCGTCCCGGCCTATAGCCGTTTTAAAGGGTAACCACGAAAAAGCCCTGTAAATAAGGACGGTGGCGGGGGATCGAACTTATGTCCGATATACCCTCACCTCCCGAGTGGTGTGAAGCAAGCGCACTGAGCACTGCTCGACCACTTTAGGTGAGCGCAAATGTACATTCACTTTTGTTTTTGTAAGGGGTTGATACGCTCTCATATACGAGCTTATCGAGACTGTGCTGCACGTTCTAAGAAAAAAAAAGAGGCCTACTTCTGGGTTAATGCGACACTTACCTTGCTCAACAACAGCTAGTTGGTTAGTTGGTTGGTCGGAGGCGACGCCCATTGTGCCTGTCACAAAACACTGACCATCGCATTGTTTGTAACCTCGGTATTAGAACTACCGCGTTGCCAATCATACAAGCAAAGGTTTCGATATGGTGTGACGTCATTCCTGTCATGAAGAACAAGCTCACTTCAATTCCTTCTGCCCACCAGTAGCGAGATTGAACAAGATTTATGATAAAAAATACAGAATATGTCTTAATTATAGCTTGACGTGAAATTAAAAATGTATACAAGTTTGTCGACCCGAATTGATTGATTGTTTTTTTTTTATGTTGTCTTGAAATTCATAGATGTTATCGATGTTAAACCGGCGGACATCTTTGATTCATATAAAAGCGTATGCACATTCAAGCGTATAAAGCACAAAAAGTATCCTCGAAGGCGGCTAGAAGATTAATTCTTTCGCAAAGAAAGAAAAAGAGAGAGACAGAGGGAGTTAGAACTGTGGCAATGAAACACAACGGACACGGGTAATTACTAGATTTTTTTTGGCAAATGTGTTTGTGAGAATGATATAGATTTTGAGGTCAAGGTCTCGACCCACCCACACTGACATCTACTTGTTTCAATAACAACTCTGTCACGTTGACAATGTTGGAGCGTGGTTGCGGTCATCATAAGAGGGAAAAAAATCATCTGGATATTTTGCAAAATAACTTTTTCAAGCGACAATATACGTCACGATTCCAAATCGGTAGAAACACAGTTATTTATGAATAATATTGACGAAATGATACGAATCAGCTGACTATTTATGTGCGATCGTTTGCACAGAATTATTAGTATAAAGTATAAACATTTTATTATTAAACGTAATAGGTCCTATATATTTGTATGTATCACAATCTTTATTCCTACAAACTTGAACCTACTTCTGACGATAAATTATTCAAAAATCATCAATGTATAAATCACAGTGATCCTATAACAATATGTATCAAATATATTAGTTCTACATGGAAAAATATCAGACCGAGACGCGTGGCCGAGTGGTAACACACTGAACCGTCATTCGGGAGACCAGGGTTCGATTCCCGCCGTGGTCGACCATCCTGACAGGAGTGTTTCGTGGTTTTCCTCTGTCGTTCAGGTCAATACTGGGATGGTTCCTTAACAACAGGCCACGACCGACTCCTTCCCACCATCCAAAATACCTAATAAAATAACCTTTCATCTCATCATCCCATCATCTCATTCATCATCCACCGACGCCAATAGATCGTAGACATCAGTATAGTGCGTCGTTAAAACCCAATATAAAATATATATATATATATATATATATATATATATATATATATATATATATATATATATATATATATATATATATATATATATATATATATATATATATATATATATATGTATATCAGAACGTGAGTTTCCTTTAGTTTCAATTCAGAACATCAAATTGTGCTTCTACCAAGTCTAAATTATCAGAAGATATCTCATTTCGTTGGACAGTCATTCAAGAACAATATTAATATCCTTGTATAATAACAAGAATATTTGATTATAACACGAATATTTTAAACAAGAATATTGGGGTGGTAAAAAGATCGTCCTTGTTTTGCCCCGTCAAACGATTGTATACTTTCATCCATAACCTTAATTGGGCAAGAATGATTTTTGATCAAGTTTCAATGTTGATAGAACAAAATGTATTCACGAAAGATGAAGTTGATCTACCAAGTACCAATATAACAGACACAAATATCACCGTTAGGGTGAACAATGTTTCAGAACGAGATTTACGATTGG
The DNA here is from genome assembly GCA_964007535.1 of Brachyptera risi. NCBI lineage: Eukaryota > Metazoa > Arthropoda > Insecta > Plecoptera > Taeniopterygidae > Brachyptera > Brachyptera risi. Next base: position 38,888,725 of record OZ023328.1, read on the forward strand.
AAACACATAACATCTTTCAAAGCCTCTATTATTTAAAGTTTCATTCAATTCTTCACAATTGCCAAAGTTTTTACGTTTATTTATTAGGTATAGACGACCGTCTTCTTTCGTAGACATAATTTTAATTTTTTGAATCTCCGTATCCCCATCAAGTTGGCAATGGTGGATGATGACGATGATGATGACGGTGATGATGACGATGATGAGGACGATGACGGATACTAGCAAAAACGTAATACTCTACTCATTGAGACAAAGTGGACGATAAATCCATATTTAATGAAATAAGCGTTCCCGGTGCGGAAATTCCAATCTTGATCTTCGAGGACATTCACTTTTTATCTCGACTTTGAAACGCCTCCATTCTGAGAATCTCTTCGTTTTCAACTGATTGCTATTCGGTCAGTTAATATGTGATCCGGGTATCATATTTCCATACTCCAGGCTCATAGCTTAGTTTTGCGAATAGCTTACCATAGCTTAGTTGTACATAGCTCTTACCGTCTCATATTCACGTATAGCTCATAAGATACGTAGCTTAGTTATTTATAAATTAGTATGACATTCTAACAACATTTTAACCTCACTAGCTTTTTTCAAGTTCAAATAATAAATTAAACAAAACTGTTATCCAATTTGAATTTAGTAATATTTGAAAATTTCGCCTAGTCAAATAAAACTCTACGTACCATAGATAATTTTCTCGGATAATTTTAACTACATTCAATTCACTGTTCTGTTCTATCTTCTCTGAAGAAGTTTGAACAGTTAATTTTTTGCGAAACATGGCAGCAAAGATACGGAGCATACAGAGGATGTTGTAGACAGATAAACTCTCTCATCCCATCTTTCCTCCATTTTTCCTTCATGTCTAGAAACTCGGAACTTTAATACTTGTATCGCCTGAAACTTAATTATGCAAACTTTACTAAGAGCTTTTTAAAGTCGCTGATTGTCTTATCTCATCATTTATTCAATCTGTTTTGATACTTAGATAGATAAGAACACAACACATCAGAGAGTTCACGGTCACCCTTTCATTTTCTCGAGTAGAACTTTTGTCAAATGAATAATATATATTCAATAATGAAAACTAAAAAGTGTTGAATTCAATGTCAGCATATTGACATGCCATTTTGAAGGTGAGCCTTTATTTGCAGCTAGAATAGAGTAACCCGTTCGGGTTGTGAGCAACCTAAAATAACCTAAATCAATATAATCTAACCAACTATGAACTCTAACCAACCTAAACAGTAATGCTATATTATATATATAATATAGAGTACAACGGGGTGTTTGTAAATATATAAGGACTCTCTCCATCAAAGTTCATGGTCAGAATTTTCTAGCTTTTAGAACTTCCGTCGTATAATATGATGATAATAATAAAAAGTATTCAATGTCAGCGTGACTTGAGTTGCAAAGAAGCTATAGTTGGTTTTACGACGCGATCATGAAACGCTTTCCCTCCCCCCCCCCCCCCCCCTCCCCCCCTCCTCAACCCTTCGGCGTCGGGTCGGATGAAAGTTTGATCGTAAAACTCGGCGGGGTGGTTTTTGATGGGATTGTCAACCCCTGAGAACGCGATGAATGGAACATCTGGAGTCACGTGATGTTGATATCGCATGCACTTGAAATTTCTTGATAAATATGTTAATAAATGAATAAAAATGAATGAAGTTTGAAAGTTTATTTTTGTTGCGCTTCGCAGGTCAAACGAAAGTACACATTTTCTTGAAACTTGCGATACATATGTGTGATCATCTAACCGAACTCGTTACTGTATACTTATTGTAAAAATATTTCGTAATGTTGAAAAAAACGTAAGAGTTGATGATGAAAATATGAACGAATATTTGTTTTCGAATAAATTCAAATTGTCATGAAATTAAAATATAATGATGATAGACCTACACATTATTACAAAGTTTCGCATAAATCGGATCAGCCGTTTTAATGAAAATTAATGTCTTTTGATGTAATTTTTTTACATCAATTCAAGCTCTTGGGAAACATTGAAAAACGCAACAGGTATAACCAATTGATTTCTAAAACGAATAAAATAAGCATCAAATATAACATGCATTGTGACATAGTGACATAATTTTTTCAAACCCAGATTGTAAATATAGGATTATATAGATTTCCATTACATTTCATATAAATGCCTATATCGCTCATCCAACAACGCATATACTGCGTTTTCCTAATAATAAAAACTAGTATAAAATGTCCCTGAAATATGCAAAATTGAGTATTCGCAATCGCTTCTATACGATCATCTGAAGATATATAGTTCTTGGCAGGATGAAGAATCAAAGATGGCGACAATCTGGCGAATGTTTCACCTCCTTTATTTACTAAATAACGACTATACATACAAATGAAAATATACAAACCGAACCGAGTAGAAATCTGTTCTTTGTACATATAGGTTTCTGTGTTACTCGTGTATACAAATCTAAAATCTTGAACAGCATTTATACAAACGACCATTAAATGATTTAAATCCAAAACCGCACAAGCGCAGAATCTTCTTCTCAGATCCACGTATAAATTATTACCCATTCGAACTGCTTGGTCCATTGTTGGAACTGAGGAATGCCATGACAACCATTCTACTTGGTTTTGGTATTCCGTTCTTTTTTTTCACTTTTTGAATTTCGAACTCGGCATAAGAAGCCGAACAATGCTCCTCTTTAACATAAAAAGTGCATACATAATATTTGCGCTTTTTCTTCTTTCTTAGCTTTAAACAAACACTGCTGTGTGTGTGTTGCAGTTCGAATTGTGACGTAATAAAATGTAATGTCTTTAATGCTATTTGAATGGTGAATGTGCGTCACTGACGTCACAGTTAATTATCTTCTCTTGAAGGCTATCACTTCGAATCAATTCAGCTACCTACATATTTTATAGCAAAAACGACGAAAATAAGTTATTATTATATTCTAATCGGATACTTCTAGTTGTTCGTGTAGTGTTGAACCTGAAGCTGATTGAAAGACTTGATAATTTATGGGTGTGAATATATAATGTTTGAAGTGTCATCTTAAATACCTGTAAGTGTCCTTGATTTGCAATCAATATAATATGCACTACTAACTCATATTGGCTTCTTTAGAATTGTACTCGACTGTGTCGTTACGTTGCATTTTTAAGAAACATTATCCGGTTAGATCATACTTTGGCTTGAACGTCAATCAATGGAGGTTGTATTGTTGAAATTAATAAGAAATATATATTTTTTTAAAATATAAAATTTGACACAAAATGGGTATTATATTTATATATGTATGTATATATATATATATATATATTGATTTATATATTATATATATATATATATATATATATATATATATATATATATATATATATATATACATATATATATATATATGTATATATATATATATATTTATATATATATATATATATATATATATTTATATATATATATATATATATATATATATATATATATATATATATATATATATATAAATGTGTGTGTGTGTGTGTATATATGAATGACTTCATAGGAAATACAATAATTTGATTCATTTGTATATTGGATAACAATTTGAGAAAATGAATATCATTCGACACAAACCTAACCCACATAACCTTGAACATACGTAAAAAAACTGAAAAACTATAAAATATCTGATGAGAGGCTACAATTTGTGAAGAGCAGGATCCAAACCACCTACTCCAACTTCATCTCTATAAGTTGCTCAAGAGGTTGAAGTTCATGCAGAGACGGTTGGATTTAAGTACAATTCAATCTTACTTCAGTCGGTTTTAAGGACGGTCGCGTCTTGGGACAGTTTATTTTTAGCACAGTCCAACTATTCCTGTCACAAGAGATAAAACGTAAAGTCTTGATATTTTCTTCAGAGTTTCCTGAACAATGTGATTGAATGTGAATGCGCTGCGATTGTTGATGTTATTTTGGCGGGAAATTTCGTCATGCCAATTCACAATTTGTCTTTATCTTCACCGACTGAGCTTTTTTTCATCATCATTCACTGAGAAAAATCATGAATTCCATAACCAGCTTTTTCCTAATGTCACTTACCGTATAATAAACTATTGTCCAACAGAAAATTGTGTGGTGGTGTAGGCTAAAAAATGATCCCCAATAAAAACTCAATATTATTCATTGGGTTGTTGCAAATCTTGGTGACACTTATTACTCACACAACATAGACTGTATATATATTTCTAATGAATCTGATCGCGGGCAACTTTACAAAGAAAAATCGAGACAGATGTCATAACTACAAGATATTTTAGGTAGAATTATCAAGAAAAGCTATAATTTTGATTTTTCATGGCCGAAAACTGAATAAATTGGACTTGTATAAATCCGCGTGTTCACAAAAAAAATCTGACTGTTCGAACGAACCATCCTACCTGTGAAGTGCATTTTGTCGCATTTTCTTCCAAAAACATTAAAAAATTCAATTTTTTCGAAAGTGGGGGAACCGATTACTCCCCAAAACCAAGATTGGTTTTGATTGGTTTGATCGAAACCAAGTTGATCAAGTATGTGCGTCCACAAAAAAATCATATTGATCAATCAAACATTTCGATCTGTGGAGCGCAAACAAAAAAATACAAACAAACAGGAAGATACATCTCGAGCCCAATGAAAGTTTTCGTTTCGCTCATCTAACTATAATTTAACAAACCGTCTGCAAAATAAAATACCTAAACGAATATGTTTTGGGATAATGAGCAATTTAATCATATATATTTGGAAAAAGAGACATTGGATCTTTTTATTGATGAACATTTTTTTTCGATTCTTCTTGCATCCTTTCCTTCCAAATTGTCGAACCTTACTTTTAAATTCAAATTATTTTGTGTTCTTCAATATATTATAATATAGTAGCACTTGATTTACATATATTATGCCAAACATTATCCGCCAGTAATTCAAGTAGGCCTATTTATTGATACATCAACCAGCGTGCTAAAACGTGTAAATGTAGGGCCTACTAATACCCATTAGAACTACATTCCAAATCACATTTTAATGAAGGTATAATCCGAGTCAATGCTTTTAGTACCGAGCTTCGCTGATTGGCACATTAACCCATCATCATAAACATGTACACTTTTATTTCTCTATTTTCATTTGCATCGCGTTTTTTGTTTGATTTTGTTTTGTTGCCCCACCTGAGTACATTAAGAGCATGCTGGAGATGATTTGAACTATATTTATCCGTTTTTTTTTTATGATAACTTCAGAACGGTTTTTTGATCTCAACAAAACAGTACACATATTTTCAGTATATCAATAAAACGGTTAATTCATATATTTATCTATGTTGCATAATTTGCATATGTATATATTCATATTGTTAAAAAAAAGGCGAATTGACTATGTACAAAAATCTCTATTGTATACGCGATAGTTCTGTTAATTCTAGTTTTATTAGAGTTGGATTATAGTCAAGTTGCTGAGATTAGGTTAATTACAGTTGCTGCAGTAGCAAACACAACAACAACAGTGCCCTCGTAGGTTACAACATACACATGCGGAAAACTACAGTTTTTAACCGTACGTATAGATCTAGATGAAACTTTAGTTATATAAACTAAATGAGACGGAACAATTAATTCCATAATCATTTTAAAGAAACATATTATAGACATAATTGCTATAATGAGTCCACTTTCTTGTTAATCAAAGATAATGTGTTTCATGTATCGAATTATATATATTGTTGATATCTCGTAATCGTTCATATATTACTAGTCGACATTTGATAATTCTCCATAACGTTCAACTCCTGTGCACTCTTAATGTATTTCATAGGTGTTGGGTTTGGTTAGTTTCAAAGAATTTTTTTTTTTATGCACGGTCTCTGAGGGAGTCTGTGTAGCTGTTGTGTAATAATTAGGACCCTTCACACCTTCGTAGAGGCCTGTCATGTTTTTCGGGTTCAAGGGCGTACATATGCCATAAATAAATTCTATAGTCACTCACTTGTATGTATGTGAGTCTCCGATGATGGTTCGAGCAAGACTCGAGAGATGTGGGTTCGAGACTCGCTGGGGTCGGAGAGAGAAAACGTTGCAAGGCATCGTGTATGTGTGTAACGACATCGTCTTCAAGGCATTTTATCTTGGGTTGTTTCATTCATATGTTCTTTATTGCAATAAAATGCTTCGCGCGTTTCACTTGTAAACGAAATGAATTCTAAATTCCACGGCCTTGTGATTACCCTATAATTATGTTGTTAGAACGAGATATTTAGGTAATTTTAGTGCGAAAATAAAGATAAGCGAAAAATAAAGTCGGTACTCCTGGTTTGGTGAATAGAAACATGTCTGGGCCCGCTTCAATAATTTACTGTTTTCAAATATAGCATAATATAACACATAATTTCGATGTGATTTCTTAGTGTAGACCTACCTGTCCGATATAGTATCTGAAAAATTTTCAACAAAAAATTGTGATCCAAACAAAGGGTAAAAATGTAGTAAAGTTTTTGTTTTAAAAAAAATACAGTGAGCTATATAAACCTTGATTATGTTATGTTGAAGGGAGTGTAGGTAGGTACGATTAAAAATGATACTTAACTATAGTATAGACTATAGAGCATAGGTCTTCGACCTATCAGTAGATTGTACATTTGATACATACTTTTCTGTGTTAAATCCTAGACGTGCGAAAAAAAACGAGTCTAGACTTACGGTGTATAAATATATACGCGATTGCCAAAAGTCGAGAGAAGATTTTATTAGCTCGTTTTATACGGTCAATGTAGTGTAATTTTCACGTTTCTTTTTCGTTGTATATATATTTTTTAATTCTTGTTAAATTCCGTGCTAATTCGATCCTTGAATAGGGTTTTATTGTCGACTAAAGAGAGAGAGAGAGAAGAAGGAACTGGGATGCCCGGAGCTGCAGTGACGCGAAATGAGGTTCGTTTATTGTATCAGCATAACATATAATCAGGAGCTAAAGAGCAAGACCCCACCCAACTACTGTGCATGGCATGGCCCACTTGTCGACCCTCGGGCACCCCCCCCCCCCCACACACAAACACCTCCAATCAATGATCTACTTTGTGGAGCGCTACGATATATTACGAAATAAAGACAAATATTTGGGGTATTCAGGCTATAGGCCTACTAATATCGATTCTATCGAGATTAAAATCTAGTTTATTGATTCAATTAAACCTAATTTCAATTAATTCATACTTGCTTCGGTATTTATTGACCCGTTATGCGGTACTCGAACCCACAGTCGACCTGACTTCAGTTTATAGTTGACTGAGCCACAGGGGCGGCAAACAGGACTGATTTGTGAATATAACCACTTGGAAAACATTTTGACTTGATATAGGTCATACTGCAGAAATGTTTTAATTTATTATTAAAAATGCATAGGAGTCGATTTGGTCAACTATCATTTTTTGGTGATAACTTTCTTACGATATGATATACATTTAAAAAAAAAACATTTTAAAATGTTCAAAACGGAAGAAACAAAGCTAGTTTTATTTTAACCTCTTCAAGATTGTATAAGGCATAACTATACGGTATATAACTCATGTCGCCTAATTGTCAAACTAATTATGCGTCGAGTTGAATATTTATAACCTATACCATCATGGAGGTATTGAAAAAATATGTGTTTCCTTCGTTTTAGAATTTTGATATCTCGTACCGTTTTAAAAGTAATCGCACCAAAAAACTGTTATTTTGTTCAATTGACTCCCACGCACACTTGAATAGTATTCAATCAAATAGTATTCGGGTTTTGATTCATTCAATTTGTTGTCCCGTTAATTGATTCATTTGATTTGTTGTCAAATAGCCACCACCCTCGGCCACTATTAGTTGGTATTCGTATTGACTTTACAAGTCTTATATATGAATCAAGCTACTTTTCTAAAGCAATGTGTAATATTATGTTTGTATATTAGTCGAGCTTCTACGCGATGGCTCTACAGAAATAGCATATTGGAAGAGTAACAAGAATTCTGAACACAGTTGAGTATACTATGAAGTATAGGTGAGCACGATACGAAAAAATCTCGACGCTGCTGAGATTTCCTTGGTGGAAGAAAAAAAACTTTGGTTATAGAAACGGTGAAGTCATGACGAACTTGCGTAAAAGTACGTCGCGTAATTAAGGCGTGGGTTTTTGTAAACATCATTCATGTATATCATCCGTTCGTTCGTACCCACAAATAACCTAGCTGTTGGTGGGGATATTGGGAAAACAAATAAACATCATCGATAGTTGAATGTTAACAAAAACCCGTGTTCTATCCGGGATTCGAACTCGTGACTGACTTGACGTAATTCAGTTTTTAAAGCAGTGCCTTGGTTGACTTGGTCAGACGGGCATCTTTCATTATTTGATATTCATCATTTTTAAAGGGGTGCATCTGTGCTTATACAATAGAGAAACATATTCACACATATTCAAACATATTCACTATTTTTTTCCTTGTTCACGAACAAGTATCGTTGAATAAAAAAAGTATACCACCTCCAAGATGAAAATTGTTTGCTCTTCAATTGACGACTCACAATCTCCGCCCCCTTGACGTCACAAATCATACCGTCCAATCAACAGGGCTGTTAGAACTGTAGTGAAATTGAAATATCCAATCGGGGTATCTTCAAATGACCACAAATAATATAGATCCAAGTGGCCTACTGGTGAAGCCACGCCTATTTCGAGTCGTCAATTAAAATGACATTATATTTTTGTGAATTCAAACAGTTTCAAGACGATACGTTGATGAATTACATCACATTCTTGGTATTCATTCACGTATTATCTTCAAACTGATTGATTTCACAAAAAAAAAAAATAGAATGTCATATCAATTAAAGAACATATAATTATCCAAATGCTCACTGATTCGAGTATAGAAAAAAAAATGGTGAAAGATGAATTTTTCTATTGTTTAAGCACCGTGCACCCGTTTGAGTGAACACAAAAGAGACGCGTGGCCGAGTGATAACACACTGAACCGTCATTCGGGAGACCGGGGTTCGATTCTCGCCATGGTCGACCATCCTGACAGGGGTTTTTCGTGGTTTCCCTCTGTCGTTTAGGTTGATAATCGGATGGTTCCTTAACAACAGGCAACGACCGACTCCTTCCCACCATCCAAAACACCTAATAAAATAACCTTTCATCTCATCATCCCATCATCTCATTCATCGTCCACCGACGCCAATAGATCGTAGCCATCAGTATAGTGCGTCGTTAAAAACCCCTATATAAAAAATGAAGATATTATGTTTATTGTGCTTGCAATCGAATTGAATCGAAGTACCTTGACGTGGGTAATGTGACGCAGTGACGCATGCGCCTCACGACGTCGTGTCAACACGTGATGAACAATACACACGCGCGCCGCGTTCAGCGGTAAAATATGTTGACGTAGGTTTCCCACCGGCTTGGATAGGGTGTCATCACACTTAGATTCGCAACTATTTCCTGTTGCCAAAATCACCTTCTCCCCCCCCCAACAATCACCCCTCACCCTCTAATTCGACCATCTTTCTTAGTCATTACAGCACTAATAACTGGTGGGTCGACCTGCCAACAATATATTTAACTTGTAGATATTATATTAAATATATATATATATATATATATATATATATATATATTTTTATATATATATATATATATATATATATATATATATATATATATATATATATATATATATATATTTATATATATATATATATATATATATATATATATATATATATATATATATATATATATTCATATATATGCATATATATCCACGAGAGATGAAAGTGATCTATCAGCCAGATAAGTGTACAAACTTTGGCAACTGTAAAGAAACTCGCTACAACTATGAATATTTAAAGCGTTAAAAAGATGTAGTTGGGTTTCTGATCGTGAGTCTTCTACTGAAAAATCTTTGAAAAGTTATTTGACGCTCCCAAAATAAGAGTATTCATAAAAACGGAACTTTCTGCAGAAATTGTGATTATTTTGATTATTTTGTTCATTATCCTCAAACTTGGTACTTGACTATTTATAGTTTATTAAATAATAAGTTACATCATAATCATTTTATTCATTGTGTTTAGTAGGACCCTTGTGGTCTCCCGTCCGAACTATTATTCTACCTTGTTACACTCGGCCTTAATTGGGGAATAAACACTTCGCGTCAAGTTTTAAATGGGGATAAAAATGATAGAATAATAATTGGAGATTGCATCTCTCATTACACCACAAACAGCATCACGGGGCTTGATTGTTTCAATTTGTACGCAGCGTTTACGATTTAATTGGAAAACAAAAAACCTTTCACTTCAAACAAGACTTTGACCATAAATTTCATCTCGCCATTATGAAACATGATAAATAAATAACGAGGATGGAGATTGCATTTTAAACGCCTGGTATAGCAAAAATTCAAAATACTTTTCTGTTGTAATTGGTATTCATTATTCATCGCAGGTAATAGTTTATATCTCAGAAGAGTGTGCCAGTATTTATGACACAAGGCTGTGGATAAAACGGTTGACATAGGTTTCTCACTTTATAGCCTAGAAAATGTAGCGTTATGAATTCTTTCTTCTTTTGACAGAAACCATAAATATTTCATCCGATTGTTTGTTATAACATGTATTTATTTTTAATATTTTATTTTTCATTATCATTATCGTAAGCATTATAAATTATTCCTCACTCAAGGCCAAGGACAAGTTAGGACCATTCGGACTGGGCACATATTCAAATAAATTCTATATACGAATTGAATAATATCTATAACTAAATTAGATGTAACATTTTGATCACGAATAAATGTGATTTGGAATCTTCTTAGTGTAATGTCAAATCGTAGCTCGCAAAACTTTTCAAACTAAAAAATATATTGAAATAAATTATTTTCTCAATTAATTGGTGATTTTTATAATATTGAACGTTTCTTAGCAAAAGCATACACACTGTATTTAAAAGAGAGCATTTTTTTTATCTTTGCCCAAATATTTCTTTTTACAATCATGGAATGGATTATATCGAATATCGGCGATTACGTTGATTACATTAAAAAATTATCAAAACTAATGAAGAAAAATAGTTTTTTCATCAAGTTTACGAAGAAACAACCCATTTCTTGCAATGAAATACCTGAGAAATTTTCTAATTTCCTCCAATTTTCCGTTCACAACGCTTTTCCACCACAGAATCACACTCTATTGGTCAGTGAACTCTTTTTTCACATATTGGCAACGTTCCTTCTCAAGTGCTCTGACTTTTATCTCTCACAAATTATTATTATTTACGCTCATGAGCTTTGGCAAGTTCGGGCCAGCTGCCATTTTATTATTGTGGTCCAAACGAGAGAGTGTGAGAGAGACAGAGAGAGCCAGAGTGAAGTGACGGGCGTGAGATCAACGAGTAAGTTGACCCGCTGGGTCAGGGGTCAATTCGGTCATCGAACTCAACCCGTGTTTACTTCACCAAAATATTACTGACCATCGCTTATTATTTTAGATTAATATTTTAGTTCTATTGTTGTTTGTGGATCTATTTTAGTAGTTCTTTACTAAGGTCAATTATATATTAGAATAATTTGTTGACGGCTACCCATGCATACTCAATTATTTTATTACTCCCGAGTAGTCAGAAGTAATACTTGTTCTCTAGAATACAGTTTTATATTTCATGTACATTCTGAAAATGACACGACATTTGTTGGATTTTCTGAAACTATTATGCATTACAATTGCATTTCTGACTAGAGTATTTTTATGATATACCTCGTAAAATATAAATATTTGTTTGGCCTTCACAATAATGACCGTGGGTTTCTTCCCCGAATCCCGACCTATCGCAATAGTCATCGTTGGAATACCAACTTGGTCAATCCTCGTATTATTGTAATGAGACTCTATACTGATTTACATGCGATATTTGGGTCGTGCAGTGTGAGATTCTACGAATATTTCTACAGACGATGAGTAATGATATTTTAGTATTCAAAAGGTGAAAGAACTTCAATTATCGTTCTATATTTATAGTATTTTTTCATGATTTATGATTGTTCATTTTATAAGCTTTGGAGTTTTCATACCAAAGCACTCGCATTAAGCAAAGCACTCGAAGCTGATCATCAATAATATAGCTGCCTGCGATTTGTTTGTCTTCAATATTACGCTATTGTTAGCTGTTGTATTAGCTTCTATGTAACCAGTTACCTTGAAGTAAGGTCAAAGGTGACGTTCAGCGACAATCCAGACATGCGATCTTCTTATTTCAAGTTCAAAGAGAGTAGCCCTGAAAGAGTTATTGAAAATAAAAGCGTCATTTCGTAAATACTGACGAGTGAAATACGAGTCTTGTCTTCGAGGAGAATTTTCCATTATTGATATTGAATCGATGCAAATGCAATTGACGTTATTACATATTGATCCATTTTTTTTTCATGTGAAGTCTCTCACTGTTGAAACAAACCGAGAATAATGTAACCCAAAAAATGATTTTAACCAAAATCACAATTGGATTACTGTATAGTTCGATTAATCCGCAAGTTTATCTATACTGAATAGGGTCGTTCAACACTTTTCATATTTGTATTGCGACATATCTAGATTCTTTGATAGGATACAATAACAAACTCATATACGGTACTTTCTTTTCTAAGTGCATATCACAATAATTTGAGTTTTTGCTCGTCTCTATTGTCCTATCGTCGGATAATATACTGTTAGTGACCCTCGCCCCTCCCCCTCCCCCTCCTCCACACGGTTTTGTCGCACCAAGACTGGGTCTAATTACTCTAATTGTATGCGCGACGCTGTTCGGTAGCCATTTTGTTCCAAGTCGACTGACCGAATGCATTTGATAACAATGCTCGAGCTCTAACTGATCTTTGTAAGCAGATACAAGTTCAACATTTACGTCATGCCCTGTTTGCACATAACTTGGGCGCATGATGTATAAGAGTTGTAACCTATACTGGCGTTAATTGTTGTTGTTCATATACTATAAATCAACCTAAACTACCCTAAACATTTCCTTTGGAAACTCATTTAGTCTTAATTCAAACGTGACATTTATTCGGTATAATTGTGTACTCAAGGTTGTTGGTGAATAATTATATTCACAGATCTCTTGTTGAACTTAATTATCGTTATTTCCTGAATATATTTTTCCACCTTCGTATAGCCATTTCTCTTATATGAACAGAAGTGCACAAAGTTTGTACACAACACTACATTATTGCTCATGCTCAACTGCGATTGTAAATATATTTGTCTACATTGTCTATATATAGACCCTTTTTTTTTACCGATGATAATTCCTCGTATGCTGATACCCTATATCACTGACGGTTTAATTCGTTATTTGCTATCCAAATGCTGACCAATCACCATACCTGATCAGATCTAATTCATTAAACTACATGGCAACAGATATGTCGCGAATATTCCGTGGAATTGGCGTTAACCCTGGTTATATCTGAGAATTGTATACATTTAAGAAGTGTTTAAAGAGATATCAACTCTTGCCCCAGTTGAGTTGAATATAGTGAAGAGTGTTAAGCGAGTTAGCACTGATAATTGTGGTGATAATTAGCAACAATAAGATAAACTATATATTTCATTAGGTCACAAACAATCTGAAGCGAAATAGAAAAATGAAAATAAGGTAAATTTGTTCAAAAAGTGGTGAAAACAATAACACACAAAATCTACAGAGAATCTGAAGTATACATAAATTAAGTAATATATATACCAATTTGACTCGTAAATTTAAAATAGTTCTTGTTTCATTTTCTTTTAATCCACAAATTGGCACGTGAAGAAAATCAACACCTTAAACTTGTAGCTTGTATCAATTGACAAGACTATATATTTTCTATAGTTATTTCACCATTCCATCTTTCATCTTTCGATGTATTTTCGATATGATTAATTATTCTGCTCGTTCAATCATCATTTCCAACAATACTTGAGTGATTAAAATAAACGAACGAAGCACGACTACGCCTCTGACTCTTCGCGACGTCTCGACACTGCCGATCAGCAATGCTGATTGATGGGAGGGAGACGGTCGACGGGCACACTAGAAACAGCTCAGTCGGACTTCATTTTGTTCTAACTTTGTAAAACGAAAAGAAAAGATGAGTTTTCTTCTTTGTTGTTTCTTTGGTTGTGTGTTTCGCCGCATGAGGTGAAGGTACTTTGTATACAATGAGTCAACTCCTCTCAGCTGTGCTCAATTAATGATTTCTTTGAGTCCCCGATGATGAATATATATATATATATATATATATATATATATATATATATATATATATATATATATATATATATATATATATATATTCATTCAAGACTCTGTCTTACAGTATAGATTAAACACACAGAATAAAAATAAATTGATAAAAAATATAAAAAAACTATCAATAATAACATTTTAGAGAGAATAACATTATAAATAACAAAATATTGTTCTTTTTTGTATTGCATTATAAGCATGTGCATACGAGTTATCATCAGCCGATATTTTCAACTGATATTATTTCAACTCGCTAATTTCTTTCCTAATTGGCAGCACGAAATATTATTGCAAAGATTATCGTAAGATATTTCAGAGATCATTCCAAAGATAATTCGTGTGATGAATGTTTTTTTCTATCACTTGCTATTTTATCTTTATACATTTGGTAATTAATAATCTCTTACGATTGTTATCTTCGTAATTTCTATTCATAGTTTAATGAATATAATGTATTATCAATCATTCATTGCCGCCTTTTGATATGAGTGCAGAGGTTATTCACACCACTAGGCCAGTCAGTCATGCAGACAACATAAGGAGCGTAATTATTAACTCGGTAACACAGTTTGCCAGGCAGGTAACATAACACAGTAACACAGTCGGTCAGGCAACGTAACAGAGATAATGTTAACTTACAGGCAACTTAACACAATCATAGTTGACAATAACAGTTGAAAGTCACCGCCATGTTGAAAATGTACACACGTTTTAGTTTACCTTCTTTCTCTCTCTGTCTCTCTTTTTTCCGAAACTATTTACTTACTGATCAAATTAACACAGTTATAGTTGACAATAAAAGTTGAAAGTCACCGCCATGTTGGAAACGTACACACGTTTTAGTTTACGTTCTTCTCTCTATCTCTCTTTTTTCCGAAACTATTTACTTACTGATCAAATTAAAACAGTTATAGTTGACAATAACAGTTGAAAGTCACCGCCATGTTGGAAACGTACACACGTTTTAGTTTACGTCCTTCTCTCTATCTCTCTTTTTTCCGAAACTATTTACTTACTGATCAACTTAACACAGTTATAGTTGACAATAAAAGTTGAAAGCCATCGCCATGTTGGAAATGTAGAAACTTTTCAATTTACCTCCATCTCTCTCTCTCTTCTCTCTCTCTCTCTCTCTCTCTCTCTCTCTCTCTCTCTCTCTCTCTCTCTCTCTTTCTTTCTCTTTCTTCCAAACTATTCTCTCATTAATCATTATTGTTTACCAAGCTTTGTTGTTTGGTTGAAGTTACTTCTTTGGTGAACTTCACTTTTTTTAACTTTTTTTTTTTCGGTGTTATTAAAAAAAAAAAGTTACTTCTTTGGTGACTGTGAGTGTATGCGTGTCACAGTAATGGTAACAACTAACACAGTATCATAGGGCAGGTGTCATGTTCGGGACAACCGCGCTATAGGCTTTCAACATAGCAGGAGACCGACGGTCGTCGAACAATTCTTCACATTCATAATAACAATTAGCACCAATGCGGTACCGATCGACCGTCTCGTGAATCTGCTAAATTGTGTAGGTCGGAGGTTCCGATATGTCAATAGTGGTGCAGTGTATTAGGGCAATGGTCCGTGTTATGCAGGCTAATGATGTTTTTGCATCTCTTTTCTTGTCAAGACTTTTAGGATTGCAATATGCAAAGTACCCGCCTTACTACCTCACTGATGACGTAACAGTGCAATATGGCGGACAACTGTATGGAATCGGTTAAAAAAAAACATAATTTCCACTACGAATAACATAGTAGATAACTCTTCTTGTGAAATTCTTCTAAAACAACAATTTGTTACCATCTTACTATATCTTGAACACGTACATTTAAATACTTGAAGAAACTATTTAATTTGAATTATGTTTCTGTGCAGTATCCCACCCGTGAAATTTATGTAAAGGACACGAAAAAAATACCATACTGTTTTGTGGGCATTAAAAATGTGTCGAAAAAAATCAGAATTATACTGCTGATGGAGTTATCTATCAAAATCTAATAAATCGCTTATTGCTTTGTTAGTATTGAAATCAAAGTATAGACAATACTGTATAAAAAGTATAGCCCCCCCCCCCCCCGTGTAGCTCATTCAGCTAAAGCTCTGCTCTAAATACTAAAGTCAAGTTTGTCGTGGGTTCGAGTCCCGCTCAAGACATGGATTTTTGTCATCGTCGTTTCACGTATCTTCACTTCTCAAGTTTCATTATCACCTATTCATTCGTCCCCCCTTATACCCTATAGCTGTTTATGTCGTATCATACAAAAAAATTAAATTGTCAGCTAGACTAAAATAGTACGTCACAATTCTACAACCGCCATTTCTCTTTCCTTAATGCTCTCAAATCGAGCGACGCGTAGTTCAAAAACCTGTAATCCTTTTTAAAACAAATACAATATTCCATTTCACATTCAGCCATTCTTTCTTTGTTTTTTAACGGCTCGACACTCCTGACTGTCAGTACTTGGAGATGACGGGCGACAGTCGAGCGTCCTACACTTCGGCATCAATGAATATAATCATCCTCAATGAAGTCAACAATCAACATGGTTCAAGAAACTTTTATCCACCGAAAAGAAAAAGACATAAATATTTTAAGAAAATATGATATTTCGTTTCATCTGTGTGGGAGCAATGACTTGACTATGTTACGTATGTTTGTAATGTACTTGTATTACGTTGTTGCACAGGCGTGATGTGAAAATAATTGCTATGACATTTGAGAAATATTGCAATAAAAACAAATGGAGAACTCTATCTGTTTTGTTGCTATCTGACCGGATATGCTGCAGTGCAAGTGGATGCAATCGGAGACCGCACTCTTTTAATCTTTTGAAACGTAAATTGCATTGTGTAGATGCAAGCAAGAATCGTTAATGGATTGTGAAGAACACTTGATGACCATGTAGCTACAGGCTATACACGTTAGTCCTGACACTTGAGTTTGTGTGCATGGCCGTATAGGTTATACAATATACCTCGTACTGGCAGGTTCAATTGCAACCAATCAGATGTTTGGATATTAATTTTAATAATATCGATTATCGATTTATTTGATTTATTTAATTTATTTATCCTTTATGACAATAGATCCACTACATGGATATGAGTCACGTCAAAATTATCATAAAAATACATAACACATCAAAATATAAATATACATATATATAAAAAAATAATAATAAATAAATAAAAATAATAATAATAATAGGTTTTGTAGTAAAGCTTGTTGTATAAGTTGCTAATAATAATAATAATTCGTCGATTAAACTGCACTTATAACACCAGTAATAACCAGCACAGTAAACCTCCCCAACGCTCGCGCCTCCCAATTAATTATATACTTGTTTTTTACTCAATTTCAAATAATCTTCTGGTACCCTCAAATCTTTGTAAATTAACGACATTCTGGGTGGTTGTGGATATTCTAATTCTACATCACATTGTCGTAAAATCATTCGTGTCACTGACTCATTTTCGAGATTTTTTAATTCCAAGTTCGGAAATTCAACTTGGCATCCTGTGAGAGACCATAAAATTGATGTGTTTTTCCACTCTGAATTGTAATTTTTAATTTTTTGTATAATAACATTTTTTTACAAAATTGATATTTCAATACGTGATCATTGAATACAAACAAAATTTTACAAGAACCGACGTGTAGGCCTACATTTTTAGATCTTGTGAGTAAAAATATGGTAAAAAATGTCGATTTTTAGCCGAAAAAGTTGTCAAAATTTATTTTCAAACCATTTTTTATTAACTTTATTCGTATGAGTTATTCCGGTATTTTGAAAGGTTTCACATACAATTTTTCCAATTCAACCCTTTGCAGAATTATATTTTTTCCTCAAATTATTTCAGTAACGTAGTTTGAATTGTGACGAGAGAGGGGTTCGTCACGCTAATGATGATTGTAGGTCTATGCACAAACAGCCTCGTTGTCGTGGTTACTGCATGCACAACAGTGCAACAAGTGATACCTCGAGAAAGTGTTTGGGCTCAGTTTCATGTGTATAAAGTTCGGTCACTGCACCGTATCTAGCGCAGCTTGCTACGCCGACTTTCGCTCTTTTATACAATATTAACTTCATTATATAGTGCTGTACATACTCAAGATTCTATTTTTTCCCGTTCAGAAAACTAAATGAATATCATTTTTATCGATACATCTTGAAAACTTATCGGGTGAATCAGAAACTATAGGGATGATTATCAAAAACATTATTATTTTATAGTGAGAAAATTGATACATTTTTTATTTTCATAATTCAGTGCGGACATTCAACTTGTAAGGGCTTTCCAAAATTTAATAGAATTGAATTATGTATGATAGAATTGGGATCCATAATTTGGTATCCCTATTTTAATATATGCATGAGCGAACATGAAACAAATGTTTTGAACAATTCGTCCACGACAACTTTTCTTGCGAATAGCCTCACGATTTTTCACGATTGCGGATATTTACTCCTATTCGGCTTGTATATTTTTCCATTTTTATTATATTTCGGGAGTCGCGCGATCTTTTTCTTCCGCTTATACAACCTCGATATCACCAAACTAACAAATCTCATTGCCCTCGGCTGGGTTGACGAGTCGAAACTTCTGGCTGATGATGATGGTGGATAGGGAAGACTGCCAATCGTTACTATATACCAGTACTCGGAAATATCAGTCAAAAGCGTATCTGAAACTTATCCTAGATGTGTCCAAGATTTAAACTATGTTGGAAGATCTGACATATGTCTGCCAATGAGCCAATGGACAAAATTACGAGTTCAGTTATAGGTTGTAGGAGGATATATATATATATATATATATATATAGATATATATATATTCATAAATGCATGTAGGTTATTTATGGATTTGCTTAAATAATAAAATTATATAACATATTAATAATATCATGTCATCTTTGAATTCATATATGAGCACTGTATATGGCTAGCAGGTTTTTTGTGTCACTTTCTCCAGCTAAAGCATTATAGTGTTTTTTGCCATCAGTAATTATTGTTTAGACCAATAAGATGTGAATTGTGAGTTGGACATATTTTCCTCTCGAGTATTTCTTTGTTCATTACACCTATCAACATATTTTTTTCTGATGATGTATTTATTTATTGCATGTGAATAGAAATAATTTTGATATTAAAAACATTCAATCACTCAATTTAGTGTCCCTCGGTATGTATAGAAACAGAATCCATCATGAGAAACTACATTATAGATCAGTTTAAAATATAAACAAATGACATTGTTGAGGTGCAATATAGAAATTTACGATAATTCAAGGTGAAATTATTAACTATTCTACATATCAATGGGCATCAGGCATTGAAAATAAATATCATTCCAAATGAAATGTCATTTTTTAACTATGCTACAATATTTCTTGACAAACCGATGTACCTACTTTTCAATGCGCCATATATCAGGTCAAATAAAAGCTTGTTATTCAAATATGGTTGCTGGCGCATGTGTACACACTTTGCTATAATAATATAATGTCTATTTGAGAGATAATTATCGGAACAGTACAGTTACGTTAACGTTTAGATAATATCAATAAATATACGAAGCCATGAAATTGTTGATCGCAATACCGTTAGTATATTATACAGGCATGTATGTGATCATACCTTCAGATTAGCGAGATGCCTGCTTACACCGCTTCCTTGAATGGTGCGTAACGACCCCACCAACCATAATTGGTAATTTCGGCCAAACAGAACAACTTGGCCCGTCTACCTCAGCCATAGTCAAGGTATACCTTGAAAACATTCGTCGTATGTGAGCGACTCATCCGTATACCCCCTAAATGCATAGCTGTCGGTGAAATCGTCAATTATAATTAAACAATAATATCATCATCATCATCATCAAAGCAACTGTAATTATACAGTCGGATTTTTTCAAGATTTTTAATTATTAAGAAAAATACGCGTTGAGTGATTACTGTTTTTGAACACCATCGTTATGCTCATAATTTTTCTCATATTAAATGGTAACTTACATTACATGTAGTAATCCATCATATTCACAATCTATAAATAAAATGAATGGGTCTATTATAGGCATATATATATATATATATATATATATATATATATATATATATATATATATATATATATATATATATATATATATAAATATATATATATATATATATATATATATATATATATATATATATATATATATATATATATATTCTTCATAGCTTTCGTGTTAGGGCCTAGAGAATAGGGAAAAATGGTCGATTTTCGAACGACTAGATTTAATGGTGATAGTTTTATTACTATTAAAAAATTATGACCCAGATCTTAATGTGATTTAATTGAACAGAATATATGAATGGTACAGATTATTAATATTATTTTCAATGGTCTGGCTGGTTTTAATTTATTATTCTCAGGTTCTGATGATCCTCTAAGCGATGCTAGCGCGACCTTGCGTTGATGTCCTAGAGAGAAGTACACTTGTGGCTCGCATAGTATTTTCATGTGCTTTCAAATTGAAGTAATATATCTACTCATATTTTATCACCAATTTGTTTTGATAAGCTGCACGTGGAGTGTATGTATGTGTATACATTCTCTGCTACTTCTAATCCACAAATTATCAATACATTTTTTTCTAGTATACATCTTAAAATGGCTTGATCTACCACTTTGAGTGACCGTAAGTGTATGTATACGTATACGTGCTAATAGCTAGTACAATGCAACCTCCCAAATACATTACATTATTGCACCCGGTCGTTTTGAGAAGGTTAAACTGATTATGTGCGGGGAACGTGTGCAAGCATGAAGAAGAAATAGTGTCGGGGTAATTGAGAATAATTTCATCATTGACAAGAACGACCTCTGTATCTTATTATGCAATCTAAACACCTACATATACCCCACATCTATGCTTTGCATGTGTGAACGAAAATGACGTACATGTGCGCTTCTGAATGGTCGATTGAGAATGGGATTCGATTCGAAGTAGCTATTTTCAGAAAAGTTCGGTTGTACAGCTTGAAACCAACGTAAAAGTCCTTTTTCTGTTTGTCTTTTTTCTGAATATTATTATATCACAAGGTTGATTAGTTTTGTCGAGTAGAAGGTATACTTCTACTTTTGTTTCTAGCTGTGCAATATTATAGGCATACATTTTTTATTTTTTTAGTCGAGATTAGTACAGTTTCAGATTAATTTACATCTCACAACCCATGAGTAAAACCTTCAGGGAACGAACAAAACAGGACAAAAAGCGTCAATACAGGCCTTGAGCTCCCAACACATGGTGGGTAAACGGTGCGACCAATCAGTCTAATTATTTTTGCAATGAAACAACAATGAGTATATCTGTGCCTCTACGTTCACTAAAAATCATAATTTTCTGATAAATTACTCTGAAAAAAATCGTAAAAACAATGAAAATCAGGTAGAAACGTGTTGATTTTTGACAATTATTTTGAAAGGGTTGAAAACACACCACGAACTAAAGCTCTTCGTACGAGCACGTATTGAATACTGGTGATCATTTAACCGAAAACTGTATGTTTATACGAAAATTGGTTTTCCGTTGCCAACTTGGGCAATAAACGTCTGCAATCAAGCCGGTAGGCAAGATGTAAAGAGGTATGTTGAATTAGGTTTTAAAATAAGACCAAGTGACTGCAAATATGACATGCTGACTTCGTGACGGAACCGAAGTACATGTAGTACACAGCCCTCTTAAATACCGCCAATACCCGTTTTGTGTGAACCTAACCTTCACCCATGAATAACTTTCTTACACTTTCATTAAAAATTAAGAAGAACAAACAGAGAGACGATGACAGATAAACTAATCAAATAATATCGGTTGTATTTCATGTGTGTAAATTAATAGAAACGAAAAACTTCTTTATCGTCGTTCTTATCACAGTACAAGGTTAGAGGAGTTTCCATGTAACAGCCAACTGACGTAATAGAAATAACAACACAAACATTCTAGTGAACAGCTATGACGTTAATTATTGCTTGCTGTCCACCCCACCAGCAGCTAGATTATTTGGGGTGCGACTGAGCGGGCGATGTTCACAAATGCTCGTGCTTTGTGTGGGATTCGAACTTGACTCCAATTTCCAAAGCAGAAACTTCGGTCTATTACTTTTAGGAAACTCACAAGCTGAATATACAAGCTTGTCAATTATATTATTCAACTTATTTTAATTGTAATTTGATGTTTATCAACAATTTTCCAAGTATAGTATCATAGAAAAAAAATCTTCATTCCATGTTGTATTATGACAATATTAGGGAATTAATCAATATGACAATGAATTATCAACAGCTAGTTTGCCGGCTTGAATGTCTTCCCTTCATGAAATGTACCAATGGCAATTGGTATTTTACCTTATTGGTAATAATTTTCTAATTAAACTGAATTTTGAAAATTGGACCAAATTCTACTAGCACTTCTGTTTCAACCTCTGTTTTGATATTAGTTTTGATTGTAATTCAAATGATCAAACCTGATGAAGCCAAGAAACTCAAATCGCAACTCCTCAATATTGTTTTCAATTGATTCATATTTTGTATAACTATTCGTTTTTATGTATAGTCATAATCGATTATTAGATTTTCTCTGTACTATAAAAAAAATGCACATGAATTTATGTTGATTTGTATCTTCTATTTGATGGATAACACGCGTTAATTATCTGTCTTCATTTAAACACAACTAACTGACTGGTAAATCTGTACTGTCGGAAGGTCACGGCCGTCTGGGTAATTCACACTGTTTCTCGGTCAACTACCCCTTTTTAACCGAGTAGTAAAAGTAATTGTATTTATACAAACCATTCTTCGTATCCCCGAAGGTTACGACAGACCGTCCCCTTATATCACACACCGAAACCGCGCGGGTGGTTCGCGTCTTCTTTGCACAGATACCAGACTGTTTATTCCACACTAATAAACTAACATCCGAGTAATGTTTGGTGGGTCGAGACGGTCGAGCTATGACGTTAACAGATGGAGGGAACAACCGATCGAGACGTGTTGATTCAGTGAGGTAGTGTTACACTATGCAAAGTTAGGTGTCGTGTGAGTCATAAGGCACGATGTAACAGTGATTGGGAAGTTGAGTGATTTAATACGGACTGAGACGTGTTTGCTTAGTAACAGTGGCGTATTTTAAATATCATGAATGTCTATAGGATATTGGGAAAACGACCTAGAGTTGTGTGTGTGTGGGTGAGTGAGTGAGTAGAGATTGAATTTATTAATTTGTTGGGTAAAAACGTATTGATTTATTTTGATCTTATTTTCATGTACAGAGTTGATGAAAGTGATTGTGCATTTTACCAATCAAAATGGATACCACCGTGCATTCCTCACATGTACAGATCGAAGAGAGAAGGGTGTAACTGTTCATCTTTTCTTTATTTCTGCCTGGCGATCCACTCATCACAAATATATTTCCAAGAGAATGATCATATTTTAGATACAAAACCAGACTATTTGAACATACGACAGTAAGTGGTGTATACACAATGTATACTTGAAAACATTTCCAAATATTTCACCCGCCTGATAGAACGTGTATTTCGAAGATGTTACGCCGGCTCGCCTCTGGTCGATGTACATACAGCCATGCAGGATAGCCAACTCCCTGCTGGAATGAACCGAGTAACATATAAACACATCAAATACACACACACACACACACACTCACACACATATGCATGCAGACGTCATACGCAAAGACAGTCGAGTTAGTACAGCAACCTACAAAACAAGGCACTTTTACAACCAGCAGTCTGCGATCTCTGCTTGATCCTTCCTGGCAAAGTTAGGTGATCACTGAGAACTGAGATCCTGACCGGGCAATCCTTCCTGGCGAGACTAGGCGATCAGTGCAATCCTAACAAAGAGTCAGATATCACTTCTCTATATAAGCATCTTCATAACAATATAAAAAAAACGTAATTTTAATATCATAAAATCTTCATTTTTTACTCTGTAATATTTGGATATACATTTTTTTCCTTTCAATATAGTTGATGTTGAAAAATGGTCAGCCTATTCAAAGAATGTTTGTATAATCTATGCGTTCAAATTGTGGGTCTACCTAATAACGATAATTCGCACATGTACACAGGACTTACTAAACTATTTATTTTTATAGTGTCATAAAAACGTTTTTTACCATTGCTCGTTAAATCTGTATATATATTATATAGTATGTTCGTTTTTATTTCAAGTTCACGCATGGTATAAGTATACTTCTATTTGGCAGTGAGTGTATAATTCGCATGTAGGGGAGGGGACTATAATATTGTCTCACTCTCTCTCCTTCACCAAATGGATATCCCTCCCTCCCACCGATAGTTCATGGTACCCTTGGGGGTCACCTTCAAATACATTTAGCAAAGTACACATCACCAAAAAGATCTATCCGAGTGGTTCAGACTCGCCGTCGAACATGGGCGATATTCCCGGGGTCCAGAGTGAGAATACCGTACTTTTGCCCCCCATTCATTAAATCAAGTTTTCGCAGAGAAAGAGAGAGACAGAGATATATAGAGATAGAGAGAAACGCATGCCAAATCTCGTGTTCGTAGGTGACATGAAAGGAGAAAAAATAGAATAAAAAATAACATTTGTAATTTACGTTTATTTGGCAAAGGTATAAGCCGTTTTTTCCATTATTAGTTGACCCCACACTCTACTCAAAATATTATACTTTCGTTGTGATTTATAAATCAATTTATAGAACAGATAATATATAATTATTATTGACCTATTTGGCCAAACTGAGACGTGAGTAATTATAAAGTTGTGAATATTCAAAAATTCGTGAGGAAGAAACCCTTCTCTTGAACCTGCATAACCCCCAGCTTTTAGAACTGAACCATTTAATTTTTGTTGATTGGTATTAAACCAAGATCGCTTGGTGATTGGTTCATTTCAAGTTGTTTGTTGGTATACTTGTATCCACGAAATAAGGAGGTTGTTCACCAACATAACAAACACAAATGTCACAGTTGAATTTGTGTAGCTGTATTTTTTTTAGGCTATTATGATTTTCATGACTCTATGATAAGAATTCGCAATTGCATCTTTTGACAACGTTGAATCCAAAAGTTGATTTTATAAATTATATGATTACCGGAGTTTTACATTTATTCAATTGGCACACACTTTTGTTTTTCGTGGATACAAGTAGGCCTATAGATTGTGCACAGTATGAAATACCACAATTCTAATTTTGGTATAGAAATAGTGATCTTTTCATAGACTTCTTTCACGTGATGTCACACATTGTTGTGATAAGTAGACAAGCCCCCCCCCCCCCTCTAATTTGTGTCCCCCCCAAAAAAGTCCATGTGCCCCTAACGTTCTACTTGCTGTATACAACATATAAAGCATGCTATCTCACTATTCTTACATTGATTAGTGTTCATAATTATTATAACATGTCCTATAACTTTCACATGTGGGACTGCTAAGAAATCACGTTTTTTAAAATAATGGGGGACTTCCTTTTCTATAGTTGTCGAAAAATTATGTTTATATATTTATATAGATTATTTTTTTCCTTTCATAGATTTTTGATATCTCATATCCTGCAATAGATGTGACCAATACATTACATTTTTATATAAACAACTTCTCATATAATAATTGAAATATAATGATACTATTTTTTAAATTTGATTTCTTTTTTACTGTCGATAATTTGCTGTAAAATCATTGTTTTCCCCAATAAAGCATAATGAGATAGAATCTTTTGCGTGTGAAATAGTATTGTTCCAAACTGTGCTCTGATTAATTTCCCTATTTGCGCAATGTAAATATTGTAAACCCTTAGTCATGTGGACTTTGTTGGTTTTGCGCCAGCCCAAATTGATCTTAATCAGCCTGTAATCCGACTAACCTAAACTAATTCAATTACTCAAAATTAACCTTATCTGAACTCAAAGTTATGTCATATAATAGTGTGCAACTGGGCTATATTCGGAAATGGCCAATTCGCTGATTTGACAACAGTAGCCCATGCTAGAAGTTAGAAGAGAAAGAAAGACAGCGATAGTAATCTTTGAGGACAAAGAACGAGAATCTCGTATAGACAGAAGAAATATGTACGACTGAATGTTCGGGTCAGTAACACGATGGGAAGTTGATACCAGTTTCTTTCGGTTGTGTGGCCAAAAGTAGTCTTGAGATGTTCAAACTGCACGATGGCGATAGATTGGTAACCATCCACCCCGCATTTTAAAGCTTCGAACCTTGAAGGAATTAATTGCTTTTTTGTTTTTCACTCATTACCAAGATCGTGATGAAACAATATACCGATATTCAATTCAGACTGTCATTACTTGTATTAAATTAAAAAGAATTTCTTCAAATCTGAAAAAATGCTTTTTCACTCTTTTTTTTCATTTTTCAAAATATCTAAAAGTAAGTAATTAATGAAAGTTTCTCTTTCACAAAAATTATGTTTTTGTATTATTATTAATTCTAGTGTGATAACCAATATATCACAATTTCATTTTCAAGAAAGCTTATAGGCTTATTGGCTTCTTTCAAGTAACAAAATACGAACAATGGCTACCATATATAGCGACACAGTGAACTAGCAAAGATTGTGATTAGTAAATATCAACTGGTGGGCATGTATTGTTGTCAAATATTGTACATAATTCATAAAGGTTCTTATTTATTCAACTCTGCTTACTTCTCACAATAGTAAATGATCTGTGTTATTGGTCCAACTCTGATGCTGTATAAACCAAGGCACATTCTCCGTTTGTTGCATGTTGTCGGTGTAAAGATGAGATCTGTAAAATTCCTCGGCTTTTTAATCGGTGTTAGAAAGACTAGGTTAGGACTTCGGAGTGAGTTTCTTTATAGAATTCAACAAGAAAATATGATTAGTTTAGGAACACGAGACGTATAAAGAATCGTAGATATGTATCCATTCTCTATTGAAAAACTTGATAGAAAAACATAATTTTTCACATGGATGCACCGTTTTTTTTTTCAAAATAATATAGTTATGTCTAAAAGTTAACCTATTTCAAGAATCTACCTCACATTGTCCTATTAATAGTAGCCCAGTCGACCTAGTTTGGAGTTCAACTAATTATATACTTACAATATTCAAGGTTTCAAGACTTTTTGGCACAGTTATTTGTATGGCTCATTTCTTCCCCCATTGCAGTCACGTGGGCCAATCCGTATTGTGTTTGAAAGAGTACGAATATTCACTCGTGTTTTTCTCTCATAAGCCACTTGCATGGGCTGGTCTCGGCGTGGATAAAATATATAAGATTTTTCGCAAAATTTCTGAAAATAAAAACGTGAAAAATGCCAGGTTAATTATAGTCAAGAATATATATTTTTGAATTTATATATTGGATCTTTTTTGAGATGAAGATCAAGAAGAAGATAGAAGATCTTCTCCCCATCACAAATGATATCATTTATGAACGATTATTCAACCTTGTTTACAGTATGCCTATTTACAATGAATTGCGTATTCCAAGTATTTGTTTTTAGGGGTGGTAAAATCGCCGTTGTGGTATGCCGTCCGATCGATCCTACCGTGTCATTCTCATAGCTTCAAATCGATAATAACGACTTTGTGTCAAGTTTTTAATGTTGATAAATAAAAAAAAAATGTGAATCCATTTTCAAGTTATAACGATTATAATTTCGAATTTTCGTATAATAGAGTTCGTAAAGCTCATGTACTCGTAGGTTGTGGGCCCTATATAGTCATGGATGCCGACTTTTTGTCGTGTCTTTTCCTCGTCTGGATCGCTTTTGATAAGATTTGCTGTTACGTGGCCGAACACGTATATAGCGAGAGCCGGCCGGGCCAGACCTGAAAGTACCAAATAAGAGCATCGCGTTTAAAAGCCCGAATCAAGTTATTAGTATGCGGCATGGCATCACGATCTCGGTACTCTCTATACAGGGTGAAAAACAACGAGCCGAAACACTTACAGATTTATTAGTACCTTATGCTTCGAGGAATTGTTCGTAAACATAGGCTTTTAATGGGGTAGAGGGAGGGGGAGGACACTGTAGTAATTGCTGCCCGATATGTACGTGTGGTGTAAGTAGGCCTAATATTACACGAGGTACTTCGGTTTTACATTTTTTTTCTTATAGAAAAATTACAAAATTATTTCCCTCCCCCCCCCCCCACACTAAGACGGGCGTGGACCAGTGACTAGCATGGGGAACAGGTAACTGAGAGTTCAATCATTTCAAAACCCTCTTCCTACCAGCCCACACCCCTCAGCTGAAGACGTTATACACCAGAGAGATATCTCAACACCAATTATATACTGAATGTTTAAATTACTAATATTTTCACGACTTTTTTTTAGATAGAAGTATATAGCGTAGACATGTTATTAAATCTAAACGTTGGGAGAGTTGTAGATGCACTAGATAATATCGTACGATGCTAGTTTCTCACCTGCACTCAATTCTTTACAAGCATGGTCGAAATTAATGGTTCATTGCGAGTCCTACATCATCATCCTCGGGTTTATAGCAACCCCTATTAGCAGCTATAGACTTAGTTTCATCTTCGTTGTAATTGTAATCCTTTCATGAGGGTGTTACTATTAGTGTCGTCGTTGTAGTTGTTGTTGTTGTTGTTGTTGTTGTTGTTGTTCTTGTTCTTGTTCTTGCTGCTGCTGTTGTTGCCCGAAGCCTGAACTGAACTAATTCGTCTAAAAACCCAATTTATATATTAAGCCAAAACTATCTGCACTAGATAACTGTAACCTAGCTCCCACCGGCTTGGGTGCGAAGTCGAGTGGTAACTCGCCTGCTCCATGAAACCGAGAGGTTCCTCGGGTTCGATCCCCGTCCTTCTTCTTGGATAGATGTTTCGTGCATATAGTATTCCTCTGTAGCCTCGGTAAAATGCCAGGATTATTCCCATGAAATATGGGCCACTATCACCCCACATCTGTCCTACTATTTACCTATAAGAAACATTCATATCATCATCCCATCATCTCACTAATCACTCATCCGATGCCAATAGATCTCAGTTATTATTGTAGTGAGTCGTTAAACCCAATATACGGTAGATAAATATCACCTCCTATTTGTTTCTGTTGAAATGGCCTAAGGAAGAGCTCGTCAAATGTACCCTCCTCTAGCGGCTTAGCCGGGCAACTGTGTGCATGCATGCTCCTTCTCCATGATATCGCATTGTATATACCGCTATAGAATGTTGATATTTCCTGATGGCAATTATTCTATGCAAGCCACGAGCTTTAGTGCTCAGTGAACGTGCAATCACATTACAGTCAATCAAGTAATTGGTTTTATGGTAGCCTGTACATGTTTTTCTTTCCCAATATTTTATTGGTCCAAGTGAAAATAATCCTCCTCTCTCTCTCTCTATATATATATATATATATATATAATATATAAAACGTTTTTATTCCCCGCTTTCCCTTCTGCACCGTGCGCAAAAAAAGCTGCATCGTCTCTCGTCCAGACGTATCCACACTAACACAAGAGGTGATAATAACTGTTAAAACGTTAATCCGGTTAATCTAACTGGCCCCCAATACCAGTTACTTACGTTACCAGTTAGTTGATACGAGTGTGGGCGGCATTTTGCACACGGATAACTCGTTTTGCAGTGGGTGGGTAATACTTGTAAGTGGAGGTTATGAAGTTTATTGACCTTATGAAATGTGGAGCAGTAGATGAAGGGTGCGGTTTGGAGAGAGATGAGACAGTTCAACCGGTAAAAACTATATCTCTATAATATACACCCCGGCTGAGACGCAGCCACCACCCTGGGCAAGGTTCGATCCGGTGTCTCATGTACTTGGTTAGTATTGCCGATTGATATAGTCTATATGTATGAATGCAGCTCTCTCTGTCTCTTGGTTTGAAGGTGTGAGATGAGAAAACGGTCTCTTATAACGGACGTGAAAGTCAGATCGCAACAGGTTTTGATCAATCTTTAATAACTTAATTATCCTCCTAGGAGATTAATCAGATCGGTAAACATCCGCGGAAGGGAGTGCATATATCTGCGATTGTTCTCGATACACAGTTCATCGCCAGGAAACAGAATCTGATGGATAATTGCTGGAGTAATTTCGTCCATAGACGGGTTGTAAAGAGAGTTATATGAATTAGTTGAAAGCTATGTAAGTGTATATAAGTGCACCGAGAAGTAACAAATCATAGCGACACTGAAAACGTCACTAAACGTTACTGGTTTTGAGTAAGAGTTGATATTTACAAAACGAGATTTTTCTTAAAAATTGATATTTCAATTTTAAAATCGACAATCTCAGTCCAACAAATTATTTTTCAAAATAAATCCATTATTTCAAATTCATAACGATGGTGTAATTATTGAGTTATCACTTAAGACCTGAAGTATGATTATAATTTATAATATGATTGATGCTTGACTGTATTATTCAACTCTGGAGGAATAATGTTTGGTGTGATACATTTTTTTTACATGCCTTCCTGATAAGAAAATGGTTTTAATTTGAAATAATTCAAATCATTCAAAATTTAAATATATAATAAGATTAGGAAATATGGAAATATGTCTTAATTATTATCAATTATCGCTATCAGATTCTAAAACATGAGTGACAAGTGTTTGCAGCTGCAACTGTGAATGTATGGTATTAGGTTGCCATTGACAATGTATAGTAACTTACATGCTGATGATGGCCATGGTATTATTCTTAACAAAGTTCAAAGGTTGTGGCCTCTCTTTATTATACAGACCCAAACTCTTTGAGGTGATCACCTTACCGAGATAACTAACTTCATTCCGTTACGAGGTTGTCGAACGTTCAACAATAAAGTTTGCTTTTCTTCTAACATGTCAAGTCTATACTGACATGTCAAGTCTATACTGACATGTCGAGTCTATTCTTTAACATGTCAAGTCGCTACTTAGGCCTACAAGTCGAGTCTTCAATTACATTGACGTCATGCAAGTACAGAAATAATGGATCAATTCTGCGATTCACTAGAGAACGAATATTCAATTTGTTCAAATTATTTCGTTCTTAAATACAGTAAATTGTCTAGAATGAAAATTGGTTTGAAAAACGCTGTAAAATTGAGTAATATCTCATTTTATTGTTTCGTTTTTTGTTTCAAAATGGCGATAATTGTTTTCTTGAAAGATATATAATGGAAAAAATAATGATTCACTTCGATGCTGAAATAGAATCATATTGCATATTTATTACACAATTGTAACAAATATTGTGACATAATTATATGTATATGTACAGTTCATAGAATAAAAAAAGGGAAAGAATTGGACGTATTCGTATATTGGTCTATACGTTGGAAATGAAAATAGATGCTATGTAAAAATAATCATCTCGTATCATAAGATCTGCTTTTGAGGTTAATTGCCTCACGCGTCAACGACTCAGCCATCTGATAACGTGCAAACTACGGCGGAGCTACCGAGGTGTTTGTCATCGTGCGGATCATGACCGATAACACAGTGAAACAGAGACAGGCGAAGAGAGAGAGAGAGAGAGAGAGAGAGAGAGAGAGAGAGAGAGAGAGAGAGAGAGAGAGAGAGAGAGAGAGAGACGGGGAGAGAGGGACAATATTCAGGGTTATCAATCTGTCAGATAAGATAACGACAGCTTCATCCATGACACACTCAATCAGACTTTCTCCGCTCACATACACTCACACACACACACACACACGAACGTTTATTGCACAACGTTTACTAACATTTATAAGAAATGTCCACGTTTCAACATGTTATAAGTATCTCGTACAGCATTGTCTTCGAAGTTCCGGTAAAACTTGGCTTCGCTTCTCCGTCGAACTCGTGATCATTCATGGTGGAGGAGCCAGGAATTTGAAAAAACATGCTTTAGCTTGATCGGTAGTTTTACAAGCGAACAAGTTTGGAGGCTATCTCCAGTCTAAAATCAAATCTATAATGATGTCAATCTCAAACCCAAACTCTCCTTATTACTATTACTATTGCTTTATACACAGTTCGCTGTATTATATGTATATTGAATTGTTGTTTGTATTAACAATTGAATCAATTCAATTTGGTGGAAGTGCCGTTCAATGCGTTGTTTGTCTAATAACACTGGTTTGACGAACGTGAATGTTATTCTTTATTTTTATTCAGCCTCTCCTCTGTAAGGTCGACCCAGGTACAGTTCCTATACCAAGCTGTCACATTCTTCAGTATTGGTCTTCAAACTAGGAATATTCTCTAGGCCTATACTTGATGTTTAGGAAATGTGAGTCTTGATTGAATGACTTATTGACTTGTTAGGACCTAGAAAGCTGGGTGTTGACGATAAGCACGACTATTTCACTGGTATGAAGAGTATTCCCAATCTCATCTCGAAGCTTTTACCGATACGGGTAGATCAGTCGTTAGCTCAGTAAAAAGTCATAAAAGAGAGCAGAGTTCGATTACCACTATGGTCGATCATTCTGACCGAGATATTTTATAGTTTCTTTCTGTTGTTCGAGTATATACTAGGCTGTTTCAGTGATAAGAGGCCATGACCATTTCCATCCCACTGTTCAAAACCAATGCTACAATTACCAGTAGCTTTCAATATTTCTTTCTTCATTCTCCTTCATCAATCACCGACGTCAGTAGATCTGATTGATGATTATTGTTTGCCTAACGACCCCACCTTCAGCTAGATTATTACGGGGGTACGAATGAGCAGGTGATAATGAATCTATGACGATCTTAATTATCATTATAGTGCGTCGTTGAAACCAATTTATAAAAAACAATCTCTCGCTATATGTTCAACATGAAACTTGGTAAAAAGGCCTTCAAAATTACGAACCAAGAATTCAGGGTTATAAACTCTAATTGCCGTTGGTTGATATGAGAGAAGAGGTATATGAAAATATGTGAAAAAATGGTTTCTTGTTCATCAGTTTCACTAATGGGGAAGCTAAAAAAAAAACTCCATATCGCTCGTTGATGTAAGGACTTCACTGACCGACAACGTCAACTACGCATGCGCTTGAAATCAACGAGTCACAAAACATTTCCACCTCTCGTTTTTGTCTGTTAATTTACAATGATTACCCTTGCATGTCGGTCAGATTTACAGAAGCTGCCAATCATTGTACACAGGTAGAACTTTTCTTCACGTTTGCTTACACCAACACGCGAAATACCACATAATCATTCTTATTTTCTTGTGTATATGTGTGTGTATGTCGTGTGTGTATTTGCGAACTTTTTGTCACTTGCCATTTTTGTAATCTATGAAAAACATTTTTTTTCTGTCCCTCCGGTTGTGGGTATTTTTCAACCGAACCTAACTTACCTTACCTAACGCTGTTCTGCACAATCTAATTATGACGGCAAACATCGGAAGTCGCAGCAGTTTTATCTTGTCGACCAATACAATCGAGCGTTGTTGCGCGAAACTCCTCCCCTTTTGGCCAAGTTTCGTCGTATTGTGTCACTCTGTTACGATGCAATCGGCTTGCAATGAGGACAAAGTCAAGATCACATTCGTAATAACTACGCCTATAATAACTACGAATGATAAAATAACAGTCATGCAGCTGTAATTCTGTATTGATATTCTACGGGAAAATTTGTAAATACGCTCTCAGTGAGTGAAACTAAAAAGTTACAAAATATAAAGCACACAACAATTATATTTATTTGACATTATTTTGACTTTTTTGTATAGGCTTCTGTCACGTAACAAATGACAAACAATCGTTACTATAGCAACACAGCGAACTGGTGGACTACCAAACATTCTGATTGGTCAATTTCAACTGGTGGACATTGTTGTCAGTCTCTTGCAACAATGTGACGTCACTTGACAGAACCCTATAGGGATGTTGAGGCATGTTTGTCAGTACAATAGCATACAACTAAAAAAGTTGACGAAAAACCAAAGTTGAAACTGAAGTTGTGAATGAAGAACTCAATTTGGGTGACATTGTTGTCCACTTATTACAACAATATGTCGCCTTGAAAGATGCCTACTACCATTCGTCGGCCATTTTGCGCGTAAAAGGTCATTCTGTTGTCGACTCATTTTGAATACAGTAACTAACTAGAGATAACATCGTACTTGAGAAATCAAGATCGAAAAATCGATTGGTATGATCGATTAAAATTTGATCTTTTTCATTCGTTTTGTAAACTCGAGCGTTTGGCGACAGTCTTGGGAGGGAGGGGGGGTTGTTCGATCGTCAATATTCACACAATCTCTTTCTCTGTATGTGTGTTAAAATGATCAACGAATGGAAAGTATTGTCTTTGGCGGTAGAAATTAGGATCATCGGACATCAATATGAATTTACAGTTTTGAAAACATATTCTTTTATATTTTATTACGGTACCACCGGGACTTGATACTTAATTATTTTTCTCCAATTAAGGCTAAGAATGAAATGTAGGAACGTTCGTACCACAAGGGTGATCTTATCATCTCAAATTATGAATGATGAATTCATACATTAAAATAGTACAACTGCTTTATAGTATCATTTCTATTTCAGAACTCAAAGATAAAAAGTTCTGATAAAACTGGAACCAAAAAATAAATAATTTCGATCTTTTAATTCCAAGATCGATTCAAGGATTAATCGATTTTCAATCTATCCTCAATTGATGAACGTTACCCCTATAGTAACGACATATTTTAAGCTACCCATTGTAATAGGTCAACTTCGAATTATAAATGATAGTCGGTGCAACTACTAAAATTATCATCTATTTCGTCAACGATATCCAAGTTGATCTTTCTGTAATTGATTTCGTTCACAAAAACTTTACGGACGACGTTCTCGATTCAAAGCCAGTTTCTGAGCGCGACGCCTGCGACGCCCGCGACGCCCGCGATCGAGGTATCGCGCGGTCCAAGATGGCAATGTAGTATTCGGAGTCAAGGCTAACAAGTCACATACGTCCAGGTTAAGGCAAGATGGTCATGACAGCCTAAGGACACTCAACTCGTTTCGAGTCTGCACAGAATGACCTTATACCTTACCGTATGTTCGCGCTGGTTGGTATATATATATATACCTACCTCACCGCGACCGCCTCACTTCTCTACTCGACTACCTTTACAAGGAACAAATCACTTGATTACACCGACTTGACCGAGATACAGATACGCTTTATCACTGGTACACTTGAGGTCACATGACATTATTTTTTTTCGAAATTTAAATTTGAATTTAAATAAAGTTTATGTACCGTTAATTACCATTTTTTTCATATACCCTACTATAGATCTATGCGTGCAGTGCGTATACACATTGTCTTCTAGTTTTATTGCATATTATTATATGAGTATATTTTCTTCAGGATGTATTTTAATGTAGCCTCGATCGACCATTCAATGTAACCGCAAACGTACGACAACGAAATAAGTACAGGAACGTATCAGTTTTATACGTTGGGTAATTAATGGTTCATATAGGCGGTATAACTGTATAAGTACACAAGAGAAATTGATGTGTAAGGGATATAGGAATTTTTCAAATAAAAAAATCGACAATCGTTACCATGGTGATAATACAGTGAAGTGGAGAACTAACAATGGCTATAATTAGTTAGGAGACATTGTTGCCATACCCATCTCAACAATGAGAGACATTACTTTCAAGTAACAAATTAATTAGTTGTTACCATAAATAGCAATAATACAGCGAACTGAAAAACTGAAAACGGCTAATGATATGATTACTATTTAGTATCAACTATATGAGATATTGTTGCATTGTCTGTCAAAATAGCAATAGAAAGTGATGATGAAAGAATTTCATATGACATAAAAAATGATTAAACAAATGTAATAACCATAATAAAATGATTAAAAATTCGTAGATGTGAACTGTGACAGCATCTAACCCATTTCGCGGCAAATGATGACTGTTGATTGTGTGCATTATTAATTCAGTTCGGGACCAATAACCTGGACTTTTGTGTAATGGAAACCAATGGCAACCGCAACGTTGACATTGTGTCTATAAATAAATGTGCTCGCCGGACACAAGACAGGCACAACAGTGGCTATGGAATCGAGATATTATTCGCACACTCGGACGATTGTATAACCTCAATCAAATTAGTTTCGACGTATTTTTTTTCTTCAATGAACATTATATTTTTCAACAAAATACCAGTGTAGATAATAAGATATATAATGAAAAGAATTACAACAAATTCCCTGTATTTTAACATGGCAAACCTTGAATTTTTCTTCTTTTTGTTCTTGAAAATTCAAGTGGAGTTCAAATTCTTGAAATTTTAATGAAAATTGTGGAATTTTCTAGTTCCAAAAAAAAAACGACGACCCTGTCATACTTCATCAGCTGAGTTTACTTTTGTACTGATAAATGCTGAAATGTCTCTTTCTGAAAATATAATCAATGTGCTTACAAGACTGGCAAATTTTAAAGTTCCTTATGTTTTGAAGTCAAACACTAAAATGAAAGTTTTTCTCATTGGTCAATGAGTCATATATGTATTATATAACTTATATATTAATAGCAAACTTACTTGTTGAAAAGGTGGCTCAAGGTTTCACGAATTATTTATAAGAAAACCAATCATAATTAAATAAGCTTGAAACTCTTTTTTTTGCGTACGTCCGGTATTTACCGGTATTCACACTTTTGTAAATAAATAGAAAAATTGTTTGTTTCTACCAGATTCTAGTTGCCAGCGATGAACTTTGTTGTTAGGTATTAATTAGTTGGTGCAAAGTTGAAAAATACTAAACTCTTTCTTGACTTGGGAAGTGGCATTGTTGTCGAGAATATGGAATCGAGTCATGTCCAGCAGTGTACTATTTGAGCAGTATGTATCTAATTATGGTTCATGAACATATTATTACAATTTACAACATATTATCATTGTGGTAGGTGAATAGATTTTTTTGAATATTAATTATTTGCTGATATATTTACTGATGAAAATCGCAAGTTCAAGAATAGTTTTTGTATACAAGTCTGTTCGAACCTAAATTCAAAATTCTTTAATACAAAATGCAAAAAGAAAGATTCATCATGAAAATCCAGACGATGAATTACTTCAGTTTAGTTCGATTCGACTTCTTTCATTCTGTGACTACAGATTATTTTCATTAAATACACCGTCAACGTCAAACCAAAACTAAACTATAAATTGTGAGCCAATAAGAAAGGATACATAAATATAGATGGGTGTTTAGCCAATCGTCATCAGAAAATACATCGACTAAAATTAGCGCTACCAAAACAGATCCACTGGAGCGCCCAAGACGCTATGCATCCCAACTTGCTCTCGTGTACGTTCAGTAAACAACATCACAGGCGTAATGAAAGAAAAATACTGCAAGCTCGCAAGAGGCGGTTAATTTATTGGCACAACCATTGCACAACTGTGTGATTAAATAACAGGCGCCAATGATCCTGTTACTATTATTTATTACTTATTTACGGAAGTAGATGAGTATTGCATTATATCAAGGACGAAGCACTTGCTATAATAACTTATGTATAATTGATTGTTGTACAGCAAAACCTTCGGTTACATCTAGCTATTTACCGGCTAGGACAATACAAATTATTTATTAGAGAAACAGTGAAATTGAACTGGGATAATACACTAAACACAAAGATCTACATACACATGCAAATATATAACGTGAAAGACAAAGAGTGATAAGGTTTTTTTTTTAATAATGAAACATCATTGGGAGATGTAAGACTTATATGGAGTGGTATTCGCGTAGAAAATAAAGAAAATTGGGAATTGGGAATATACGATTTAATTTTTTTTTCTGTCTTTTTTGTTAGTTATAGATGTTGCTTGTGTCACAATTCTATAATCAATCTACATTGTTGTATAATACAGATAGATTACTTCGACCTATTAACCTTTGAACGATCGTATAGCATATACACAATATTATTATGATTGATTATATCCTCTTGATTATTAACCGTAGATTGTCATATATTAATAACAATGTGTATGGAATGGAATACTAGCAGATCAATTGAAAGATGATTGGTCGAACCACACCTAGATTGTGGGTTCGATGTACAGTTTCAGTTTTGTTCGACAACTAACAAGGAAATCTTTTCTTTTTGGATTAGTTTGTGCGGGTCGGGGCGATTGGGCGGGGCCCCCCCGGGTATTTGATGCCGGTCATTGATATCCACGGTAATCGCCATTGTGTGAAGCACGTGTCATTCTCAACGGTAATATCAAAATGGAAATTGCGAATGAGAATATAAACGGCCATGATATTTTCCGGTGTGGTTTTATACTACTATATAATATATGCCAATCTATTTGGTTTTATGAGAAAATGAAAATTAAAAAAGTTACGAAGCGATTCGCGAAGAATGTATACAAGGAAATCCTTTCTAGTTAATAATCAGAATAACGGATAGTATTTTATAAAGCAAGGAATTCAGGTTGTAAAGGAATGAAATGGGTACTTTTTTTTCACGTGATCGTTTGCAAGTTAGAACCTGTCATTTATTGAGACTCGCTGACACTATATTTACAGCGATTCGAGTTGATAAAATTATTACTCCGATGTAATAATTGGGCTATTAATGAGCTATTAATTGGATTGTTCAATTGGTTTTGGTGGCTCAGTTTCTACAAAATAGCACATAAATAATGTTTTCAGTTCCTGTGACTTTTCTGATCGATGCAAAGCAACCGTAATTGGATTTTGTGTCAATTCAATAATATTGTTTCTGTATAAGAATAAAGGGTTGAATTCATGCGCATAATGAGTTCCCCAAAGACAGAATAACATAGAATTGAATATCTTAAAAATCAAAATACATAGATTAAATATAATCACAATAAGGAAAAGATCTGTAACTGTATTATTATAGATTAAAGAAAATAGCAAGTAATAATATAATTGTTTTTGTGGAGGGTCAATTTAAATATGAGAATAAAAACGTGTTTCTTTTTATTCTACTGTCTACCCCGCGAATGTACGTTATCACATCAGGTCATTGACCCGCTTTATTTGGCTAGACCACGTTTTAGAGACCCTTCCTAATCCACGCCACGCTTTTGTCCAAGCACTCACAACATCTAGGTGAAGGTCGTGAGCTGCCTTGCTTCATTCAACAACGGCCAGGTCATTGAACCCGACGCTTGGGTGCAGAATAAGGTCTCTCTTGCAGTTAGCTTCGGCCCGGCGAGTGAAGTTCGTGAGCAAATCGAGAAAGGGAAATAATAAAATAATATGTTTCGATTCTGTTAACGCGTGACATGACGACCAATCACGTTCTGACGTTTCGTAACGTTACAAAAGAGAGAGAGATAGAGAGAGAGAATTGGTTTTACGCGTACTATTCACGTTAATTGTTGTTGTTTTTTTGTTAGCGAGGATAGTTTCACCTGGACCTTTTTAAACACAAAACAATTAAGAAGATTGCGAAGTATTACAAAACTAATTTCAAAACTCGAACAAATTATGTCAAACAGGCTTTTAGTCTACCACAGCAATGTAGACTGGCGCCCTGGGAAACCGACAATGATTGTGATGGGTTATCGAAAGATATTGTTGGTTGTATTTGTAATCAAATGACATCAGTTGAATCTAAATTAGTACAATGTATATTTCGATTGCGACATCATGACCCGGCTAGCCTATATGGATTCAATTTATATTTGTAGTATATGACAGCCATTTTGTCAACATGTATCCCCAAATAATCGAATTGTCAAATCCCTGAACTTATTAGTTTGAGTTACATTATATTTATTTTCGTTTGTGTGGTAAAGACCGAGATTGTGGTGTCCAGTCCGAACGATGTCACCTTGTTAGCATCAAAGGAAAGCAATCATTTTTCATCAAATTTTCAGAGTTGATAAAAAAAAGGAAAGATGTTTATTGCTCAATTCGATTCGAATTAAATCGAACCAAATGCAAGAGAGAAAGGACGTGAATATTGCAGTTATAAATAGTTACCTGTGTATATTTACAACAACACACTTTTTGTTTGGATTTCTTTTTCCAACTCTTGTTAATATATTTTCGAAGTTTCAACAACTCTGCCTCGCATATTACATTGGTGAGTTTTTTGACCTCCACTAATTAACCAAGTATTCGATTTCGGATAAAATGTGC
Organism: Brachyptera risi; assembly: GCA_964007535.1. Taxonomy (NCBI): domain Eukaryota; kingdom Metazoa; phylum Arthropoda; class Insecta; order Plecoptera; family Taeniopterygidae; genus Brachyptera; species Brachyptera risi. The sequence goes on from OZ023328.1 coordinate 38,929,205, forward strand.
AGAAAGATATTTTATTTTGTGCAGCATGTTTTTAAAGTTGGGAGAAAGTATGTTTTGGCTAGAAACGTAATGCAGCGTGAACAGGCCGATGCCCTCGCAGCTTGTTGAGCTATCAATATCGTGAAGCCAACTTTAAGACCTAGCACATACTCACGTGCGGTAACAGTGTGTACAATTAGTTTTCATTTTATTTGTGTATTTCTTGACACAATGTCGTTGTTTCCCAATCAATTCTATGGATAACAAGGTGTGGACGGGTCACCGCAAGGGCGAACTTACCACCCAAGGGGAGCGGTTAATTGTGAAATGTATAACTGTAATTTAATCGACGAATTAGTTTAGGAATAGTGTACAATTCAATCTTTTGTGTATGAAAAAATAATCTTTGAGCTTTTATTGAAGAATTACATATTTTTTATATATGTAATTCTCATTATCATCCCCATATAACTTGGTATTCTTATCACCAATATATTAAAACATTACGTAAACCTTTGGTTTACCTTAAAAACATTTACATTAAAACACATTAAAGAGCGAAGTGGAATGCATGGTCATCGATAATAGGTGAGAAAATGTCATCAATGAACCACGATCATTTTTTAAATGTGATCACTTGTTTTTGCTCCATCAGAAATGGCATGCTTATTTATTACTTGTTACTTACACATTGCTGTCAATTCTATTGGAATCCATTTATGATCGGATATAGTTTAGAAACAGTCAATTCATGAAATAATAATAAATCTTCGATTAGATTGGATTCGTTCTATAAAGAATCACAAAAGACGCATTATGAGACTCGACTCGATTCCTTTTCCTTGTTCGAAATTTCAAATTACACGATTCCCTACCTTTGAATTCTGAAAGAATAGACGACCATGGATTGGAAACAATAACCATTATTTTAATTAATATCGAAAACTTAATACAGAATCACTAAGGATTAGAAGGTATCGGACCGCCCAGACGACGGGGCACCACAAGGGCGATCTTATCACTCCATTTAAATATCCATCATTATATTAATTATATTCTTTTGAAAAAATAACGATTGCGGTACCTGACGGGCATAGCAAACACTTCGTGTTTCGTATTACATGCACGCTGTTACTGCTGCGGCATACGGCCATGATGCACCAAGAGGTTATTGAACTCTACGACCTACTTCCCAGGACAGGCCAGTATTATTATTATGTGAGGCACTCAGTCACTCAGCCACAACAATCCCTCTTCCCCTCCCCTCCTCCCGCCAAAACGATCAACAATCTACACCCCTACTTTAATACCACCCTTTCTTTATATATCTATTACTAAATAGTTACAACGCATTACTCGAATTGACTTTCATGAATTGGATTTTAATAGTATTCACTTAATATTAACTTCATTGACGTAGTGTTTCAATAGTATAATAATGATTGAGGAGGCCGATAATACAATCGAGTTTGATGATGAGTTATGGTAGTAGTCTTGACTTGAGTTGACATTTAAGTTACGTCTTTGGTATCATCATTATCTCGTTCATTGTATCGGATATTATGTGTAAACAACTTGGAAAATTAGCATTGTTGTTTCTCACTCTCTTCAATTGATATTGGACGAGATCCGATCGTTGAGAAAGTGATCTTGTGAAAGTTATCGATGCGACATTTTTCTGTCCATTGTTGTATTAATAGCAATAGTTCTTTTTTTTACGAATAAAAGTGTGACTATATTTAAGTGCAATGTGTGCGTATGTCGCAATAACTTTACGGTCGGACTGAGGTGAGGCGACAAGAAGGCGGTGGCTGGCGGTGAAAGTTAGGTTGTTGTCATGTGGAAACAAAGGGAGCTTACAGAGACTTGGAGTAGATGAAACACTCAAAACTAGCACTCTTCTAAATACATCTCTTTTATGGTTACTTTATTGAACACATTTGTTTATGGCAGAATTTTCAACGACATATTGCCAACCTGACAATCCTGATGTTATTAAAGTGTTGGCAAGTCATGTTTGAAACTAGACCTGATGTGCTGTAACCATCTATTACCGTGGTTGTAGCCCATGTGGTCATTGTTGTTACGCGTAACCTAAATCTACCAAAATAAATACAATTCAACCAACGTAACTACAACCTGACCTAAACTAATTTAACCTGATCTAACCTAAAGCTAACAGTAATTTCATATAGTAGTGTATGAAGTTTGTATGTTTGTATGAGTCTTTCAAATAACGAATTACTAAAAAGCGTTACAAATTTTGTTGGTTAAAAACCAACACAAATTTTGATTGGCTAATATCAATTGGGAGACTGTTTTTTGTTTTTTTCAACAATGAGAAAATCCTACAACCACTTCGAAAAGTATCTTTGTTTTAATATTGTTATAACAGAGTAGAGCTATAGTGGATCAGGCTATTTGTTATAAATGAAATAGTAAAATGCTTGAAGTGTATTTCTCAGATTATCGATATGGCATATTTTATTTGAATATCCCTATATAATTCGATAACTAAGCTAAATCTAATTATACAACAGTCTATAACCTACACACAGGCCTACTTGCTGATGTGCACAAATTTCAATAGCGTAACCAGTAAACATGACTTTGAACTTATATTGGTGGAGGAGCCATGATTTTTACGGTTTATGATTCCATATGATTCCGTATATCACAGTCCACAAACCAACAAAATATATAGTCATGTTTTTGCCAATATTCAAAATGAGAGTTTGCAATATAAAAACGTCGACATTTCAACAAAACTCTATGGATTAATTATCATTATTTTTTTAATAACATCGAAACTTGATACAAAATCATTGTTCCCCAATTAAGGCTAAGGATGACAAATAGGATCGTTTGGACGGGGCATCACAAGGGCGATCTTACCACCCCAAAATAAATAGGCCCACCCTTTATTGTCTCTTTTAATTTACTTGTCGAGTCATGTTATTTGATAGTGATTTCTTGTTGCTAGCCTCGAACTAAAAATAACTATATATAGTCTATAAAAAAAAACAAGAACTTCTAGAGGTATAGATTAGAAGATTAGTAGCATCGACTTCTGATTTGTTTTAAATTGCTTTCTGAATGGATGTAAAGGATGTTTACGTCAAGCTAAAGAGGTTAATCAGATCCGAGATGAGTCTAGAAGAAGTAAACGACTCGCACTCGATCGACCAAACACAAACAAACACACACAGTGCATTTCTTGTATGAACACATTAATTCAGAAAAAGTAATTATCATGTTTGCATATGCAAATATATTTGTCCGTCTGCTGTATATTTCTATATGCAAACATTACGTTCACTTATAGTGACTCATTATTGCTTTATTTCTCATCAATAAGATGGTTTGTTATTTTGATGATATCTTAACTAATAGTTGTTTAATTAAATTTTTATTTACTTGTGTTCACTTAAGGAGAAAATCGTCTACTGACAACAAATAATCAACATTATTTCTTCAGCTGTGGTATTTTTGAGAAAATAGATTTTTCAGGACGTGGTTTACGTTCAAAAACGCAAATGTTGAAAAAATGTTGCAGCGAGATTATGTTAATGTCAAAGTTACCTTTTTCTTTCGCGGATACAAGTTCTGTAGAAACGATGAGTGTACATTTTGTATTCATTTATTTATTTATTCATTTATTTTCCTTTTCTTATAATTAACATAACACAATACATCAAAGATAACAATATAAATGTAGATATAAATAATATATCGTACGTATATTGATGATCTTACGCAGTACATGCTGCATAGTGCATATAGTGGGTATAATAAATAGAAGCACGGTAATTATAAACGCTGCATAGTGGAGCCAATATTTATCTAAATGTCAGCTCACATCTCGTCATAACCTAAATATATACCTTCTTGAATTGATCAATCGATTGCTTTTTTCTCATCTCGCTGTAAAAATAAATACATTCGATGCGGTATGTTGTTAATATGTTGCAGCCTTATCATTAAACAAACGACGTAATCGACCATATTGGTTTTTGACGGAATTATGCCACAGAAAAGACAGATTTTATACAGTCTGGATGTATAGAATCCTACATACACCATGTAGACGGCTGGATTAGACGCTGTAGGCCCAATAACTGTTATTCAAGAGACTGGAATTCGATTCCCGATCAACCATCTTGACTGAGTTTTTTCGTGGTTTTCCTCAGTCATCAATAGTGCCCACTGGAATGGTTCATTGATATTAGGTCACGAGTGTCTCCTTCCCATTTCAACACTCAAAAGAGCCAAACTAACTGACACACATTAATTTAAATAAGGTACATATACATTTCTTTCACAATTGAACACAGTGGAAACCTTGCAAGTACAACGCCCTTTTGACCAGTATATAATATAATAAATGACAAATAATTGTGAATGACAAATGGATATATTAGATTATGTTCATGCTCAAAGGAGCATTGTAGAAAGTTATTTCATGCGTGGGTTGAAAAGAACTGCATGCATTTCTCTACCCCATTTAAATTCGAGCGTATACGTAGAGGTGATGATACTCAATACGTTGCAATTACATAATATTATGTAAAGCTACACATCTATGGCCATTGGCTACCATAGAGTGTATTTTCAATTTTTCTTTCTATTTTTGATTTTATTCTATTTATAATATTGTTCCGGGAAGAGAGTGAATTAGCCTCGCATGCATCATTACGCTTGTTGCCAACATAACCGATATATTAATTATTATTAATTAGATGATGGCATAATTATGTTTGGTATTGGAGTTACGAGTGCTATGAACGGATATCTCGTAGTCAATCAAGACTGCTGTATGTATTGGATATCTAGGAAAGTTATTGATTAAAAACCATGCAGTTCTTTGAACCCAAATGCGAGGGAAACCTATTACGATCAGTTGGTAGTACTGGATCACGTTCGATACGTGGCTACCGGATTGACCTACATGCACGATAACGTGTACACACGTATAGCATTCGTATTCGCATTTTTGCATGGGACTCAAAATCGCCGCAAGGAGAAAAAGCAAACTGTGGAATACCGCAAGCGGCGCGCACAACCAAAACTATATTTATTCAGCTAATTCAAATTTGCTTACTTTACTATATGTGCATGTTCGTTGTATATACTCGTTTACAATTGCATTTTGTTGCAGAAGAATGATGATTTTCTTTCAATACAATAACAAATTATTTTATCGATCGTTGCCATAGCCAAACTGACTTACGTTGTTAACAATGTAATTTGTATCGTTTTACTATGAATAAATATCATGAATAGAATTGTAATGGAAAAAAGACGCATTCGGTGAAATGAAATATATTTCAAATTGAAGATCGATAAAGAGATGTTCCTATTGATATATGCACTGTTGCAAAAACCACTACAGCTGCCGTACTAAATTAAATGTCTTTTACGACAGCATACTGGATTCCATTGCAACAATGAGAAGTCTCATTTAAAGTGGACTTTTTTGCACTGCCACATATATACACTATCTTGTTGCCATACCAACTATTAACAAAACATTAAAATAAGACACGGTGATTGCATAGTTCGCAGTCTTGCAACAATAAAATAAGTGTTATTATACACAAACCCTGTCTTTGTCGACAAAATGTCATGGCTTTGAAGTCTGTTCGGGAAATCTTATCGAGAATGTTAGTGGTATCACGTTAAAAGGGCTCTACTTTTGCTTATCTCTCAATTAAGCCAGCATATCTAATATAGGACTCGTAGACCTGCCGGAAGCTTATCAAAGTCAATATTGAACATTTCTACAACGAGCTTATTTTATTTATTTTTTTTACCATCACAGAAGAGAAGTTATTTCTCAAGTCAATACGTAGGCGACATGTTTTTTTATTGGGAAAAGTGTCAAGTAATCACAATGAAATATACGGCTTTGTGGGGCATCTAAACATAACAATAATTGAATTGGTAAACATAATCAAGCATCATTCATGCACTCGTAAGCTTTCGTTCTTTCGGTCAATATTCAATACACTTGTTTTTAATTTCAGGCAATTGGTCAGTAAATAAAAACATAATGCGCTCCTATTCGCAGTATGGCCGGCGATATGAGATTAAAAACTTGAAAACAATGTCTGGACAAATTTGTGGCAAATTTTGTGTGTTGCAAGTTTTGCACGCGCCCTTTCTATACTGCTTATTTCAAGTTCTTCAGTTTACCGCTAGCATCGTAATGCAACTTTTACTGCCGAATAGATCAAATCTTTTGTTATGAAGGCAACATGGGCTGAATATTAAGAAAATTACGTATTTATACAAACACACTGAATATAGAGTTAGCATTTTTGTTAGGTTAGGCCTACCAAATACCATTTTAGGGTATTACAAAGTAATACTGAAGTTACTGACTGGAGAACGCTTTTGGGAGCTGGTATATTCTGTCCACTTATTATATGATTATGTGGGACATCACTTGAAAAAGATGCCAGTATAGAAGTCTATGGCTACACTCACTTGTCGACACAATTTGGAACAGTATACATAAAAGTTTGCTAGATCGAGAAATAAATAATACCAAGACTTTATTTCTATAATCATGCCCTAATCAACCGATGGAATGTGTGTTTCTGGTGTCGATTCAAGTATGTCGAATATCCTAATCACGATGACTAACGAACATGTAATAGCATATTGCCGATGACCCGGAACTGCAAGTGGGTTTTATAATAAGTGGGCCTGAGCCCCTCTTGGTGTTGTCATCATCCTTCTCGTTGATTGATATCGAGCTACACCCAAACCGGAAGTGTTCAAATGCACATCACCTGACCGTCTTCTCATTCTTGTACCACTAACATTCAACCTTTTCGATCAGCTGAGATTTAGCTCTCTGTTTTATCGTCCTATCAGAATTACTTTATAAAGTATGAAGAAACGGGGAAATGTGAAAGCCATTATTAGACGTCATAATTCGTTACCTTTTTTGGCTGTTGGATCTAATGTTATTGTACGTGAGTTTATGCTGTGACAGACATACACTCACAATGAGGCTTCTTGCAAGTGATGCCACACATAGTTGTGGCAAATGGACATCAATGTCCTCCAGATAGTGTTCTCATACCGTAACTGCATATACTAATGTCTCGATCACAATTCAATATCAATTGCGCTAAATGACCTCGCTGTCGATGCGCCTTAAAACCCTAATATTCATTCATTCATTCACTATCAATTTGTTTACCCACAACTTTTCCAGTTGCTATGGTATCCTGACAAACATAATATGCTATTATTGTCAAATCATTTAATATTACTATAATAATAGACCATTTATATATTTCAACACCCATCAAAATCTCAAATCTCATCAGACCTATAGGCCCAATTAATTATTCGATTAGGATTAGGAAATTTAGGGACTGAATTAAGAGGGAAGTGTGATTTTGCGTCACAACGAATACCTTATTTTAGCCGTCCTTCCGGTTAGTCAGCTAAAACCACTGCAGCTCCAGCTAAAACTGACGTCTCTATCATACATTTTTATAGTTGCACAATCTATCCTCCACTCATTCGTACTCACGAATAAACTAGGTTAAGATGGGGTCGTTAAGTATAAACAATAACCAAACCATCTATCTTATTTCTTTATAATGTAGGCACAATTGTATATATTGACTGTTTGTAGACAATTAATCAATGTGCTTTCAGAAATATCAGAAAATGATAGCATCTACTTCATTTTGCTTCATTCAAACTAATTTCTCGATCGTTAAATTCCCCTAATCAAGTTGTTAAGCGGTGATACTGATCTCTACTGCTCCTTGGGGTAATACGATGCATGCTTGAGTCTGCTTGTGCATAAAGTTAAGCTGTTTAAAGGTTATAAGCTAACGACCTGTGGCATAGTCGTCGACATCGTCACATAGTTTGACTCCTCATCATTATTAGTAACTAGACGCTGCTTCATATACAATACACAAGGTGATGAACTACCAACCTCTTGTAGACTACGCCATGCTGTGTTATAATACGCTCTACGTGAAGGCTGGCTCGTGTCGAAATATAGCTTTTTGTATGCTCTATTTGGATGCAAAGAAGATCGTCTACGAACATAACAATCACAAATAACACCGTTATATTTGATTAGCTGTGGTATTTTCAGGGTATCGTGATTTTTCAGAATGAGTACCATCTTCTTCCCTGTGGATATTATATGTGGATGAACAAAATATAATGATTCATTTTTAATTTCGCACAAAGTCTGAAATGAGGTTCGTTTGTGGTATAACTGATTAAAATAATTGATCACACATTATTTTAAAGATGTTAATACAAGTTTTAAAACACAATTTATAAACACAGGAACATTTCACACCTGATAATATATAATTATATGCTGAGTCTGTATATATTCTTTGCTTTAGTGTAGTGATTGACAAGAAAATTATCAAAACAAACAATATTTTAAAGATTGAAATATAATAATGACATGAGATGACATTAATTACTGAGTGATTTATGAAGCATTATTATGTATGATTTTTAAAAATACATATATAACTATAATTTCTTTAAATTTATTGACCGATTTTTCTACTATCAATTTCACGCCCACTAAACAAATGAACAAATCATATGAAACTGTGGATAAAAAGACACATTAAATGTCAAATTCATTCATCGTTTACATAATTACATGATTAAAGGGTATATTTATAATTATTGTAACAAAATTGGCAACTCTTAAAATTGATGTACGTTTTATCGCTCGGTCAGAACATAATACCTCATCAAGTCAGAACTGAAATAGAATGTTTTGATGCAGCGTGCCAAAATTCCAGCTCAATTCAAACAAAAAGAATCACATTTTGGTGGAGGTGCCGAGTTGATATCGTTTTGGTGGAGGAGCCGGGTTTACTTCTATTCTGGTGGATGTGCCAATTCTCGATCTAGAAGCATTCTAAAACATACCAAAGTCATTCATTGGAAATATAAATATTGTTAACGCCATGGTTGGATTTCCGGGTTTGTGAATTGTTAGTTTACACTCGACAATATATCAAAATTAGTCTCCAAGGTTTAAATAATTGAACATTTTCTGTCGCATGACATTAAAACAAATTCAAACACCAATTACTTCAATAAAGCTGATTGGTGTTGACAAAACTTGACAACTGAATGGAACAAATATTCATTATTGTTACTTCCTGATCGACAAAAATGTTATCTTGATTTTTATTCCAACACATCGATCAGTCAAGAAAGTTGAGCCACGCAATGTCAAGTGGTCAGGAAGTTGTTGGGGATGGTCACATGACGACGTCTAGAATGACGTCATGAGGTTGGGGAGAAGGGGAGGGGGGAGGGATGAGCCTCTGAGAGCGGCCATTCACCCTACCACACATACACACACACACACACTCACATTGTACGACGATCAGATGCAAAAGTCGAGTACACGTAATGAGATGTGTTTTTACTGGGTCACCAATGTTGAAAGGCGTGGCCCACCTATGCAGCATCCGTACACATACACACACACACATACACAGCAAGTTCGATAACTGCATTATTGCATATAAACGTCATCGTCAACTCGGGGCTCGAACACGCTCCCCTTTTTACAATGTACAACGACATTCTGTTAGCTTTTGTAATTGGTAAAGGTATTTATTTCAATAGAATTAAAAGTGGACTGAATAAAACGAATAAAACTAAATGATCAAGTAAGTGAACAAACAAACTTGGTAAACAACTAAATGTTACTTAGTTGCAGTTTGGTAACGCACTCTAATTCATAATTTGTAATTTGAAAGATTCATGTGTTGAAATGAAAAATGATAAGAAATGAATCTTTAAATCTGACGCAAAATAATCAGCAATTCAAGAAATCTTGTTTAAACAGTTGGAAAAGCCTACAAATTCATCTCAATTAACGGTTTTTAATTTCTTATGCAATAAAAAAGATGAAAAGGATGCGAAAAAATATGAAAATTACACATGATTATGAAAGATCCTACACTCTGAACGAATATAAATACATAATGAATGATGTAATATAAGAAATAATACTAAAATAGTTTTTATTGTATTTTTTTAATTTTACATTTTCAATTTCATTTCAAGTTTCTATTATAGTATAGGTTGTTCACAGTAAATTGAACAATTTTTTTTTATAAATTGTAGATAACCACTGAACGCAAAACAGGCATTTACAATTGAAAGCAACTCCAATAAAAAGTAATTAGCGATAACTAAAAGCAAAAGCAGTATATAGGCTGCATGTACATGTATGTGGGTGTGGATTCCAAATGAATGCAAACCAGACTATATAATTGAAAACAGATGAGAGAGCTCCGTTATGAATGCAAATTCATTCATTTCAAAGTGTAATAATATTTTCATTATCCCGTCGAGATTATACAATCAAGTCACTTCACTCCCCGAGTTTCCATTATTTGTTTATTAAATATTTAATTATTTATTTCTGTGTTCTTGTCGCTTGGCTATCATTACCACTATCAATCAGGCGCATCTGAAGTTGATATAAACTCTGATACAGCTGATAATTAGTCGATTGTTCCTTAACTTTTTATTGATATACAACTTATTAGGGTTAACGAACTTTTTATATGATCGGCAAGAGAACGAGCCTGCGAAATTATCTCTCATTCATGCGAATTGATTGCGTAATAATTATTGGCCATTACAGCATTCCATGATCGTGACGTGTAGAATCAGCTGGTCAGAGAGTATTGTTATTTGGTCCCAGTCTGCAGCCAACTGGCCAAAGTGATTGACTAGAATTTAGGACAGTTTTTTTTTCATTTGTTTATTTGTGCGTATAGCTATGAAGATATTGCCGGCTTGGTATGTATAGAAACATACTAGTTGGATAATAAATGCTAGATTTCTAGTATGGATGGGATGTGTCATGACGTTATCTATAGTATACAGATATGCAGTTGAGGCGTGGATGGTAGTGTTGATAAGAAAGATAGTGGATCGCGGTCATCTTGTCTCGTGAACTGCAGTTGAGTTGTTAATCGGACTTGAAGAGAGTGTATTAAATTGATATGTTGTTGAAAAAAAAGAGGAAAAATATAGTTGAAAAATGGACGAACAAATATTTAAAAGTAAAATGGATTGATGACAGGTAAGAATAGATAGAAAATGTGGATGAAATTACGTGAAAATGTCTTGCCCTATTGATTTACTCTTTCATATCGAAGCAATACAACTCGGCGTTTTCGATTTCATTGAGATCATTCTCTTCTATTTTTGAAATGCGATTTGATTTAGATTGAAACGATTTATAATGTCGATAATATCAATCAATCGATCTTGAAATGTATACATCAATTCTCCTGTGCGTTCATAATATAAGTAACTCAGTTTTATGCTTATCGAGTAAACGTGGAAGACTATTTGGCGAAATATCAATTGAAACTCTTACGTATCTTGATATTTTTACACATTTATATCCAATGAAAATAATGTTTTTACTGTTGAGGTTTTTACAACATCGAAAACTTGACATATTATTAGGGCAAATGATAATAATCTCGGATCGTTCGGTGGGGTGCAACAAGGGCGATCTTACCACCCCCTATGATATAAATAATCACATGTTTTAACTCATTGAACAAACTGTTGTATATAGTGAACTAATACATTTATGGACAATGAACAAATCAACATTTGTGTTACGGAAAACATTATTACCGTAAAAACAAAATGGAAAGAAAGTTCAACAGCTCGAATGCTGTACATTAAACATTACACACATTTATTACATTACATTTATGAATTATTCAAAGTATTAACAAGATTCATGTTTCAACTAAATTAGAATTTCGATCACGCATACCATTATCACACAAAAAAAAACTATGAGCAATATACATACCTCAATTGAAAATACCCAACTGTAATTTAATTTTAATTATCATTTTATTATCAAATGAAATGTATGTTAATTTGTCCAATAGTTAACTAATCCATTCGAAGTTTATAAATACGCGAGTCATGTGTGTTACATAGCTGTTGAATTGATTAATTTCAACTGTAGTGGTTGGTATCGGAATGGAACCTCGTTTTGAAAACGGTGTCAGTTCAACAACCTATGCGAGCTATATAGTATATCATCAAATAAACATACGGATTAGTCTCAACGAGGGCCCTACTGGAGGCCCAACTAGTTTTATATTATAGAGACCTACTTTTGATGGATTTTTTCAACGATACTCGCGTCTACTGCGCCGCCGTCTGCATTATTATTTTTATTATTTTGATCGATAAAGACGATAATAATAATGATAATCTGATTGCGGATTAATGTGGTATGGATAAGATAATCCAATGATTCGATGAGGCAGTCTGGTTTTTAATTATACGGAAACCGGTTGTAGGAAACCGAACGTCATTCGGTTCATTTCGTTGGTTTATGTCAACAGCTGTTCTGCCTTTATACCGTTACCATCCAGCAGTCTTTGTCGGAGGTGTCGATTATTGATGTACATATCGAGTTAATTTACCATTAAAATTATCGTTTCTCTTTCAATTGAAGGGTAGTTTACAAACTGTATAGTTATGATTTAATGATTTGTTTACTGAATAATTACCATGGCTATACTGGAATGATTATTTTTTGAGATTCTTCAACTCAACAACGAATTATAACTTACTGTAAGCCGCCCCTAAAAAATAGACAAACAGCGAAATTTATGTTCTAAATAGACGAATGAGTGACTAAAAAAACAATCTTTCTATAAAGCGAACTGGTAAACTAACAAAGATTGGAATCATCAATTGGAACTTGGGTGACAATGTGGTCCGTCCCTCTCAACAATCAGTGACATTAGTTTCTTCTTCTAGCTTCAAGGATCAAGTTTTGCGAGTCAAATGATCTAATCAACTACCAGTATCAAGCTTTACCTTGGTCTTGTAATGATGCATTATTCACTCTGTGGTATTATACATACTAATAAGAAACAAGAGTACGTCTTATCAAGTTCCTTTTCATATGTAGTCTATATCTTGTAACATGTCACCCGAGTGCCAACTTGACATAACAGAACTTCCCTCTTGACAGCGATATTCAAATCAGGGAAATGACCGATTAATTGCATGCTATGAGTACTCGACTGTAACGTGTTCACAGCTATGGTCATTAGGCCAATATACTCGAGATATTAGTGTTTAATTTTGTTTCTGAAATTTATGTGAATTATGTTTTAAACTGGTTAAATGGAAGAACGGCCCTGCCGAATTTCGCCAGCAATAAAGATTCTTTAATAATAATAATAATAATAATTTCTTTGGGCACAATTTCGCTGCTGTCAACTTGATTGTTGCTGTGCTAACCACTGACGTCACACGTCAACAAGGTCGTGACATACCCATGTAACTGGATTGCGACCGCCACATTATGTGTGATTTTCTAGAAACTATCTACTGATATACATATGTTTGCAAGTAAAAGTAATTACAGAATTTTGCAGATTTTCGGTCGGCGAAAAGTGGTATCATGAACTGACAGCAATGGAACATGTTTTATGAATGTGAGAGTTGTAATTTACGTGCTATTTTATTCAAAATTGATAGTTGATACCTTTCGCAATGAAACAGAGTTAAAATTTCCCATCGTGTTCTTTTCTTCACTAAAACTGCTAATGACAAATGAACATATGTACAAATTTCAAAAGGGCTACTGTACTAATAAGGTCTTTGCTCCGACTAAAAAGACATTTTAAAATCATCTACAACCGTAGGCTATATAATAAGGTTTTTGATCTACCTTATCCTTTTAATTAAATTCAGCTTGAATAGCATTTTCAAAGTCTCAAATCTTACTGATAATAATTGATCAACTCCCGATTAACATTCTACCCGGGTATATAAATCACTTTGCTTTGCCTTTGCGGCTAACTAACTGTTCATGTTTGCTTCGTAAACGACACGCTCCGTGTAATCTGGTGCAGTATCCCTAACACGAACATGACCCCGCCCATCTCTCAAACGCCGACCTCTACGACCCCTCGGCATACTATCTTAGGGTGGGTTAGTTTCATTACGATCTGCGTATATCATACGTCTTGTCCGACAAGGGAAGGTCACTAGTCATCATTCATGCCCAGTGGCACCGCCGGAGGTTGCAACAATATACTGTCATGCGGAAAACTGTTTCCGTCGTCGTGTGTTGTGACTAATCAGAGGTCGCGTGTTCGAGGCGTTAACGAGTCGTAGCTCCCTTAAGCGTGAACTGAGGGGTTGAACACCGCCAAAAATCGAGTACCGTCACCAAACAACAATGCTATGATTTTAATAGGAACATGACGATTCCGAATTTATTATAATTTCTACAGACCTGTTGACACTAGAACGCTTTTTGATGGTATGGTTTACAGCTGTTGCCTGTTATAGCTTATTTTTGGGTTAGACAAGATAGAATTTGAAGTCAAGTTGGCTTTTCTAGATTAAATTAGGTTGTGATCGCAAAACTAAGCCAAAATAAAATAGCTGCAAATAAGGCTTGCCATCACGTTTGGTGATTCGAAAACTAACGCACACATTTTAATAATTGGTCATTATTCATTTAAAATGTCCCATTCTTGTATGTCAGATTTGTATTTACGAGATTTATATTATTACTCTTGAATGTACAACTCTTGAGGAGTATCTGATTATTTTTAGAATGTAAGTTGACGCAAATCGCGAAGGACGAGTTACGAAGTCCTCTCAAAAGTGTACGTGCACTGGATCACGTGTGCTTGCTACAACTGAGATGAAAGTCCTGAGAAATATTTGCCATCTGCAAAACGCATGCACTCACTATATCATAAGTGTCTTATTACTTGTAATAGAACAGAATGCGTGGATGATGATAACTAGGGTAGACCAGATCGTCATGTCTATAGGTGACTAGACCCAAGGTTTCCGGTATAACTATGACTATACAACTGGAAGATAAAATGTCTCCATCGCTCAAACCTTTCTCTTCACACACACACTCATTTGATTTCCGGCACACTTGCGGAATCTGAATCTTTAACCTTATTTCAAAGGGTACTTTGCTGGTAAACAGAATTCTTCGGTTAATTCTAGTCGAAGATCAATAATATTCTGACCTCTGACCAATAATGCTATAATGTTATGCGTATACGTTGTCACGTAGCCTACCAATATGAACGAGTACTCTTCGATCATTCTTGATCATAAAATGATTGTTGGCGCTAGTCTCGAGTTATTTCGGTTTAGCGTGAACGACGTATTGGTATATACAATGCATATCTGCATATGTGCATTTTTTCTTTCATCTTGGCTGGGTTACGTTCGAATTATAAATAACTTGAATCAATCAGCTTCCCACAATTTATCATCGCCAGCGCCAGTTAGATGAACATAGAAACGGTTCAATCACGTTGATCAGTCAGTGGCATGATCAGTGATCAGTGGATCCGAATCTACTTGCATCCACGAAAAAAAGGCGTTTACCAATTGTAAAAACTTTGGTAATCACATAATCTAGTTGCTACTGCAAAGTTGCATCGCTTTTGAAAGATGCAGTAGCGTTTTTTGTTGTTGTAAACCTCTTCCTGAAAAATTATAATACCCTAAAAATACCACAGAAATGCAAAAATAACGGTGATATCTGTGTTTGTTGTGATGGTAGACTATTAATCTTCTTTCATCCATTCAAGTATAGTAAAATATAATTTATTCTTAAATATTCAAAGTTCGTTACTTCATTTGAACTGTCTCACTTGGGTCTACATTAATACATTCGTGGTATAAACATCCATTGAATTTAATTAAAAACTTGATTCGATCTACAATAATTTGTTATACGATTATTTGATGTCATATATCAACACTTTGATTGAACAACACTTTCCTTTTCCTACTACAATTTTTGTAATTTCAAACGATTTGTTAATTTTAGGTGAACATATTGCATGAATCCCAACAATTTCTCACCTCACTCAAGATCATTTCAAGATTAAAATATGTTACGTTTGCCGCGTGTCTCCCCCCCCCCCCCCCTCCATGTGCAGTGATTGTATAATTAGCTGAAAAGTGTGTGTCCTTCAGCAGGGTGAGGGGTGCGATGCCCCCGTATCATAAGGATCGTCGACCTACGACGACCTCCAACCACCACCCACTATCGATCGTCTTGGGTCGATATGGAGTGAGAGCTCGTGCCGCGCGCTAGGTCCAACCCAAACTACTCTCTCCCCCCCCCCGTCCCAAACCCCACCCTCATTACCCATCCAGGGGGTCTGGGTTCAATCTCCACTTTACACGGCGTAGGCCTTAAATCAAACTGAACTATGTCTTCCTTGACAGCGAATCTTTTTGAAGGGCACCCGTGCCGTTATGGCATACATGTTTTATGTTTATGATGCATTTTTATGAGGAGTGATTTATTTGCAATCGAGCATTGTTCCTACACGTGCTTTTTCCTGTGACTGCATAGAAAGAAAATTCGACGCGCCTCAAAACCACACGCGCCTTAACATTCATTCATTTAGGAAGAAAATTGAAAAATACATTGGGTATAAAAATTGTTTTTTAAAATAAAAGTATTCCTTGAAATTTTTAGTTTTCGGTTTCCCCCCAACATGAAGGAATGAATTTGATCATTGTCCACGAACTTGTCGGTTGAAAACTCGCAGTTCGTTTAATGCCCCGTCCGAACGACACTTCCTTGTCGCCCTGAGTCTTAATTGGGGAACAGTGACTGTGAGTCAAATTTTTCGATAAAAAAAACTTACTTAATTATTTCACCAATAATTTAGTTTCGTTTTCTTGTTGTTGAATATCCACCCAATTGTATTCATTTGTATCAGATGTTTGTCATCACGTATACCCGAAGAGTTTCTTTCCTATTCCTCCAGTCCATTTGCCATCGACATGACTTCGCATTGATACGTCAGGAAGCATTCAATGGTCGCGTGCAACACGATGGTCGGGACTTTTCGCGTTATTCGCGACAATAGTTGACCGACAAATGAAATGAAGAGTAAATAACAACTCGATCTGTCGATCACCGTGTTAATAATATCACGAACATGTAACTCGACTTAACAACACGTAGATACAACGATTGAGGTCAAAATAAAGTCATTCAATTCTTGGCAGAAAACGTCATGTCACCGGTAATTGTAAGGCGGATCGAGTTCGAGCCATTTTTTTGCACCCCGTTAAGAGTGAATCCGTTTTGCGTTATCGATTCACGGACAAGGTTACGGCTGTGTTCTCGGAACTGGAACTATCCGGTGATTTGTTGTTGATGTTATTAAACTAGACTTACAGGACGAATATACTACATAGCAACTATAAGGTATAGTTTAAAACATTCTCAGTCCAACAAGAACAGTATTCTGTTATATACCGGTGTGCGAGCTTTTACATGTACTTGTCTTCGTCAGAACTAAAATTAATTGTAAAATTAATAATGTTTTAATTGTGTTAAAAAAATCGTATGGATACAACTGATGAAAATTCAAATTGGAAAAACAAATCAGTGTGAAACTGAATCGTATCTGTTGGATATAAAAAAAAATGTTGAATGTTAAATGTAAAATGAATATATATATATATATATATATATATATATATATATATATATATATATATATATATATATATATATATATATATATATATATATATATATATATATATATAGAAAAGTGAAAAAAAAAACTTTTGTATTGGTATTTCACTACTAGAGACTATTTAAATCACATAATAACTCTTTTCATTGTGTTCATCAATATTATTATAAAAAACTAGATGGTTCAATAAATATTTGGAATAGGCCTTCTGTTTATTTGAATGTATGGAATATTTTATTTTGTAATTTTTAATTCCAAATTTTCAATATTGTATTATACTATGTACTAATTACTCTTTCCCCACACCCACAAACCAGAGTAATCTCAAGGGGTATAATGTTTCACAACAATAGAGTATAAGGAAATGAAGCTTTATTAAAGGCGAGTCGGCAGTAGCAAGGTCATTTTGCGCAACGTTCAATCGCCAACTATATTTTTAATAATGCAAGTTAATTGTAAAGTCAGATTGTGTTTATTATAATATATTCATATGAGTCTATAAGTAAACGTCTTACCTAATCACCACGGTCACAATCTATGGATCAGTTGCACAGTGCTTGTGCAGTGTACATCCAGCGAGTGCACGCATTTCCAGTTCTTTGCACATCAGTTTGTTGTCTACATATCCGTGTATTTGATGAGCGCATCTCTTCCATCCTAGCTATATATGGATGGATGCTATGTAAGTTACATACATTTTTAAGTAAAACATTCTTTGTATGTTGAAATCAAAATATGTGACAGACAAATATTGTTCTCCCCTAGCCTATATACGGATCATAAAGTAGAGTCGTGTGGACGGGGTCCCGCGAGGGTGGTTTTACCAGCCTAAATGTAATGGTTCATTACAGACAAAAAAATAGCCCCGATTCGGTCTGAAAACCAACTGAAAATTATACCATAATGATACTAATATTATATTATCAAGTTATAAATATATGCATCAAATACAATATCATGCTATACCGTTATTATGATGATTTATCTGGATTTATTTTTCAACTTGTTGAATATAGGCCTATATATGCAATTTATTTGATATATTCGCATATATGTAAATTGTATCAACTTTTTAAATATACAATGGTGGTTCAATCCTGAACCTGGGATTTACCTAATAGCTCTACATTTGTAGGTACATTTATGTACTTTAGTATGTGGTATGGTACTTAATTTGTATGTTCACTTTATAATAGAAATAGTGCTAAAACACGACGATCTGACATACATGGCTAAAACTGTAGACCAAAGATATACTTTCTCGCTAAAACTGAAGACTAAAATTACAGATCATACCAAAAAATGTGACTTCATTTATATTTACTTTGGGGTGGCGTCCCGGGCGGAATCGAAACAACGTCCCTTAAAATATGTCTGTATTTTCAGCAGGGACTGAAAACGAGACAATTTCTGGTTTTGTTTCCAATCTTTCTAAAATCTTAGTTCCGGTTTTGTTCTAGAACATGAAAATATTACCGTTTGTTATGTTCTTATTAGTTATTCACAGGGAAATATCGGTTACGTTCCGCTCTGAAATAATTGAGGTTCTTTTCTGTTCCGGTTTCGTTATGTCACTGGTTTTTCGGTTTTTAACAAATCCCCAAAATTAATTGCTTTAGTCAATATTTGCAAAATTACCATATATATTTTTGACCTTTATAAGCTACGTGATAACCTTCGAACGACGTTTTGTCTTATAACATTCACAACCTTGTCATCATCGCAATAAGGCAAACCAACATTTCAAATTGCACCGTAAGTTATTTCTAGTATTTGATATGCTTTTGTAATTTTATCTCGAAACATCATCCCATTCATAAATATAAACAAATGACAGTTGATCATGATAGAACCAATAGAACCAATAGAACAATGAACCAATAGAATGAAAGTAATTCATTAATTTTCAGTTATGATGAACAGGCTTTAAATGTATACGGTATTATTGTCACATTTTATTATTCGTATAAATGAATGAATGAATAAACGGTGCGTCAATGACGAAATCATTTTGCGGTTCGTGTTTGTATCAATGTCGAGGTATTGTCGATTTGACATTCACGTTTGTCGACACGTCTTATCATAAATTCAACAACGTCTTTCGTCAGTGCAGGTAGAGTTGAAAACCTCGCGTCGTCGTAATTCATAGTGGTCATCAATGGAATTGTAAGATTAAATAATAACGGTGAAAAGGGGAAATTATTAATCCTCGACTAACAGATAACTAATGAATTATTTCTCTTTCTGATTGCAGGGTAGTCGAGAGCGTCCCAAGCACCACCATCCACCTGCCATGTCTGGAGCCCCAGCATCCCCCTCAACGCCCTCTGGAGCTGGTCTTCAGCGGGCTCACCGTCGACGTCGACAAGCGTCCGATCCTCCGCGACGTGAGCGGCGTCGTCCGTCCCGGCGAGTTGCTAGCCGTCATGGGACCTTCCGGTTGCGGGAAGACGACCCTCCTCAATTGTCTTTCCGGACGAGTACCTCTAGACTCTGGCAGTATAAGACTCAACCGGGAGAGACTAAATAAACGATGGAAAAGGAGGATATGCTACGTACTACAACAAGATATATTCTTCCCAGATCTTACACTTAGACAAACTTTAGAGGTAATTATTACTCTTATGATGATATCTCTGTTTTTTATTCGTGTTTTTCTGCCTGCAATTGGTCGGACTGTTTAATTGATCATCAGGAAATTTTTTGTTGGAACACAAATTTATTCAATGTGTATGCGTGTACACTTTTGGAGATAATTAGAGATGGTTGACCACTCTTGAGTAAAACGGTTCCGAAATTTTGAATATCCTCGTAAAAATAACCAGAAAGGTAAATTTTGGAAAATGAGTTTCTGTAAAAAAATTGAAGTTTGCACTGAATTTGAACCAAAGAATGATGATTAATACTTATACATATTATTCCACATTTTTATTTCTACATAAATTATACCACTGTTTAGAAAATTATTTGTCTTTATCAAATACCCTAGAAAATGATCAACATGTGCTATTAACCAGAACTGCCTAACGAAGACAGTGAGTGACTAGACAATAACCTAAAAACCAAAGTGTGTAGATTTCGAGTACACTCCATACCATGCATTTACTCTCGCTCATCTTACAGCGCATGTTATGCTGCATTCGCCTCTGGTATTATTAACACAGTTTCCGGTTCCGGTAGATTCAAAAATATATTAGCATGCTGTTGATCTAGTTACCTACATCAAGTTCGTTGACCTCGCCAGTCTGAATTAGGAGATAGTGTTTTGGTAGTTGAAACAATGAAAATAATAAAGAACGAGAACGCAATAAAGAAAAAATAAAATAAAGAAGAAAGACGCATCACTTACCAAGTCGTTACGAGGATTATAATTTCTTGCAGTCACTGTATAAACTATAAAGCAAAAGGACGGGACAAGAATGTATAATTAGTTTATCCATGATAAAGTTTTCTAATCAATGGGCTGCGTTGAGTAATGAATAATTTGATTACACTGCTTTGTGTGCTCTGTGAAACTGTCCAGGTGGTAAGAAGCATGCAGGCGTTGGTATGTCGGGATAGTTAGAACAAACATTAAAACTTTTTATAAACATTGTTGATTCTTAATTAATCATACTTGAACTTACATGATTGTTGCTTTTATGTTTTCTTTCAATTTCATGTCTTTTGAGAAGGATGTTAAATAATTTTCTCAGCTTCTAGCACATCCCACAAATACAGTGTTTTTTTTAGTCATTAGTACAGATATTAAGGTGGTTTCTAATAGTACGTATTACTAATAATAACTTGTTACTAATAGCATAGACGAAAGATATACTATCAAGACATTTCACTCATATGACAGTGAAAATGAATTCCCTCATTACATCTCCATTCCCCTCATCTACATCTACATTAGAAAGTAGTACCTCCCTAGACCACTGAAGGAGCTGGTTAAGGTTTGGTCGATAGCCAATCACAATCTAGTACGCTTGTAGCGCTTCCTAGCGATGTGCAGAGTTACTACACAGGGAGGCAAATGAGTTAGGGATACAGTGGGGATGATTTTTATTTCAACATTGCTTGACTAGTCTTGACATATTATCTTTCAACCATGATGCTAATAAATTGTTGTTATTGTTGCAGTATGCGGCGCGGTTAAGGTTGCCGGATACTCTGTCATACTCACAGAAGATGCAATACGTGGACCACATAATCGACGTACTGGACCTAGGCGCCTGTCAGGACACAAGTAAGTCGAGCAGGACTGTATTTCATATGCTGTTTTCAATTAATATTCTACTATAATTCCACCAAAACTCGGAATTTTAAGAAAATATATATTTGAATTCAATATAATTTATTAATTATGAAAAGAATTGAAAAATGGAATAAGCCTTGGCTGGCCTTATTTGCAACTAGACCTAGGAGTGTTGTAATCCATTCAGCCATTGATTTTGTTGTTGTGTGCCACCTAAATGAACCCAATCTATAAATAACCTAACCAACCTTTTTTTATTAGCATCGAAATTTTGATGTACAGTCAATAATGCCCAATCATGGCTAAAGACGAATTAGTGAGATGGTTAAAAGTAGCACCTTTTGATTGTTTTGAGACTTAGAAGCAATCTTGCTGACAAAAATGTAACTAATTATATATAGAATATATTTAAAATTACAATAATGAACTTTGACACTAGAATTGAACTGTGTTAAACCTGACTAACCAAACCATACTAATTTAATCTCAACTAAAACTATAATTTATAAATATAACTCAAACTAAAATATGATTTCCATCATTAATTACAAGACCAAGTTCAATTCTACTTCAATTTCTATAATTTTTTGTTTTCACACTTAAATGATGAATACCCTACCAAATAACTATTAAATTAGGAAAAACTATTGAGCAGTTTGTAATGTGTGTTGTTTTTTCCAGTAATTGGAGATTACATCAAACGAGGTTTATCAGGCGGCGAAAAGAAGCGTGCAAACATTGCATGTGAACTTCTTACGAACCCGTCCCTAATGCTGTTAGATGTAAGTACAACTGATAGTATTCAAGTCTTGCTCATTGCCTGATGCGCTTGCCTCTTATTCTCGCTAGACCAAATTCAACTTTGTTTTTGGTGGAGGTGCCGGGTCGAGTTCTGAATTTGCCTTTGGTAGTATTACGCTAATGGATTCAAGTGATACTATGTGAAATGTGAAATTCTTGAGAGAAGCTTTTTGGAGAATAATGAAAATAGGATCTTGTTTTATAGAGATTTTTCCAAACATCAATTGAACATTCTCAAATTTTATTTGAAAATATTTTCATCATTCAAGAGCTAGGCCTATAGGAACAAGAAAAACAGTGTCAGATGAATCAGAAAATTAATGCATAATAATTTTCATTTCTTTGCAATAATAATTTTTAATCATCATTTTTCAAAATAATATAGTCAAAATTGAATGCAGACTCTAGTTCCATGAACAAAATGCAAGAAAAATCTAAGTTAGTTGTATCTTGTTGAATTTTTTATATATATGGTTTGGTCCAAGTTGGAAAAATGCAGTAATCTCATGAGAAAATTGTTGTGGCTGAACAATAACGTAAAGCAATGATTGAAGTATTATTGCGACCTGTGATAGTTCTAACCTCCGCCTTCTTTGTTCCAGGAGCCATCGTCCGGCCTCGACTCCCACTCTGCGTACAACCTGATGGCTAGCTTGAAGAGGTACGCAGAGAAAGAGGGTAAAACAGTCGTCGTGACAGTTCATCAGCCAAGTTCACAGATCTTCCATATGTTTGACAAATTACTCCTACTCTGCAACGGACAGGTACGAATGAAGTTTTGTTACCGTACTTTACGTTTCAAGTGCCACAAGCTTAATGTGCCGAGACTTGAGACACTGCTCTGGCAGTTATTATCAATTTGTACGAGGGTTTGAGTGCCCTGTAAGGTATGGGTTTTCACGTTTCCATCAGGCACTCATTCTCAAAGTTTGCAGGTTCTTACTTTTGGTGCGGTTGTTTTAAAGGACACGCTGGAAATCATTAATGTTATTAAATTAGTTCTTATCAAATTTGCAGTGTGCATTTTAATTGGTTACTATAAATTTTGAAATAGTGATTGTTTTATTTTCTATATGTAGGCCTAGTAGGGCCTAACTTTTTTATTCTTGAAATTTTATTGTGAAGTTGTGCGCTGAGTGCAACTTGAACTAAGAGTAAAAGTTCACTTTCAGTTTCTCTGATAATTTTTGAATCCTTTGAAATATCACAAGGTTGACCAGTTTAGCCAATAAGAAAAAGGACTGTTGTTTTGGTTCAATTGGCTTACACAATATACAATATATTCAAATAATTTCATGCTTCATGCTTCATGAAAATCATTATTATTTTGAATATTTTTATTTTCACCATTTTATTTTTTATTCTCCAGACCAAACCACTGATCTGTTACAGTTTAGTTTTACGTGGCCAATCTCTAATTCTGAACTTTTGTTGTTTTCTTACAGACGGCATATTTTGGACCAGTTCATAAAGTCGTTGATTTCTTCAATAACATCGGACTAACAGTAATGCCACAGTACAACCCTGCAGACTTTATTCGTAAGTATTTAAACAGCATGGAACAAACCACAAATATAACCATAAATATGACCACAAATTCCCTAACGTCTTTTCTTTCACTTTTTTCAGTGGAGCAGGTGAAAGGAAGCGAAGAAATGAAAGAAAAGATTATAACAGCATCTAAAGATGCACGAAATTTACCTGATTACCCTCAAGAGTTACTACCCGACTATTTCAACAATTCCGTCGCAATCTGTGATAAATACCTAAACAACTATCAAGAAAGCCATCTTCATACAAACGGCAATGGTAAGCAATTATTATTTTCAGTATGTTTCGTTTTTGTATCGATGTAAAACCATTGATGTATTATTGTTGCACTTGAAATCGAGGGGTTAACAACTCCTGAAATCTGGTGTACACTTGTCATGAAATGTTCCTAAAATCCCTTAGAATCAAGTGAAATCTCCCTGAAATCTGAAATCAGGTATACACCAAATTTACCAGTTGTTTACCCCTTGCTTGAAATAGATATTTATAAAATAATCATCAAGTAATTTTTATTTCATGCTTATTTTTCTGATCTCTTCATTCTATCATTTCTGCCGTATTTATCATTTCTACATCTCATAAGTTTTGTGTTAATGAAGTCACTTCGTTGTATCGATAAACACGTGATATTCATTCAACAACGATAGGATTGAGTTGACCTTAGATTGAAAAGATTAGGATCATCGATCACGTCCTTTTAATGTCATATCTTGAGTTTGTTTGATTGCGGCGTGTTTCTCAAACCGCACACGCTTGTAAATGTGCTTGTATCCGTTTTGCACCGCCGTTGCATGTATCCGTGTGTTTTCCCCGCAGGACACATCGGTGCCCCAAGCTGTCACTGTCAACAGAAACTCTGGCTTGGATCGAGGAACAGTCACAACCCAGTCCATTCCGTTCACCATCTCGCAACTACAAACAAAACCGTCGAAATGTGCGCCGTCGTCAATACGTCGACGCAGAACAATGTTTATACGGCAATAGGTGCGTACTTTGTCACTTGCCAGCCAGCCAGCATGTGATTGTTATTATTTGCTGTTACGTCCCTTGTTTCTATCTCGTTCTTGATTGTTTTTCCACATATTAATTCAAGAAATAGGCTGTTCCAGCTGCCACTGTAGTCCCAACTAATAGAGCTGATGAGGATTTGTACTATTATTTATTTTCAAAAATATTACTTCTGATTTTTTTTATTTGGTTTCAAAAGTGAAAATGGAACACATCTGAATTTGGAAACACATAAACAATAAACATACAATAAATTCACAATAAATATACATGAGACAATCGTCTGATTTATAAACGTCTCAGTATTTAGTCAAAATAATGATGATTAATTTTCTGTACTACTGGTATAACTTTAAAATTTTGAAATAATGATATACAACTGTGATTGCAGGCCTAGTAACTGGAATAAATAATTATATTCCCATGGTATATTTCGTTATTGATTGGTATATAATCGAAGCCACGAGTTTTTAGTAATTATTTGTTTGTTCTGTTCTGTTTTCAGCAATGAAAGACGATGAAGGTAAAACACTTTGGTTAGACAATCAGAGCCACGCCTCGAGCTCGGTTAGCAGTTCCGATGAAGACCTCATCTTTCAATGGCCGACCAGTTTTTGGACACAATTCACGGTAAGCGGACTTGATTCTCATCTCTTTGTCTGCACTCGTGTATTGGTCATTTGTTTGAACTATACATAACATTATACTTTAAATAACAGTTTGCTTACCTAGAAAGTTTGAGACATTCAGATTAAGTTAAGATCAAAATATTTGAAATCATCGTTATGAATGTTTATTAAAAGTCATCAGTTTACATGATGATGAATAAAAATAAATAGAAAAAAATCATGTGATAGTGGCTAGGTTTTGCAAAAAGTATTAGTAGTATTGATATATTTAGCAATCTATGCTATCATTATAGCCTAATACAGAATACAAAACAATATAGCGTAATTGCAAGTAAAGCTACCTAGTTGATTGAAAAAGAGTGAAATTACTAAATTAGTAATTACAGGTTACCTTTTTTTTTCATTTGCATTCATTAATAACTATTAAGCGTATGCTATTCTTTCATTCTCGAACATTGCATCCTTTCGAAATTCGGAAATCCATCAATTTCCTTCGAAATCTTCGAATTTCGAAGATTATCCTTCGGTATAACAATTACCGTTAATTGTACTGTAGTGAAAGTGCTGATGAATGAAAATATTTGTGCATAAATAAACTAGGTGAAATATTTTCAACACGAAACTTATTAGACTTGTTTATTCTCATTGTACAGGTGCTCTCCCAACGAAACTTCCAAGAAGCCCGGCCGCGGATGTTATCGAAACTGAACTGGGTTCAGACGATTGCTCTCGGTATTCTCGCTGGCCTACTTTGGTTTCAACTAGAACGTAAAGAAGAATCACTACATGATATTCAAGGGTGGATGTTCTTTTCCACCACCTACTGGATGCTCTTTGCCCACTTTGGTGCTCTTTCCTCATGTAAGGAACCATTCATTTAACCTTTCACAAACATTCAACTTATTATTCTTTTATTCAAAATTGAACTAGCTTTAAATATAAAAGAATATTACTCATTGGTATTGTATGAATAATTCTTGTTATAAATTAATTTTAGTCAAATACTCTCAAGAGATCAATAAAGATCAATGAGCACTTATTTTGTGGAAATAACATCTCAAGAAGGACAATTTGTACTGAGTAAATGAAAAAAATAGATGCTCTTAAAATAAATTGATGAAATTTATCTTTCAAATTCATAAAATCCAATGCAAGTTCATAAATATAAATTCCTCTTTCAGGCCTAGGGAAATTTTCTTTCAAAATTCCAACATCATCACTCTTGTTTTACACCGTAATCAACTAAACATTTCTACCAAGAATAGCCGTTGGTTGTGTTATTAACAATGTATGTCTTTGTTTCCAGTTCCTCCAGAGCGCGAAGTCATCAACAAAGAACGTCAATCAGGGGCGTATCGCCTATCAGCTTATTATCTAGCAAAGATGGTTGGCGAGTTACCGTTAACAATCACGTTACCAGCAGTCTACCACCTGATCTCATACCCAATGCTCGGTTTTCATTCACCGTCCGTCTTCCTCACTCTTCTCGGCTTCCTTCTACTCAACACAATAGTAGCTCAGAGCGTTGGTTTCTTCGTCGGCGCGTCGTGTATGGACATGCAAGTGTCGATAACGATCAGCGCGTTGTACACACTGGCGACACAGTTATTTGGTGGCTATCTTGCCACGAACATACCCCACTGGCTCAAGTGGATGCAATACCTGAGTATGGTGCACTACGCTTATCAGAACATGCAGATAGTCGAGTTTGGAGAAGGCACGCCAATACAGTAAGTTCAATTTCTGGTATCTACATATCGTCACATTATCTATAGATGGTTCAGAACTTAATTTTACTTGCTCTTTTATTCCATATATATATTTACAATTCAATTAATAAGTCTTTCATAGGCATTAATAAACAAAATGGAAGTACGTAATCTGCTCTTCGAAAAAAATATCAACATCTTGTTACAGTAATCATTATGTTTGTAAAAGACTCCTGTGGGCATGGTTTTTCACATCTCTAACTCTCAAAATTACTCAAGTTCATTAAACACTTGATCTAGTATCGTAGTACGTTGTTTCAATGTGTGCATTTTTTTCTAGGTGTGCCGCTCAATCCAAGTTCGATGTTTGCACCAACTCTAGTTCTACTCACATTCCCGTGACGGCCATCTTGGAGGCGCAGGGAGCCAGTCTGCCACTGTGGGCAAACACTTTAGTATTGCTCTTGTTCCTATTGATATTTCGTATTCTCGGTTACATCGTACTGCGATATTTCCGAAGACCTAAGTGACGTGTATTCTGGTGATACAAACGGGACGGGAGAAAACAAGAATGGCTGTGTCTTTTATCATTTTTTTGAGCAAAGTTTTTAATTTTTAAGTGAAGTCGTGTTGTTTTCGTATTAAATGTAAATTCCCTTTTCTCTCGTATAAAGAAGGGATTACAAGATTGTGGTCTCATGTTTACTAAAGAGCAGTGTAAATGTTTATTAACAATTATTGAAAAGGTTTTCCAGTGCCTTGTGTATGCGCGAGTGTTAGGTCGAACTTCTTAAATTATGACGTGACGCTGATTATTAAAGTGAACGGTGCCGAACGGTTTTAGTCGATTAGTATCTGTTGAAAAACTACCGGCATATCTACTGCCACCATGTCGTTTGTTCTTTTCTACTACATATATATGATGGCTATGCTAGACATTTCAACAATGTGTATTTGTTTTCCATAAGAAAATCCCACCTCAGACAAGGTTCTTGTACTCAGAGAGAGTTATTGCTACGAAGATGTTAATTAGTAATTACTTATTTTATCCAAATATGTTACCGATTATCATACAGTACCAAGTACATGCTTACATTGTCATAATCTTTATATGCAAACCTAGATCAGCTGCATTGTGGCCAAAGTAGGCCAAGTTAGAGTTCAATATTATCATTACAGTGTACGCTTGTTGCAAACCTCATACCATGAAATGTTGAGTCATCGGATTAATAACGGTAATTTATTTAATGTGGTCATTCCTGCGTGGTACCGTATGCCCGCATGCGGATGATCGTGGACTGGTCTTCTCAGGACTGTGTATATGCAATACATGTGAATGGAATTGGTTGAATTTGAAACAAATCTGATGTACACTTAAACCTCCAAGCATTAATTACTGTGCTACTCCTTTATCCATATTTTAAATTATATAACAAACTGTCTGAGATTTTAAAAAAAGACAAAGACAAACAATAGTAACCCAGATAACCTAGTCTGCTAGTCCCTTAGTGTTTTGGAGAGCAAATTGCTGAAATATGCTACCTATTTATATTTAATAAAAGTTTAAACACAGTTTAAAATAAAGAAAGTGATAATTATTGCATCCATAAAACCCAACCACAACTTAACGGTACCATAGAATTCGTTTCGTACGTTTCTTCAATACATTCGTCGCCTTAGCTAATTTTATTTATTGATTCCATCCATATCCTTCATGTTGAATAGTTTTTTAAACAAGTTTTTCACTATAAGTTTTTGCAGTCTGGTCCCCTGAAAAGCATAGTAAAGTGGTATGCAAATTTTCCGGATTCATACTCAAATACTTTAATATTTTATTGATATGAATCCCTAGGCTATTGTATATTTATAAAATAAATGCTCTGCACCATAATATTAATGAATATAATATACACAATTTATCATAATCAACTCCATGTTGTTTGCTGGTATTTTGAATTAAGGCAAGAGTTGTACTGCTCTATAGTTTTGAATCTTCTGTTAATCGATGGAATTTTCCATGTCGCCCTATGCCAGATACAAACTTCTTTGCTCCAACCACAGATTCCTGAAACAAAGCTCAAGTCAATACAAACACAAGATGGTGACAGTTTGAAAAAAAAGTTCGAAAAAGTTTCTCAAAAACCTGTGGCTCAATCAACTATCGCGCACTGTGTTAGAAACTGAAGTCACGTTACGTTGGGCATGGGTTCGAGTACCATATAAGGTATGGGTTTTTGTGGGCGTCCTTAAACCCATCATCGTTTTATCATCACCCGCTCATTCGTATCCCCATATAACCTAGCTGTTGGTGGAGTCATTGAGCAACATTAAAAAAAAAAGTTCAATAGTATCATTTCCGTTCATTTCCTCTTGTCATCAAATCTGAAAACATCGGAAATTTTTATAAAATCTACAAAATAAATACTTGCCTTTGAAATAAGTTCTGCGGCATTTTCATTCTCAAACTGGAACGCATCTTCGTAGCTGGATGCTGTAAATGCGCTGTAGTATGCAGACTCTCGATCGGCTCGTAAACACTGCTGTGGAAACTTCACTAGGGAGTTGGCCAAATTGATGGCCTGTCCCAAGGCTGCAATAAAACATTCTTTATTTATTATCAATTTTTATTAATGAATTATTGGTGAAATTTAATTATTTTACCATCTTTTTTTTCAGTAATTTGCCTTTTAACATTGAATACTTAATGTCAATTTTTCTATGGATTCTTCCTCGATGGAACCGATTTATTTCTCAATAATATTTTACACTCTAAATCTAGTAAGATCAATCATATTTTAATCATATTTCTGTATTACAGTGTATTTGAATACTTTTCTCAAATAAAATCGGTTGATTAATAATTTTATCAAATCATCTGGTTTGCCTCCACATCCAATACTCAATATAAAATACAAAAATTTGTCAAGTCACGTACCAGTTCCACACGCAACCAATCGGTTAGCTAGGCCCCACTCGAGTGCCTCTTTAGCTGCAATGGCTCGGCCAGTAAGAATAAGATCCATCGCACGAGATAAACCAATAAGAGCCTGAAGACGAACTGTTCCGCCATCGATCAACGGAACACCTATAACATTGTTATGCATGAAATACGATTCAAGGTAAGCTGCTATTGTTTTTCTGGTACCGAGTTATTGATCTTGGATAATTATTTGGTGGTACGGATGATAGATGAATGAGTTTACAAAAATCTATGTTAATACCAAGACTTGAATCTACGCCCAATTTGACTTTTCCAAAGCAGTTCCTTGCCGAATGAGTCCCACAATGAGGTTATCGACTTATTTATCAAGTGTAGTCAAAGGGATATATAACGTGACAGTGAATAAGCACAAAGATATAATGGGAAGTATGGGGGGAGGGGGAGAGTGAAATAATCAACTGTTGGAGGTGTATTTCATAAGACCTTATTTTGGTGATGGTGAGAAGTATACAAGAATATATTTGGGAAGATTGCAGGACGATGCTGTTAGTAAAATAACGCAGGTGTAGCAGGTCTGGCTAGCCCTAAAATGGCCTGGACCACCAGGATTGGAGTTGATGCCCAATCAACACATCACAAATATAGATGTATGTAATAATTGGGGTCCTACAATTAACGTAAATTGAATAAATATTTATTCCAATACCAAATCGTCGACAGAAGACTCCCATGACTGCAGTCTCTTCAACCACTCGTAAATCACACATCAGCGCCAACTCCAAACCACCTGCCACCGCATAACCACTCACGGCAGCTATCAATGGCTTCTTTATAAATCTACGAGACGGTCCCTTGAAATGAAGAAATGCGTCCATTATTTAAAACTGAAACTATTTTCAAAATGTATGCTGTAATATTCAGATCAAGGTAGATCAAGGTAAACTATCTCATCTTTTTTAACCATGGACCTAATTAAAATCATTGAAATAGGCTAGGGTACATTTAGGTGAAATTTATCAAGATAACATTATAAAGATAATTATAAATTTCAACTGTAACAGTAAGTTTGTAACCCTCATACTAAGCTCAAACTTAGAAAATAATAATTGAAATTCTTATTTTGTAATTATTTATAGCGTTTGTGTGTTTTAGAAAATATCTAGAACAATTGCAAATTTACCATTTACAATTGCATTATATTTTAGATACTGGTAACATACCATAGGACCATGTCCATTCTTTGTTTCAAAAACTCCGGTACCAACATCATCTAATGAAGATACGACCCCGAGGTCGAATCCAGCACAGAAATTTCCACCATTACCATACAAGACTCCAACACAAGCCGATTCATCTTCTTCGAATTTTTTTATTGCTTCTGACAAGAGATGAGCAATATCGGGATTTACACAGTTTCTTTTTTCTGGACGGTTTATTCCTATTGTGGTAATCGGACCTAATTTTTCCACCAATACGTATTCCTCTGTATAAAACATAATTTATTAGTTATAAAGGATCTGTAAAACCCAACAGTCCATGCTCATCATAACTCAAGTTTCAACCCAAATTAATTCCAATAGAATAAGCAAACTACTCCACCATGCATGCACAATAATTAGGAGGAACAAAATTATAATACTGTAGGTTAGTGCTAAATATTATTTAACCAACCCAATTCTCATTGGTAGTCGCACCTGCTTGGCTATCCGAAAACTTTCGTGATAAAGAAGAACTAACAGTGTTTCGACATTTATTATTGACTTTACAAAACTGAAATCCTGATATTTTACTTAAGCCAACAATACCTCTAATTGACGACATAATATTTTGGCCCACATGAAATGTTATCTCAAATTCTCAAGAACTGAGATTTGAGAAGGGAAAAACAAGACATAAGAAAAAGATGGGACTGGGAAATCTTTCTATCAGAGTTTGGTAACATGTAAATCACCAAGCAGCTGTTCCACTCCACTCTGTCGTAATCAGCAGTTGATCCCTCACCCAGTCGCAAGCTAGCATTTAACCTCAAAACACAGAATTTACTAGAATCGTTGGTACAGAACTTGACTGCCAGTTGCTATCTGCTGGGATATTTTTTCTCATAAACCTTTAACGTGAGTAATAAATAGTAATCTTAATTTTATTTTTGAAATGTTATGTTACTACTTACTAGCTTAGTATTATCCTGGTGATGAGTATCAGAATAATAATGTCACATGATTTTAGACCTATCATTGAAGAAATAACTAGTTATAATGTTATAACCTAGAAGGATTTATCCAAATATGGTTAAATACTTCTAGGTTATAACTTGTTCTAGCTTCTAGGCTACACCATTGTGAATTCAATGGCTAGGCCTAGTTCCAGTTCTGTTTTTTCCATGGCCCTATCCTTTGTCCATCCCATCCCTGTCAGAAGTCAAGAGTAGGCCTAGGCATTGAATTTGTAGTGTTTCCTAGGTCCTATGCTTTCCATGATGACCTTGCTTTTATTCAATGAGTGGGGTCAATATATTTTGTTGTTACAATTAAAATTATTGTTCGCTTATAACGACCCGACCAACAGCTAGCGTAGGTAGGTTATTTGGGGGTAGGGTGACCATCCGTCCCGGAAAACCGGAATTGTCCCGGTTTTCTACCTCTTGTCCCGGTGTCCCGAAAAGAACTTTCGGGACACCCAAATGTCCCGGTTTTGTTGCAAGAGTAAAGTTGTTCTATTTTTGGTGACAATAAATGTATTTTCAGTCAATTTACGCCGCCGTGAAGAATTTGTTTCTTTCAGTGCAAATGGCTTGGCGGGCTACAATACAGTCTGGCTCTGAGAGGGTAACAGTTTACTCGTCAGGAGAATCATCAGGAGTTATCAGGAGTATCAGGAGTTGATATCAGGAGAAATATTCTGCTGAGTGGAATTTTCTTTGAAACTAGGAAGATATGAGGATCAACAACCAACTACAAATTTTCCTGCACTGAGATTTACAATTATGTAGTTGAAAATAAAAAAACACGATTCTTTACATACACAATACTTGGTCTTAAAGGATTTTTTAAGGTCGTCCGACAAATACAAGGCATGAATTCAAGATTAAGAAACTGCTCCAACAGTAATCATTACATAAATGTACATACGACATAAGTTTATAATACGGTAATAAATAATTCTTTAATGAAACAGTCTAATGAAACATCTCTGGGCCAACATAACAAAATAATAATGTATTCATTTATGATTCACACCGTGCTCCAAAGCAAATAAAATTCATTAAAAAAAACATCGTTCCCAAAAAAAAATCCCTGCGGGGCTAATGTTGGGGGGCCTTGCCCCTCAAACCCCCTGCGGGTCACCGGCTTCGCAGATGTTTCTTTCAAATGTTTCTTTTTCCCGGATTTTATTTCCCACAATCTGGTCACCCTATTTGGGGGAGAAATAGTATACCTATAGTGAAGCTTTGAAGCCAACGTTTAAGCCTAGATAAAAATGTCAATATGAAATTTTCATCATTTGTCATATAATTATTCACTTTACTTATTACTATTCTTATTGAAATCATGATGATTATAATATGGAATTTCAATAATATTTTATTCGTTAAATTTCTCGATTTATGAACTACATCCATTTTTTCTGTGGGGGGGGGGGATTGTTTTTTTTTGCTGAATAAATATTTTTATTTTTGGGAAACTGGACACGTCAAGAAATGACAGTATCTAACCCATAATTTTCCATTCCTCAACCAAGGTCAGGACACCAACCTTGACATCCACTTTGGATGACAGGCCACTATAGAAAACACTTCAATTCGTTCAAAATTATGTGACATAAAACTGTTATATGGTAATACCAATGCTGGTAATGTCCAGATATATATCACAGAAACGGTTTCTACTTATAATGTGTTCTGGACTTTCGGAAACTGAAAGACTTTTATCTGCGGCGGAAAGTTATGGTCACCGACAGCGCAGTCCTGGTGTTGAAGTTCATTGGTTTTAAATAATTGAAATGGGGTGGTAAGATCGCCCTTGTGGTGCCCCATCCAAATGATCCTACTTTTCATCCATAGCCTTAATTGGGGAACAATGATTTTGCATCAAGTTTCGACGATATTAAAAAAAAAAAAAAAAATTGTCAACCTTGTATTATAACATTTTCACAGGTATAAAACTAAAAAATGTAGCTGTATTCATTTGGCTGTATAGTGTATACCCGTGCCTGTGATAGTCAGGCAATATCAGTTGAATAGTTTACAACTTATACCATCTTCATTGTATTAAACATATTTTAGTTTCCTTCATAAAAGAATCTTATTTTGATATTTAAAGGTATGTTCATAGAGCCACGGCAACACGAATTTGCTGTGCCGTCAAAATGAATGAACCAATCACAGACTTGCCGGGCTTGTTATTCATTCACTGTGGCCTTGAAAGTTGGTTGAAGTTGAACATTTTGCCAGACGACAGACTTGCCGTGACGACGTAGACGATATCACGGCCACTTTTATACTCAAACTGTTTGTTTTGCTAACGCACACTATCGACTGTCAAGCTCGATCACTGTCGATGCTGCCATGGTTATCGCATCGATTTGATATAATTGCCTTGAGTCCGTGATATAACCGATCGTTTTGCCGTGGTAGTATGAATGGTACAAATCATTTGACGTCTTACGGCACCCGACAAGATTGCCGGCCGGTAAAAATGCCGTGGCTCTATGAACGTACCTTTATACAGTTCAAAAGTTTTCACAAAAAACTGATATTTTGCTGAATCGATTCCTATGCGCTCTTAATAATTCACAATAGCAACTGTTATTTTTTAATGTGTGAAGCAAACTGTCCTGCAATAACGATGATATTATTAGTCTATTGCAGAAATATAACAAAAGTTGGTTTGCTTAGGATGGAGAAGTGCAATAAGGAACCTTTAACACTGCAATCGGCCCGAGTTGGATTCATCGGCGCTGGAAATATGGCACAGGCCATCGGAGAAGGATTAATTAACAAGGGCAAGTTTGGTCACATATTTATGTCCACAAAAAATGATTATTTTCAGATTTATGTATTACAAAAGATTACAGGATTACCAATTGTTTAACATCAGACAATAATGTCCCATTTTAGTAATTTGTTTAAACTACTTGAATTACAATACAGCTAAATATGTGTTAATTTATACATCATTGAGTGAGGTACAAAAATATCAATGATAACCAAGGACAATAACAAGTTGAACCATTTATTATTTATTATTGCTTAGTCAACACATTTATTGTTTACAAACCCAGACCTACATAAAATTCAGCATGCATAAACAGTTGAAAACTCGAAAACCTTGGTCCTGAGGGTTGTAATTAGTCTTACTCGAGTTGTAACTTTGGTTGTAGTTGAAAACTTGTCATAATTGATGAACATCGGTTATGCTTACAGGGATTGTGAAACCCTCCAATATGATTGTATCCGCACCTTCCGTGACCAACTTTGGGCCATGGAAACAATTAGGAGTGGAGACCACTCATAGTAATGGTAAGTCAAATGTTTGCTGTTGAGTACATGTTCTTCTAAGCAGGGTAGATTATTTTTCAATAGAGAAAATGAACCTAATCAACAACTACCTACTGGTAATCAGTCACCTAAATCCATTCAACTTGAGATATACTCTGATTGTAGATTTTAAAAATCCCCCGTAATGAACCGCTCACTTGATTGGGTGTTGTGTTTTGTAACTTGAAGGGGGCAAGAAAATGAAAGTTGTCATCTGAGTGAAAAATGATTTTTTTATTTTATAATCGAAAATTTCACACATTGTCAGTCTTCCGTAACAAAGGTGGAACCGTTCGAATTGGTGCCACGGCAATCTGACCAACTCAAGTCTCTAAGTTGACTAATTTGCACCATTAGGGCTATACAGTAGTAATATTTTCTTCTTTCTATTTTTTGGTGTCACTAACATTTAAAATTCATGTAGCCCATAATCCCATTTCATATTGTCCACATATAAGAATAAAGTTTCGTGCGTGGTACTGGTTACTTTTTTTTGTGCATAATGAAATAGGCCTATATTATTTTCTTTTATCATCACAGTTCAAATATAAATTCAAATTCAAATTTATTATTAGTAATTTATGAATTTTTAGTGCATCAGTTGACCTGTGCATAAAAATTATTCGTTGTAAGCTAATATAAGTAAACATTTAACGTAAGCCCTAAATAAGAATTGAATGAAATGAAAATGAAAGCATTTTACTTGTATCCATGAAAGAAGGTCTACAAACTACGTAACTGTAAAAAGTTCGATGAGTGCATAATCTCGGTGCAACTTTATGGATTTAACACTTTTGAAATATATACGTAATTGCATTTCTAGTCGTAAACCTCGTTGGGAAAATTAAAAAATAATAACACTTGCAATACCACTCTATAAAATATAAATACTATAAATACCACAACTATACAAATTTAGGTACCGGTAACGGTGATATTTTGTCTGCCATCTTGGTTGACCACCTTCTTTTTGCGTGGACCCAAGTGTACATATGGCCTAACACATTTCCTCTTCTATCACTGACAGCTCAAGTTGTGGATCAATCTGATATCGTGTTCCTAGCCGTGAAGCCGCATCTCCTCGATCTTTCGTTAGAGGGGCTGAAAGTATTCCAGCATCCAATATGTAGCAAGCTATACATATCGTTATTAGTTGGCGTAACGATAGAGACTTTAGAGAAAGTAAGTGTTACTCTTATTGTTGTTATTTCTGATATCTAGTAGGTGGAAAGATGTTCATTTACTTCTTAATAGGAAACAGATATGTGTAGTAAGCGATGATGATGTAAGTCAAATGAGTGAATAATAAGAAATATATATACAATTTTTGCGGGTGCACAACCTCTGTAGACCTCACCAAATCCAACGTTATGACACTGGAATCCTTACCGCGACAAACATTAAGAATTACGTTGTAGACCTCAGTAACTCCAAGAGACTAAGAAGTACTTTGATGAGCTAATGTTCACTACTAGTTGATATGTTAACACAATATAGGTCTGCTGTAATAACAACATCTTGGATTCCCATAACTTACCATATTTCGTAGCCCACCTTATAAGCAGATGTAAAATTGCTACCCACTAGGGTACCGGTAACTGAAAATGCGGGATGTGCGTTGTGAGATGAGCTCAGAAGTATAGAAATATACAAAGAAAAATAATTTGTCAGCTCAATTCACGTTTACGGACCTTGGATTACTTCAAACGTTCAAAAACCTTACCTGCAACTTGTTGATATTTATAGTGCTGCAACCTGTTGCATAAACACTTTGCAAAACCAATTGATCCAAATATTTAATAAAATCTGCACTTTTATTGCGTTTTCTTTGTTATTTCTCATCCAATTGTGGCAAAAATCTCTGAAAAGGTGTATAATAATATTGCTCATATTTGGTGAGAATTTGAGAACTTTTGAAAATTCTACTTTTCAAGTATTTCTCCTCCGGGTTATTCTTATGAGGATTTCTCAAACTTTCCGAATTTTTTCCGGAAAAACCTTTCGACCGATTCTTCTGAAAAACAATCCCAGCCTATTCTGGTATGACAGAAATGTGTAGAAAAAGTTTCGAGTTGATCGGTATTTTTTTCTGACCTGTATGCCGCGCACAAAATTACATTAAAAAAACAAACATAAAAACCAAGCCCATTTTTTTTTCGGCATGTGAAATGGAATCTTCGCTACGCTCATCTAACAAAGGAATTACAGAAATACCCACTATGTTCCTATAAATTCCCATGGTAACTTGCTTTTTTTAGTAAACATCAGCGTATCGAAGTTCGAGGTCCTTGGAGCTACAAATATCTAGAACATTATGCTAAGTGCTCGTGGTGGTAAGGGTCCAGAATACGAGCAGTTCCAGAAAGCGTTACCTACGTGAAGTTTCTGTGGAGAAGGGTACGCGCAATATTCCACAATCGTATTTTTGTTATATGTTTTCATACAAATGCATTATTTGATTAAATCTGTAACGAGCCTGGACTATGGATGGGAGGGTTGATGGTTTGAAGCCTACCATATGAAACTTCATCGTTTTAAGAAAATTGCATATCAATACTTTTGGCGACAGATTATGAGACATGAAATTTTTGTTTTTAGAAATCTATAAAGGATTTTTTTTATTCAGTTGTTCAAAACCTGCTGTCTCAAAATTGGCTACCGTAATTTAATGAAATGGCACAGAGGGTATGCTGCCAAGAATCACTTGCTCCAGTATTCTCTTTTGTTCATCACTGCCTTCTTTGATTGAGTGCTCTACTTGCCACTCCATCCATGCCATCGTTGTCCCACTTTTCGCACACGTTCGAGACTTTAATTTGAAACCTTTAATTCAATTTTCCCCGCTTTTTATTGTGCTAATATACGAGTGCGTAACTAATCTTAGTACTGTATTCCTTCTAGAAACTGAAAGCAGTCTTTGGAAATGTAAGAGTAATTCGAGCAATGCCCAACACACCCATGATGGTCGGAGAAGGTTGCTGCGGTAAGAAATGCAATTTTGAACTGTTGACAAATAAAGCTTTCCTAGAGTTTGACTTCTAACTTTGGTAATTTTAAATTTCATAACCTTGTACTTGATCTAATTACAGTATTGTTCGAAAGAAACTTATTGGTACATTTCAGTATGAAATTTTAGATAAATGATAAATAAGATTGTCTTAGTTATCAAACCATGAAAGCACATACAAATAAACAAA
Organism: Brachyptera risi; assembly: GCA_964007535.1. Taxonomy (NCBI): domain Eukaryota; kingdom Metazoa; phylum Arthropoda; class Insecta; order Plecoptera; family Taeniopterygidae; genus Brachyptera; species Brachyptera risi. The sequence goes on from OZ023328.1 coordinate 38,968,390, forward strand.
CCGTATTTGTGTGAGAAATATTATTTTATGTGTGTATGTGCCTATGCTTGTTACCGTACCACGATATCAGAAGGTCGCCTACCAACTAAATTATTGTAAAAACTTCAGTAGGCCTAATTATGAAAAAACTCGCTCAAACTTCAACAAATATTCAAGGCTTTTGAAATATGCAGTTGTGTTTCTAATCGTAAGCCTCATCGTGCTAAATTATAATTCAGGGTAAAAATACCACAGCTAACGAATGAAACGGTGATATTTATGTATCTGTATGCTGGTAGACAACCTTCTTTTGTGGATACTTTTGTGGATACTTTTGTGGATACTTTTGTGGATACATGTGGATACAGCACCAACAGCTATTTAGAATTAAATAGATATAGGCCTATAACATGAAAATGATATTTCTAGTTTTTTTAAATTACTTGTCCAATTCATGTTAATGCAGTATCTGTGAAATAATGTGTACCTATTATATATATTCAAGTACAGTAAAAGTTTGACTTCAAAAAAAAAAAGTATAAAATCAATCCTTTCTTCGTATTTATTAACAAGTTCTGTGTGCAGTGTTTTGTTGCGGTACCGATGCAACTCAGAACGATGAAGACATCGTCAAGGCGATGTTGTCGAGCGCTGGAATTTGTCAAGTGGTTCCCGAGTCTCTCATCAACGCTGTCGGCGGAATAGCAGGCAGCGGACCAGCTTATGTGAGTAGCTACGTCGGCAAGATTTTCAAGCACATCTCAAATTGAATATATCTAGTTATAGGAACAAAATTATAAATATTTGCAGGCCTTTTTAGTTATTATACAGTATACTTGAAAAATGTCTCACCTTTCAGAATTTATTTTTTGTCCAAAGTGTTTACATGTTTGTACATTATATTTATTGAACCTATATCTATTATATCAGGGAGCACGGTATTATATTTTATAAGCGCTATAATTGAACATTGGAGTTGAAAAATTGAACCGTTCAAATTTTTGTGTGGACATTTTTTAGACTTTAAAAATGTTGGGTAATAATAACATTAGGCCTCTATGCAAAGAATATGCAGGCTGAACTAGTAAAGCCTGATTTATTCAAACACGGCGGTCATGAGAACGGTGAACCAGACATAAATTTTACGGAAAGTTTTGGTTAGTTCACACTGTTCACTTACCGGGCCAAAAAAAACATACTACCGTGTTACAATGAATCATACTTGATACTTCATTCCTATATGTAGATCTACATGGTTATTGAAGCGCTGTCAGACGGCGCTGTGAAGCAGGGTGTACCGCGCGCCATGGCAACCAAGTTCGCCGCGCAGACGGTTCTTGGCGCCGGCAAGATGGTGCTGCAGACCGGTAGACATCCGGGACAACTGAAAGACGAAGTCTGCTCACCAGGTGGCACCACTATCACAGGTGTTCATGCCCTGGAGAAGGCTGGTGTTAGGTTCGTAACATTCAAACCGTTTTTGTTTAATGACGTTTGCTGATGCTTAGACCTTGGATTATAGCTATTGTAAAGATGGATAGGCAAGAGAGTTCGAGAGCTATGTACACTATATAATAAAAATATATATTTAAAATAATTTTAAAAACCCAACGTATTGTCCCAAATATAAGTCACCCCGAGCCGACCCCCTAAAAATAGAAGTTATAATGTAAATACACAATTCAATAAAAATAAAAAATGAATAAGAATAAAGAGGTAAAATTGTCCCAACATTATTATTATTATTATTATTTAACTCTTGCAAATAGCTAATCACAACAGGAAAGTTTGTCACCACTTGTCACACACATTGGCACCCATGTTTTTGTTTAGTCTTCTGTACTTATTTTGTGAAATAATAAAATAAAAAATAAAATAATTAAATAATAAAATAAGAAGTGGGGATGACACTCCCACTTCAAGTGTCATAAAATTACTGGTTGTCAGTGTTAAAGTTGGCAAACAAGCAATCATCCAGAGTATTTTAAACATAGATTATTTGACAAGATATTGTTTATGTTAGCAGTATCAGGTTCCACTTTATTAGTATCAAGTAAAATCTACATAAAATAGAAGCTTCTAAACATTATTTCCTCAAATTACGTCACAAACTTTTTCCAAATAGAGGAGCAGAAAGAGAGGAATCTCTTGAATACTACGATCCACCCGATGCACCGTCTCCTACCTAGAAGCATGCCTAAACCGTTGGGGTTGACGATCCGTGGAAATATTTTACTTGTGGATATTTTGACAAAGATGTATATGGTAAATTATTTTGTTTCAGATGTGCTTTCATGGATGCGATTGAAGCAGCTGCCCAAAAATCTGCTGAATTAGGAGCGAAGAAGTGAAGCGTGAGCGTGTATTTATACAGAAATACATGTTATAAACAAATGTACGGTACTACCAGCTTTTAGTAACCACAAATAGCCAAGCTAAACGGTAGGTTGACAATAATTGTGATGAATTATATTAGCATGTAGGTTTCGGCGTAGAATAAGACGGTAAAGCGAAACATTCATTTTTACGACGGGTCATCATCGGCTAATAAAGTCATAAGCCTAATTATAATTATTCTGACGGTCGACATCGAACACTTGATGTGTTGACACTCGAACGGTCGACACTTGGGTCACTTGTGGTGGCACTTGGCGGTCAACACATGAATATAAAAGTGAATATAACTATAATACAGGGGTGTATATTTGAAATTATTTAAATAATTTGATTTTACTTAGCTATATTTATTTGGCAATAGGAAGCCATATCGGTATTTTGATTCATATCAGAATATGCAACAGGCTGTTATTTTTTCAAATTAATTTATATTGGGTTTAATGACGCACTCCACTGATGACTACAATCTATTGGCATCGGTGAATAATATATGAGATGGTGGGATGATGAAAGGTTATTTTATTAGGTGTTTTTGGATAGTCGGGAGGAGTCAGTCGTGGCCTGTTGTTAAGGAACCATCTCAGTATTGCCCTCAAACCCCGGTCTCCTGAATGACGGTTCAGTGTATCAATCACTCGGCCACATGTCTCAGTAGCTGTTATTAGAGGGGTCGTTAAGCAAACAATATCTCTGTTATTTTGATTTCAATTTTCTTTTTTTTTTATTACCTCTTTTCATTATTATTTCATCTTTTACCTCTTCTGTTTTGTTTTTTAATGTTTCAAACATCTTACATAAAAGATTTAAGAACATGAATTAAAATATTATTGAAAAGTTCAAATATATCTGCCAAATATATACTACTGCAGAAAGTAAATTCATTTATATAATCAGGGTCAACGTACACTTATCGAACTGTTTTTGGTGAATGTGTTGTATCCTTAACCGGCCATTCAAGGGTTATGTTGGGTGGCGGTGGGTAATGGTTTGGGCATGATTAGTTAGGTTCAGTCTCATTTCAGTCTCAGTCCTTATGTCTCATTACTTTAGTCTCATTCCTCAAACTTTATCGCATTTTACCCTCGCCATATTTATCATGCTTTATTTACACGTTTTCAACACTCATATTTAGTTGTTCAGTGTACACTTTCAATCACCTAAAATGATAATTCAGCGGAATTAAAATGTATGGTAGTTGGTAAGCAAATTGGCTCAAAGAATAAACTTGAATTAATTAACCTACAGCAAGGAAATACGCCACCTACCAGTTTCAGAATGAAATTGTTTATCGAACGGGTGGATAATCATTAGAAATGCTCGTAGTTGTGCAAAAAAACGGTGAATGTGACCTTGAAGCAACTACCTACTATCTTGTCAAAACTAGCGCTATCTACAAATGACATGTAACTACAATGAAACCTCTATCCATCATTTTTAAAGGGACAGTGGAAAAAATCCATGCATTAGTACGATAAAATGAATTACACAAACAGAAAAACGCTGCATCGAGGTTTCACTGTACTAACATGTTGACACTAGTGCTACCTACAAATGTCTCAGAATGTTGATTTCCATTACTATGATGAAATAATTCTTTTACCTTTCTATGCTATGGTCGTGGTAGGCCTACAGTACGCCTATATTACTTCTATGTGAATAATAAGTAACTGTAATAACTGTAATACTCATAGCATAGCTCTGTACTCGCTGTCTATCTTACTTTCTCTCTTGAATCTTGATTAATGTGACACTTGATAAATGTATGTGGTGCATGCATGACAATACAAAGTATAATATTATTTTTTTATTTTTGTCATCGAGCCTCTAAAATTTGACAACACAGTATAATTAATAGGCCTACTCTTCTCATTCTTTATGTCATATCTTTTAAATCTTGACGACTTCTAGAATATTAAAATATAAATATATTTGAATATCTCAGAAATCACTCATCACTGCTAACTCTACCTCTAAAAATACTTAGCATAAGTGCACAATATTTATAAGTATTTCCACTATTTAACAGAGGCTCAAGAATGTAACAAACAGAACATTCAGACATATCCTTTGTCTACTTGGTCATGACATATTTACGAAATGACTGTAAATTTACTATTCTCTTTGTTCGAACTATTATACCGACGACGGATCAGAGATACTGATTGTTACTCGACTATGAGTCTGAAAGAATTGAGTACCGCTAAATAAGTAGGGCCTAATTGAATATTGATTTATTTTTGTTAATTCTTTTTAAATGTTGATATATAATTTTAGCAATACAATCTGCAATACAATATAATTGGATTTATTGTCCATTGTATTTGATATTTGATATTTTGATTATTACGCTGTAACATATGGTAATACTTTATGTATACCATTATTGTTCTGTGAAAAATGCATTAGTGCCATTATTTCTTTATGTAGCTTTGGAATTGGTATTTCTACTCTAATACGGTAAGTAAAATGTAGGCCTATAGTTGGCCTATTTCAATGTGGTAATCTGGGTGAAGTGATGAGAATAGCAAATGCTAATATTTGCTCAGTAATGTTGAAATACATGGTATGACCAATAAATATCCTGTCCACTATGTAATAAATATTTTATTAAAGAGTTTAAAAAAATTAATTGTACACATTAATCACATGATACTCCACATAACCTGAACTGTGACAGTTTCCCTATTAGTGGTAGCTTGGATTATAGCTGTCGTACCAATATCATAGCTATCGACACGATAGCTATTACACAAGGTATACAAGGGGAAAGTATTAGTTTTTTACATTCGCTCGTCCTCCGGTCTCGTGTATTCCACGCACTTGGACGGGTTTGTAGGAAAGTATTGCTGGCACTTCGTCATAAGTCGTTTCAGTCCTTGAAGGTATTTACGCTGAGTCTCGTCATTCATAACATGAGCCACGTTCTTGGAGAAGATCTTTTCGCGACCTGTTCGGGCATGAATACCAACCATAGTAACGCCAATCGGCCATGGAGCATTGCCGATTGCCATCTGCAAGTAGGCGTCACTAGCCTGGAAAAAACAATTGAACTACGGTAATCATTGGCCAGTCTTTACCAACAACTGCCTGACAATCCACTCTTGAAAGAAGTGCTATACTGTAGTAACATACAGTATACATTTACTGGTACAGTGCAATTTTCATACACCGTTTTTGAATGCATCAGTTGCCCACTTCCATATTTATTACATCATTTATTTTGTCCCACCCTACCCCCATATAACCAATCTTATATTTTCTTGGAAAATTTCAGAAAAAAATTTTCTTGGAAATTTTCCTGGATGGATGGTTTTATTTTCATGGTCCCTTCAAAAATGGTAGAGGTTTCAGTCTTACAGTACTTTGAAATTTATTATGATTTGTGTTTGATCATGTTCCGGTTCATACTTTTGATTGTTGTTTGCTAGAAATACAACAAACTTCACCACAAGTCACAGAGCCGAATCAGGGGTTATATTAGTGCGCAGTTGACCCTAATATGCGCAGTTCTAAACTTTAAAAATGCAGCTCTTAATTTCAATTTGAGGAGTTGTAAAATTTAGTCTATGTATAATAATGCACTAATAATATTAATACTACGTAATAACACTAATAGTGCATTAGTAATAATGCACTATGAAACAACAGCCTTAGGCTTACATATTCCCAAATACCGTAGTAACAATGATACTCTAAAATACGAAGTTTTTCAAAAAATTCCCTGCGGGGCTGTGGTGGGGGGCCCTCACCCCACTACCCCCAGCATCCGCGCGGAACCTACCTCTTTATAACTCTCGATTTTTTTCATTTGCGCAGTTCTAAATTTTCACTAATATAACTACTGAGCCGAATTATGACTTAAGACCTATTGACGTTGGCAATGAATGAATGAAACCTTAAAGTCAGGATGGGTGAACGAACATGGCAGGAATCGAACCCCCGTCTGCTTCAAGACAATTTAGAGCAGCAGCTCACTGCAGTGAGCATTTTGGTTTTCATTCAAAGAAAACTCAAAATTTTGAAGTTTCTACTCTCTGCAGTAAAATTTACCTTGATATAATCCCTGTCGAGCATCAATCTCGTAATCTCCGTGAGGCTGTCCAAGATGTCTTCGGGTAGAGATTTGTTCTTCAGCTTTCGCAATAAAGGTTTCAAATAAACTTGGGTTTGCGAGAATGTAGCACATGCCAACTTGCCTTTCACACCCTGCTTCTCCGCAGATGAACGATTGTTCAGATGATTACCCCATAATTTCAGCAAAAACTAAAAAAAAGCAAAAAATAGGTATTATACATATAATTACTCAGGTCTGTGTGTCCGTGTGTATATGAGTCTGTGCAGTCGCGGCCCTCGCACACCGTTATTGATATAAGTAATGGGTTTGGCATCGGGAAAGTTCATTCAGAGACAGCTGCAAACGTAATTTGAGACATTAGAATTTTAGGTCTTATTTATCCCATCATATATCGGTATTTACTTTTCTCTATTCAATCTCGTTGAAGGTCATGTTTTACATGAGGGGTCCCACTAGTTTATTACCGGTATATATTACTCATCTATCAATGGTTGACATCTTTCATTAAATAACAATGAAGAAGGTGAACAGCATGATTAAAAACATCACAAAATATATTCAAAATCATTGTTCCAACTAAATGAGGGGTGAAGACGACTAGTCCTGCATCCATGCTAGAATTATAAGTATATCTTACATGTACCGGAAGTATCTTATGTATAAGTATCTCATCCATCGTTATGATAGCTATAAGCCAAGATCTAGGCCAGTATGATGCCAGAACAGCCTGAACAGGTAATTATCTTCCTCTCATTAACAGATACAACTCTACGGTAATTTACCTGTATGAAGTTTGTAATAACATTCATGTCCAATTCTCTATCTCCTTCGTCTAGTCTGGCAGCCATTTTTTTAATCTCATCGTAGGTAATGTTGTCATCGGGTACTTTAACATCGCTGGCCGATCCACCTTCAGCAACCTGAACTTGCGATGCTAACATCTCATCTAAGAAAGCTTGGTCCACTTTATCCAGAGCTTCTTGAAAGTCGTTGCGTAAACCCTGAAAATTAATCAGATTTATTATGTAGCTAAAGTTAAGTGAGTAAACCCTTGTTGACTCAAATTTTTTTGCAATCCTAATAATAGTTCTGCTCTCTAAACACAGTTTTGACCCATCAGCTATATGTTGAATACCGTGTTTGTAGGCCTATCGGTACTGATCTAATTCATAAATGAGAATTTTGAGTCCATTGAATTTAAAATCAAAAAAGGTTTAGGCCTACTGTACACATATTGTGGGTAAAAAATGAAAATATTGTCCATAGTACAAATTTATCTCAACAGCAGAAAGATTAACAACTTACCTCAGAGTACTGTATGGGCCTATAACACTACCAATACTGGTATATATATTTCATTCGGCCTACTCTGAAAAAATTAATTGCCATACATGTAGGCTATAAAAGTTTGTGATTAACGAGATTAGCAAGAAATACAACGATACGCTTGAAAAAAGATTTTGAAATTGAAATAAAAAATATAGCTTTAGATACATGTACAGTGAAACCTCTATCCATCGTTTTCCAAGGGACCAGGAAAACTATCTATCCATGCAGGAAAATTTTACATATATTGTTGTGAGTGGGGTGAGAAAAAATGGATCATACAAGCAGGAAAACGATGGATCCGGAAGCAATGCATTGAGGTTTCACTGTGCCTATTACGTATTATGATACCTATTACACATACCGTAATCACTCACTAGGAAAGAATAACCACATATAACGTCAAGCTGGGAAATGATTTAGATTTTAGCCAAATTGATTCCAGCCTGCTTGACCCAGTTCAAACACTGATATACTTGAAGATTTTTTGTAAAAACAATGGAGTTCCAACACGGATTAGTAAGTCATTTGGCACTGTTGAATTGCATTGAAAATAGGCCTACAGGAACAACAGGAAAAACGATTTGGAGCCAAGGCCAATTCTAAGCCAAGGCTGTGTGAATGAACAGAATATAACTGGCACTTTTCGATTTCCAAACTATTTTCACCAAAACAATTCAGGGTAGGCCCTGTCGTGATACTTCAGTTGTTTGAACCAATAGAGTCTGAACCGATTTTGCTAAACCATTTTTCAGCTCTGTGATGAACATAATCAGGGGTTTATAAAACCCAATTTGTACCTTATTAACTTCTGGTTCAAGGATCTCGCTTCGTCTCATTCTTCTGAATGCATCAAGCTCCGATTCACCAAACAGCAATATTGGTTCGCATCTCTCTCGAAGTTTTCGTATGACATCACGTCTTGGTAGTAAGGCATGATCTGAACTGTCATCAGCAGCATTTCCGTCTGATAACCGATACAAAAAGAAATACAAATGTATTAACGTAGGCTTAGATGGATTCAATATCATCATTCGTTTGAGGACACTGACAATTATAGTTTTATATTTAGGCCTACGTATGTTTTTTTCTTACAATGGACAACATTTTCGGCTGAGTGGTAACACACTGAACCGTCATTCGGTAGACCGGGGTTTGATTCCCGCCATGGTCGACCATCCTGACAGGGGTTTTTCGTGGTTTCCCTCTGTCATTCAGGTCAATACTGGGATAGTTCCTTAACAACAGGCCACGACCGACTCCTTCCCACCATCCAAAAACGCCTAATAAAATATCTCATCATCTCATTCATCATCCAACAACACCAATAGATCGTAGACATCAGTATAGTGCGTCGTTAAAACCCCAAATAAATAAAAAAGACAACATTTTCAAACAATGATAAATATTACCGGTGTGAATTATAGGACCAACATAACATGGGAAGTCGGAAATATTTGTTTTACAAATACTGGTAATTGTTAGGAACCTCAAATGGCAAATATGTGAAATATTTTCTAGAAAATGACCCAATATTTCAGTTTATTTTGGTGAACCAATTAAGAAATTTGGGACATACATAAAAATACGGTATTTGGGGAGTTTCATTGAATTTTTATAAATTTGAAAAAGCCTATTTCTCGTATTTGTGTGGTAATGGTATCTATCCTCTCTATATAACTATGGCGGATTCTTTGTCAAGACCTAAATCCTGTGTCCCAAAAGTGTGGAGAAAACAATAATACGCCCAAAACCTACGCCACTCTCCTCAAATGGTTCACCAAAACCTACTAGATAACCAGTGCCATAAATATTGGCGGTGCAGTGGCACATGGGCCCGAGACTAAATTTACTTTGGGGAGCCCACCGAGACTGGCATTATTTGCTGAGACGATAATTTATAATTTATTGTTTCCAATTTATATGTTTATACATTTTTTTGTTCTACGGACGAGACTCAGTGCAGGTTCAATTTTTGGATGAGCGAAGCGAAGACTCAATTTCACCATACCCGAAAAAAGTGCTTTTTTTTTCGTGCTCTACAGGTCAAACGAAAATTCAAAATCAGTTGAAACTTGGCATATACAAAAGTCCTCATTTAACTCGATACTGTATAGTTTTGAGGCGCAATCGATTGAACCACTTCTGAGAAACATCATTTCAAAATTTTCAAAAATCCCATAAGAATAACCCAGAAGAAAAAAATCGTCAAAAATATTTCCTTCGATAGAATTCAAATTCTCATGGAATTTCAATATTATAATTATACACCTTATCCCGAACTTTCGGTCCAATCAGATCAGCACGTTTTGATGTAAAAAAAAAATATATAATCCAATTTTTTTAAATCACTCTTATTTAAAAACCTATTAAGAAACCAATAGAATACCGGCACAGTAGCTGAGTGGTTAGCTCACTTGCTTCGTGATCCGGGAGGTGAAGGGACATATCGGACCGGGTTCGATCCCCGCCACCGTCCATCTTTACAGGGGTTTTTCGTGGTTTCCCTCTGTAGTCTAGGCTAATGCCGGGATGGTTCCTACAATATAGGCCACGACCGCTTCCTTCCCACTATCCTTTCCACTACCCATTAAAAAAACCTTCATCTCATCATCCCATCATCTCATTAATCATTCATCCGACGCCAATAGATCTTAGTAATCATTACAGTGAGTCGTTAAAACCCAATTAAAAAAACAAAAAAAACAATAGAATCCAATCAACAGGTATGAACCTAGCCATTCCTAGGCCTCTGGCCTAGTCCATCTTTTTTTACATTGGGTTAATGATGCACTTCAATGATAATTAAGATCTATAGGGGTCAGATAAATTATTAATGAGATGAAGGTTTCTTAGGTATTGGGAAGGAAGCGGTCATGGTATATATTATAGGAACATCTCAGCATTAGCCTAGACAGAGGGAAACCACGAAAAACTCCTTTAAAAATGGATGGTGGTGGAGATCAAACCACGTACTATATGCCCCTTTATCCCCCGGATCACATGAAGCGAGCGCGTTAACCACTGCGCTGCATGTGCCGGGCCTAGGCCTAGTCTACCTCCCAAGGTCAAAATTAATGGCCTAGGCACTATGCCATCGAGTTTGAACTCAATGCCTCGGCCTATGCCTTGTCTCTCAAACTTACCAGTGCTTGCTTGGCTCGTATTTGCAAGAGTTTCGTTACCAATTCGTCCATACTTTTTCAAGTAGTCTTCTTCTTGTTTGGCAGCTAAATCAGATCTTTTGAAATATTTCTTTGTAGGATCCTGTAATATGAATGAGAGCTCTGGTTAGCATCAACTCGGTGCGTAGGCCTATCAAGGGTATGCAGAGGTCCTAGACTAGGGACAAACAACCTAGACATAGGCCTATGACTAGGCCTACATAACCTTCAAACGCCAAAAACATTTCTTTGGCCAATGCATCGGCCTATATTCAATAAGCGTAGGTCAAAGTTTAATGTAAATAAAAGATTTGTATCACAAACAGTGCTTACTATTAAATTGCTGTCCTCTAACTGTTTCCTTTTCCTAGCGATCTCCGCTTTAAGAATATCCATCGTAGGCCTAGGCGTAAAATTTACAACCTATTTACATACTGGATTCAAGCTATCAGTCCTACCACTCACCCAGGCCAGCACTTGGGTTTCCAAGTTAGCCAATGCCAAAAAAACAGCCAAAAAGATGCCTTCAAGATGATTTTAATGTGTGGATCAAATATATTACCATTAAGTATATACTTAATGCTAATGGGTTTCAATAGTTTTGATTGATGTAAAGAAAACTGAATTCCAATTTTTTTCATCAAAACGGCTGACCCGATTGATGTGAAACTTTGGAATAATTTGTATCATTATTATATTGAAATTTCGTGAAGTTTGCATTTATTCCAACGAAATATTTTTCCAGAATGTTCTTCTCCCGAGTTATTCTTATGGAGTTTTTAAAAACTGCAAAATGGGTTTTCCCAGAAATGAACAGAACAGAAAATCATGTTCGTTTTTTCGAGTACAGTGGAATGGAGTCTCACCTCGCTCATCCAATCATGAAGACAGGAAAATTTGTTCTCGACCATAATTTATAAAAAGAAAAAAAAAATACCAGGCTTCAAAAGGCTGCAATATATTTTGTTGAATCACTTTTTAAATTTTACATTAAATTCAAATAACCTCATTTTGATATCAACTTGTATATGCATTCTATCCTACAGGGTATATTCATTTATATTTGGTTCAACGACTATACTGATGACTACGATCTATTGGCGTCGTTGAATGATATATAAGATGATGGGATATGAAAGCTCTCATGCATTTTATTTTGTGCTTTTGGATAGTGGGGAGGAGTCGGACAAGGTCTGTTGTTAAGGAACCATCCCAGTAATAACCTGAACAACAGAGGAAAATCACGAAAACCCCTGTCAGGATGGTCGACCATGGCGTGTACCCTGATCTCCTGAACTACGGTTCAGTGTAGTATCCACTCGGCCACTCGTCTCAGTCCTACAGGGTATAAGGTTGTATGGAATTATATATAGAAAAATATATATTTATGATGTGACTAAACAAAAAACACCCAAAACAGGTGGAAGACTACACATTCTAACAAATGTCCCTGTGAAGTGGTTGTGCCTCCCTAACAATTTGGCATTGACTTGATAGTATTTCCTTTTTTTAAATCATGAATGAATGAATAAACTTCATTTACTTGGAATACATACAATAAAGACAGTACATGAGTATTCGGTGGTAAATGTCCCAATATCTTAATTAAAGCCTTAACCTAATTCTCTTCTTCTGAAGGTTTTAGCTGATGTCCAGTCTTCAAATACCTTTTGAGGTAACATGTTCCAATTATCTACGACTCCCGGAGTTCTGACTGACTCCTTAAAATTATTATCAGTGGCGGCTGGTGACTTGAACAACGGGGAGTACTGCAGATATATGAAAGGTTTAAAGCCACAGAATAACAAGTGTCTACAGCCATTGAGTTTAGGCCTAGTGTTACAATAGCCTCGCAAGTAGACCTACCAGCCGAAATATTCCACACCCATAAAATCGACGTAATTTTCTCGTTCAACATCCACATCTCAACATTAATTATTCAACATAACTCAACTAGAATCTGTGGTCTGCCAAATGCAAATATTTCGATGTTTACATTGGAAAAAACAATTGTAATTGTTCTTTTTTTTCAAGTAGTTTTGTTTGTAATTCAATTAATTTACATGATTAGTGTGTCTAAATAACTGCCATAGTTTTTCAGCATAAGAAACTACCTAATGCTATTTGCTGAAAACTTTGTACAGAACCATCCCAATCGTTAATAAGCATGTCAATATCTTTGGTGGCTCGTAAGAGATTATGGAACGGTGCAAGGTGTCTACAACGTTTAGACAAGTTCGAGCATGCATACATCGGAAACGTGACACGTACCTTCACACATATCCTGTGTTACATTTCACATAACTATGCCTATATCACTCATTCAACAATCTATATGCTGTTCTTTCCCAAAATGTTGTTTTGAAATTGGTGTAAAACTTCTAACGTATGGTTCAAAAGCAAGTATACTTTGTGTTACAGTAGGCCACAGTAAATTAGAAATATATCGAAATTATGGTAAGTTCAGTACCTACAATAGAAACTTCATTTACAAGTTTCTCGTTTATACAATTATAAATTTCATTTTATGATCTTGCCTGTAATGCTCCCCATGTTGAATACTGTAGTTTCATTAATGACTTTTTCACATCAATGATTTTAGAACTGGTATCCTGAAAAATGTACCAATGAGGTTACACTGAAACAATATAGTCTATAATTAGACAACAGGAGCTGACAGGGGTATTTTGTAACTTTGTTTAGTTTCCCAACAATAAGAAAAGCTTATTTATATCAACAGCCATTTTGCTGAGTGCCAAATTTGATCAACAAGGAGAATTCAAATAGCTGACACAGAACATTCCTTATCACACGGAATTGCAAATTTCTAATGACCAAAAAGGCATCCAGTGAAATGATTGTTTGTTTAAATATTCATTTCCAGGAATTATACAATGAAAATATAAATATGTGAGGTTTTTAATTTTTTTTTATTTAGACGACAGACAGTAGAATTATTGTTCCTTTGACTCTCGCAGACGCCTTACAGCCGATCGGACAGATGCGGCAGCTGTTGTACTGTAAACCCAAGCACCTCCGGCAACGGTTCGCTTACACCGTTTACAACTCCAAATACCGACGCAAGAACGCTTCATTCCCTCCTGCAAGCAGAACATTAATAACCATTAATAATCAAGCTATAACAATAGACGGTGGAGAAGAAAAAGTATGAGCCATCTAGCAGCTACCTTCCAAGTAGAGCGGGAAGTTAGTACAGTGAAACCTCTTTGCATCGTTTTTCAAGGGACCAGGAAAATGAAACCATCCATGCAGGAAAACGATCCATCCAGGAAAATTCAACATTGATTATATGGGAGGGGTGAGGAAAAATAAATGATACACGCAGGAAAGCGATGGATCCGGGAACGATGCATAGAGGTTTCACTGTACACGCATTTGGAAGTCATATGCTACAACTGATTTGTATAACTAGGCAAACGCGTTATGTGTTGCCGCTTTGATGGATGAGCTACTTATATCAACTTATATCTTTGGATTGGTTATTTATTTATAAGATCCAAACCATTATCACTGCCATCTTATTTTTCCTTATTAATTTATATGATAATAAAGAAGGCTTTGTTTTAATCGTTTACAATTAAGTGGTGACACTTGTTCCTTGAATTTAATTGGTATCTTAATAGCTTTGAATGATTCACAAAAATTACATTATATATTTTTTTACATCAAAACGGCTGATTCGATTTGAGTGAAAGTTCGGAATAATGTGTATCATTATTAAATTGAAATTCCCTGAGAATTTGAATTCTCTCGGATGATATATTTTTCACGAATTTTCTTCTTCTGGGTTATTATGGGATTTTTGAAAACTTTGAAGTAAGTTTTCTCAAAATCGGTTTTTCAAAAGTGGTTTGACCAATTGTGCCTCAAAACTATACAGTATCGAATTAGATAAGGACACTTGTGTATGCCAAGTTTCAACTGATTTTGGATTTTCGTTTGAGTGCGAAAAAAAAACTCTTTTCCGGGTATAGTGAAATTGAGTCTTCGCTTCGCTCATCCAATTATGCATTACAGATTCACAGTGAACTTATTAACTAGTAATGTTGGCAGTTACAAAGTATTAGTATGTTTACTATATCCAAGAGATTTACACGTTGTCAGAGTGAGTAAAATGATAATGCAAGCTATCTAACTTGGGTGTTCACCCTTTAACCCTGTGAATAAGCAGACCAACTTTTTAAACACTAATAAAACACCCAGAAATCAATGACACTGATCTCAGTAGGCAATATACCGGTAGCCTTCGCATTGAATTCAAAGGGTCTATTGAAGTAGACCATTATTGTTTCAATACCAGTACATACTCTATCTGAGAAATATTTGATAACCAAATCACAGAACCCCAACAAAAAAGAGGAACACCGCAATTGAAGACAGGAGTTGCCACTACTACTCCTCTACTCTACTCCATACTCTGTACAAAGCCAATAATTAATAATTCAATGAAATGTACCGTTTACTTCAACTAAAAAGCTATCAAAGTCAAAAGGAAAACCAATTGTCGTTGCAAGATTTGAAAATAATGATGAACAAGTAGACCAGGAAGGCCGTGCATTAATGAGTTGTTCAAGGTTTGTTTCTAGGCCCATATAGCTTCAAGGGGTGCGAGAGTCCAGGTTTTCAAACTCGAGTCTGATGCTTCATAAAATTGTTGAGTCCGAGCCGAGTCTAGAGTCCTCTTTTCAAATATATAAATAATAATAATTTGATGTAGAAGACATGTACTTGTGAAGTGTATGGAATTATATCAAGTATCAATGTGGATAGGAGCAGAACTACCGGTACTAATAAACAACAAACTAGGCCTACTATTGAAGCCAGTTAAAAAAATAGGCTGAAGTGTGTAAGGTTAGGTTTGCCTAGATAGGCCCACTTCACACCGAGTCTCAATTTGACAATTTCGTTTCATGAACAATGTTGTTTGTTGAAAGTATTTTGATTAAAATCATAAGTTTCTATGTTACTAGCCTATAGGCATAACAAGATCAAACTTTTCTTCTTCTTTGCAATATCAAACTTGCTAGTTGTTTGGTCTAAAACACGCCATACACGATCGACATTTACCCATCAACATGTTGACAGCTGTTAGATAACCCATATTTCTGATCTTGCCTATACACGATGGCAACCACCAACATGTTGCCGTCAAGTATAGGCTTCTGGCACGTAACAAACGACAAACAATCGTTACTATAGCAATACAGCGAACTGGTGGACTACCGAATATTCTGATTGGTCAATTCCAACCGGTGCGCATTGTTGTCTCTCTCTTCCAACAATGGGTGACGTCAGTTGAGAATACCCTATAGGCAAGATCAGAAATACGCGAACTATCTACTAGCAGTCAACATGTTGAGTTGACATGTCGACAGGTAAATGTTGATCGTCTATGGTGGGTTTTAGAGATCATTAGTCAGCAACCATAGCCTTCTATACTAGGAGCCCAAAAAGTAATGGACGCAATCTGTCAGCCGTGACAAGCGTACGACAAGCGACTCGAGGATTGAGGTTAAGGTAACAACCGCACGTAAATCAGCTTACCTTTCCACAGAAAGTGCAGGTATATTTTGAATGTTGAGTGATTTCCATCTTCTTGACCATCTTCCTGAGGGAGGCACCATATCGGGTACCATACTTCCCGGTAATTCCAACTTTCTTGGTGCGTTTGGCCTGAAAACAGAAGTTACAAATTTGTTACATGCCTATGCCCAATTAAATCTACGTTGACTCATAACTAGATCAAGGCGAAGAATTATTTAGAAAATTTAGTCTAATACGCGTAGACATGCAACATTTTCTCTTCTATATTTTAGCCTACATGGGCATTACACGCAGCCTAAAAAAGTAAATAACACTAAGAAATTTTCGAAACATGCCAGTTTGGTTCAATTTGTGTACAGGTTAGAATCCACAATATATACTGCACGGAGGGGAAATGGCGTGAACGAAGAGTATTAAATGCTGTGATATTAATGGCATACATTTTATGGCATGGATGATGGTGATAAGATCGGATTAAATACGTACCATTTTATCAAGTTATGATGGAAATTGTCGAAGGACCCAGTCACAACCTAGACTGGATACGGAAAGAGAATTACACGACTGTACTCGAGTCAAATGATCTTCCGCTTTGAAAATTAACCGCGTGTTTTGACTTCAATCTAGTGCCAACTTTTCAAATTCGATACATGATATTTTATAAAATGAAACTTGGCTTTTGTAATTTTCTATTTCACGTAAATATTTAGTACAAACTTCAATTTATATAAGGTCTATTATTAAATACATAAAAATCTCAGATTATACATGGAAAGTGGTTGAACCGCCTGAGCCAAGTACGAAATGACAAATCAAAAGTTCAAGGTAGAATAATTAGTGAATGTGATGGACTTTTTAAACTGCTAATGATTAAAATTATGTTTATATTGTTATTTTATAGGTAATATTATTAGCATTCTACTGTTATAAGATTTTTATTCTTTCATTAATTATATAACATTGTAACATGTATGTATTATGGAGTTGCTTTTAGGACAAGACTGCTAAATAAATCAATTAGCAGTACATTATATATTATAATTGGATATAACTCATGAAATTATTGAATGAATATTGGGGTTTCTATGGCACGACAACGGCGCAATATACAATAAATTATCAATTTGCAATATGCATTTATTTTTACATAGGGACATTCACATTTTACATAGGGGGGATGGGCCTATTGACATATTTGGACATATTTCATGGGAATTATTTCATGTTTTTCATGGATGCAGTAGCAGTTTTAGTCAGTATCGAGACCTGAAATGATATTGATGATGTATTTTCAAGCAATTGTAAATACATTCAATAAATTAGTACAATAAATAACAGAAGTGCAAATATATAAGATGGTGAAAGCTCTGCACTACAAAGGTCATGTCTCATAACTTCATTGAAGAGTGAAGAATAAAGAGTTGTGGCCCATCAAACGGCCTGTTACATCTACTGTATATCATATGTGGTCATTTAGAGAGACCCTGATCGCAAAGGCACCCATCTAAAAATGAGAAAAACTACATCTTACAAATTATTTCATTTCGAATCAACTAATGCAGAACTATTCAATTAGTGAACTGATATTAAACTGCTGAAAAAATATTCACAATGACTTGACCTGTTTCTCCCGTGTACCGGTAAAATAAATTAAGATGCTCGTTCAATAATTGCAATAATTGTGAGCACTTGAAACTTGCCAAAGTTGATCTTCAAAGTAATGAGTATGTCGTCAAGTCAGTGGCGTAAATTTGTTTTAATTTTGGTTTGATAAAAATTAAAAAAATATATTATAATATATTATAAATATTTTGAAGAAATAGCCTAATGTGAATTAATCCACTGGTATATTTTATATTGTACTTGATATTGAAAAGTGGCGAACCAAAATCGCTTTAGAACGGAATACTATAAAGTTTGATGGCTGTTTCCTTGGCATCTTTTTTTCCAACATATTTTGGAATGAAGAAGTGAATAAAATCTATTTCATTGGATGTATTTTCACATTTTTTGTGTGCTCTTCATGATCTAGATAATAAATGAAGTTGTGTATTATCATCAGTAAATCTTGAAAACAGCATGCTAAAATAACTGTTGAATAGAAAAATGATTGAATAACTTCGATCAGAAAATATGTGAGATTAATTAATTTAGCATTCCTTCAAAAAAAAAACACGCATCAACGCATAACTCATCTCGGGCCGTTTTCCAGAAAAAGTGTCTCCATGACAATAAAAAATATTCATGTTTTAATTGAAAAAAAAGAAGAAAAAAATGCAACCTTGTATTTTTTACATTTATTTTTGTGGTTATTGTGAGACCATAATAAAAAATCAACTCAATTGGGTGTAAAATATATAGAACTAGGTAATTTCAGTGGTGAAGCACGGTGTCTCGCAGTGTTTGGACAACTTCAAGCTAGGTGCTGTAATGCAGTATGTCGTACAGGCTAACGTCATGCGCTCCCCCCTCACCGCGCGCTCTCTTGACCCTCATCCTTCGGCCAGCTTTCAGCAACGATAGCACTGAAACTGATGCAGCCCCGGAAGGTGTGTCAGAGGTTGCCTTCTGCTCACTTGCAGGCACTCAGCGGCGTGTAGATATTCTGATGCATTTGAAGCCGCAGGCATTCAACAATGAATAATTATGTTAATTTTCTTAATACTTTTTTATGAAGCTGCATTTTTCTCAACAATAATTGCTAGAGAAAAACATTATACGATACGAAAGAAATTATTCATTCACAATAAATTTATTTAAAAATGGCATGAATTGGGAAAATCGTAGGGAGTGCTGCCATTCTGCAATCCTTACACACGAGCCGCCCCCGACGAAGACCCTCTGTAGTTGAATAAGTTGACTCAAATTAATTACAAGGAAACTCTGGATTACAAGGTATTGGATAATATTGAAACTCAAGGATCATTTTTTCAGATACATTTAATACTTTTTCTATCATCTTATCTATAGTTTGGTTTTACATTTTATACATATATATCTTATATAGAGAAGTCTTATTATTGCACAAGACTCTGGCAAAAGTATTGAACCATTCCAAGAATATCAAGTAAATACACTCATGGTAAATACCGCAATTATTACGGAAATGGCACAAAACAGATGAACATTTCACGTTCAGAGAGATCTTTCGAATCGAGTCTGCAATTTTCAAGGGAGACAACTCCAGAAAAAAAAAAACATAGCACATTGAATTTTAGTATATAGATTGTACAATTGCATAATTTAACGTTAGCTAATAGAATGCAACATCGACTCGACACAATGCTTGGTCAAATTGTAAACACATAGCTTCACTAATCCGCCAGAAGAGAGAATTGGTCACAGATGTAGCCCCCGGAAAAAGCAACCCGTGATCAACTGAGCCCCATCCTCTAAAGGCGGATTAGGAATCGAAAGGCTGACGTCCATTTCCGGAAAGGACCCAGACTCTCATAAAATTTTATTTTTTAGCTTTCAAACTGGAAATGAATATGAGAGAACAGACACATTTTGACATCCAGCTTTGGGAATAGGGTTGACTAGATCATAATGTACTACTTATGATTCGGCATGACCGTTTTACATAGTCCAATCATCACCTGGCACGTCACGTCCGAAGGATTCTTCCGTTATCTTTAACCGAGCACAACATTCCTTAACACAGCTTTCATATTCTAGCTTCCAGCGTCAACACTTTCAAATACAATCACTTGCTCTTCTAGAACATATAACAATACTGCTTCAAACACACGGCATCTAAATAGTTCTTCCTGTTAAAAGGATGATGCCTAACAATCGTTACATAACTTGATAACATCCACAATAATACTATTTACCAACTCTTTGTATCATCATTCTGTCGAACCTTAAACCAATCATTTTATTCCATTCAAATTCCTCGGATTTACACAATAATGTAGACAATCTCGTTTCCTTACTTTTGACAACTGGAACATTCGATACTATTTTGTAATGCTATTAAGTTCTCAACCCATGTTTGCCCTTCGGTCGCACATGCACAGAGTAAATGAATGGCTCATTTCTAGAAAGATCCAAGCTGTTTTTCTTGTTTCTCCTAAACAAATAACAGTGTTTCGAGCGAGACAAAGTCTCTGCATCAATATGGCAAAAATTTTGCCCATTTTTGATTGTTCTACAGGCTTTCAAGGTAGAAAAATATCTTTGTGCGAGTGACGTTTCCTTGAATCACTGGAGGAATATCATGCAATGGTGAGCAAAAGTCACAAATCCAAATGAATACTTACAGAGATTTTGTCACATAATTCTGTTCTACCTTTTTCTGCCTTTATCGTCGTAATCGGGTTGTTTATGTTGTGAATACTTTCACGATTCTATCATGCGTGAGGCTGTTTATCAACCAGACCTTACAAGAAGTTAAGATTCATTGTCTGTTGAAGTTCGAGGTTTTTCCCTCTCTCTTGCTCAGCCTCACTTTATACAACCTTTATAAGGCATGCTTTGTTGACTAGACAATAATATGAAATCTAGTCACACTCAAACAGAAACTAAGAACATATATGTTCTTAGTCAAACTGTGAGTACATTCTATGTAGATTTTTTTTTTACATAATTGTTAAACACACATATATATATATATATATATATATATATATATATATATATATATATATATATATATATTTACATATATATATATATATATATATATATATATATATATATATATATATATATATATATATATATATTTATATATATATATATATATATATATATATATATATATATATATATATATATATATATATATATATATATATATATATATATTTTGAACTGCAAGATGATCTGAAGTGATCAGTGTTAAATGTTATATAGCCAACAATAAAATATGGTATACTTAGTTAATAATTGGATGACAGAATGTTCACAAATGAACCGATGTGATACCTACACTGTTCACAGTGAATCCTTTTGGTAAAAATACCATACTTCAACGTAATAATCATTACAGTATACAATACTAACAAACTTAAATGCAAAATGTAAGCGTACATGCAATCATACACAGGGAGGGCTTAGCCCCCCTAATAATTTATCTGCACATTTTAGAATTGAAATGCAGACACACGCACACACACACACTGTATCAATGAACCATTGAGTGACTAGCCAAGCTGCCTGTGGTGTCACCTATCGACATCTTCTATGTACTGCGTTTGCTTGCGATTCTTACCCAGAGTCTTTAGTACACCAGTACACCACAGGAGCATTACGAAAATGAGATCTACCTAGAAACTAATTTACTGGCAATCACATTTAAAAAAAAAATAATACAACAATGACAACCAACATCTTGTATTGGTTCAAGTTTCAATTCAATCGAATTTCAATTCACTATTATAGTTTGTTTATGTTTCTTTTTGAAGTGGGAAGTAGTGTTGCTTATAGGCTTGATTCTCGTTCTCGGTTTCACGGCACTGCCAGCCCAAAACAGAGTAGTAGTGATGGCGTTTTGGGGGGAGGGGATCGAAATGGGAGGGGGAAGAGTCGTCTTCAGAACACTGCATTGTTATGATTGGCTGACGAGTCGGGCGGCAAGACGAACTGAGCCCCGGGCGATACCAACATGACCGGTTCCGTATTCCGCCTCTTCATCTTCCCCTTCATCTTCTTCAACATCGTGGCCTAGGAGAGCGGACAAGGAGCAGCACGCGAGGCAAGGAGGAACAGGGAGCAAAAACAAATTAGTGCAAAGGAAAAGAGAAGAATGTCAACACACATCAATATAATTGGATAAAAACGTGGACCCCATATACCACATAAATACATTTATAAAAAGCAAAACGGTGTACTGATGAAAGTGAACAAAAAAGCTGCAGAAAAAGTTGATTTTAGTAAGCAGAGAAGGAAGAGAATAATACAAGTGTCAAGAGGTTGGTAGGATACAATGATGCGGGCAGTAAACCTGCTTGCCGTCAAAGAAGAACGTGACTACGCTCTTTTCTGGTTTCCAAACGATCACATTTGCTCAAATTATGGAATGTTTCAAAGTTACCGAGCAAATCGTTAATAGCGAATCGTAGTTTATTTTACGACTGAGCGCCAAAAATTATTCATTTACATCCAATCATCAGCTTAGATTCTCTTTCTGATCTATAATCGTGTTCTCATCCAACGGCAAGTTTTTCGTCATGCATCTTTCATGTTTACACACACCACCCAAGCAGGCGTACTGGATGAGGAAGGGGAGGGAGTACCATGGGAATGAGTGAGAGTGAGAGAAGTATATTTAGTCGTCACTGCTCTTCCCCCCCTCCCCATTGGCTGGCTGGATTGACGGTTCTGTGTTCCGACGTTTGATCTTAGTTTTCTTCAACATGGTCGCCTGAAGTCACAAGGAAGTGCGGACATTAGTCCACGTTACTTTACTACATTTATCTGTACACACCTGGGAGGTTATCAAATTTGTTTTTGTCAAAAGTAAAAATTTAAAATGATTATAGGGCCTACTGTAAAATCTTCTGATTTGGATGTACTTCATCTAGAACGTATCATTTCAAGTTTGTAAAATTCAACCAGAATGTCTTGAGCTGTCTATTCTCTTCAAACAAACCGTCAAGCTATCTAATAATCTTCACAATCCTAGTAATCATCTTAACAATTGATCTTGATCCAACATAGTGTGTGTCTAGCCTAGATAGTATTGTTAGCTTGAATGCTACAGCATTTAATTATTTATATTACGAAATATGTAATTGCATAGTATTTGATATTATACCGCTAGAGTCCAGCTTTTCTTGGGATGAGAAGGGTAGGAATATTGTTATACTGTTTTGCTTTGTGGGAATTGTACACGTTATCCAGGCCTAGTGTAGTTGTCATGTTATAGAAAGATGTATTGTTGAAGAGGAAAATTAAATGAGATATTTCTTGAAATTAAGAAAACATTACACTGAAATGTGAAAATAACTAAAATGTGGAATATAAAAAAGATTGATATGACAACATCAAAAAATGAAGATAACAGTGAATGCTTTTGTATATTGAAAGGAAGATATAGGCCTGCTGGCATAAGTATCAAAAGTAGGTATCAGTAAAAGGATATATCTAGCATGTTTGTCTTGTTAATATAGCAACTAGAATAGTTGTGGAAAACAAGCTAGTACAATACTGACGTTGTGACTGGAAAACAGCATTCGGGGGTGCATTAGTGTCCGTTTATTACAAGCGTGTGTGACATCACTTGAAACAAGCCTAGATAATATGTACTTAGAAATAATGCCTCTCATTATTAACGATCGTTAGGAGAACGAATAACTCCTTAAGAAGCATGGATGTTAACTTGACGATTAAATGTTAGCAAGCAACTTAAAATGTCAAGAGCAAAAAAAGAACATGCTGGACTATCATCTCATCACTTAAGAGTCTAATAGAACATTACAGTTTTACAGTACTGCTACAAAACTAACAAAAATGTTCTAGTCTATGGTAAAGCTATTTATGCACTGTAAAAATATAGATTATGGTCCCATTTTTGTAATAGATAATTATGTTATATGTAATAGATATGTTATATACAAATTAGGAGTTGCAATACTGATTGACCCTACGTAACACATCGTCTTACGAGCACACGGAAGTTTATTGAAGGAAATATCACATTTTTGGTCAACACTTTTGAACAGTATGAGATATCAAAATTTATATTTGGTACAAACAGTTCATTTCAACACTTAATTCTGATACTGGTTGCACGAGTAACAGAAGAGAAAGGTAGTACTGAAGATGAAAAGGACAAGGAAAAAATGACTGAACTCAGAACTGGGAGATATAAATTTCGAAGAATTGCCCTGGAATTGGTGTGGAAGCACCCCAGGCCTCAATTAGTATATTGTTATCTGGTAATAGCTAAGATACAGTAGTACAGTCAAAATGTAATAAAATTACAAAGGTAATAGTACAGTCAAAAGTTATTAAAAATGTGATATAGACCTATAGTTGAGAATAAATGATCCATTATGCACTCTTGACAATTTGTTTCGAGGTGACCCATGCTACGAACTGACCTTTAGTGCGGACTTGAGAATGACCACGTCGCATGGACTCTGAACCCACGGCTCTCCGTCCACCTGCACTGGTATGTCCGAGTGCAGGTGTATCTTGATGTGACCTCCCTGAGCGATCCTCATCGCCGACCTGAGGCCGGACTGGATCTGACCAAGGTGAACGACCCCTGTCACGCCCACCACCTCTAGCATGCCGTCCCAGTGGTTGGGCTTCGAGAAGTGGTCCTCTTTTTCGGGGCCCCAAGGGTTGGCACCAGATCCCCAACTAACAAATATACGACATTGTAGGAACATTTCACAATTTCCCGAGAAATATTAGACGTTTCGAGGAAGCAATTTCCTCGACTTTTCCAAGTTTTCCAGGAGGAAATTTACCATTTTTCAGTATTTTCATGAAAAAAAAACTAGCTTGTATTCACAATTTTATATGTCTAGACTAAAATGTACTATGCAGTATAATACACATTCAAGATGCAACAGTGTAAGACGAAAGACTCTTTAATTAGAAAATATAATTTGTTGAAAAATATAGTCATTTTACATTTTACTTTACATCGCAACTTTTATAATTTGGAAATATATGTTTCTTTCATTGAATTTCAAGGTTTGGGGGTGGTCTTACATTTGGCAAAACATGGTATACTGTCGAGTCTGGCCACTTTATAACTGAGAAATAAAACTCACACAAGGTTCAGTGAGTACCAACATTTACGCGACCCGGTATTTAGGCGAGTGCG
The DNA here is from genome assembly GCA_964007535.1 of Brachyptera risi. Classification (NCBI taxonomy): domain Eukaryota; kingdom Metazoa; phylum Arthropoda; class Insecta; order Plecoptera; family Taeniopterygidae; genus Brachyptera; species Brachyptera risi. The sequence continues at coordinate 38,993,684 of OZ023328.1, forward strand.
GTATGAACAAGGGCTACGGACATAGATTGTAACTTGACTGCAAAAATATTACCTTAGAATATTGAGAATAATGATTCCATCGACTTGCGGCAACTCGACGTGCTTCCCGTCAACTTCAAGACGTATTTCTTTATGAAGATCCTTGCATATCTTACGTCCAACCATTTTACGCAAACCCATCTTCACGTACACCCCTTTATTGTGCAACCTGCAACACAAAGATGAAAGAACATGTACTCTGAATATATATCAGCATTTTTCCATCACCACTGAGAACCACACAAAATGAAAGATTTGATGTTTCACTTTCATCTAAGGGCATATTGCAGTTAAAATGACTCTAGCATCCAAAAAAAAAGAAGGAATTTGAAGAACTTTCAATTTGACAGCAAAGGAATTTTCTTAACATGGTTAGAAGGAAACCTTTGGCATACTTCAGTATAAAGGTTGAGGAGAGGCTCTACCGGTACTGAATAATAAGTTCGGTTATCCTGATTTCAAAATTGGGAACAAGCGTTCATAAAATGAATAAATAACTTACGTTTGTGGTGTTTTTCATCAATTCTCTTTGGATTTTGATTTTTTGTTTCATAAAATATTGAAAATCAATTGAACTACGGGAATTACATGTTAGTAGGCCTATTAGGCCTACATATTTCATCAGGAAGTAAAATATGTTGGAACGACTATAATTAAACATGGTTGAATGAAGGCATAAAATAGAGACTTGCAATGTTTGGATTTTTTGTTCAACAAGTGTTAGGACCTGACGCTCAATATATTGCAGCATTACACATTAGAATGAACAGCTTGCTTACAAATCTACGAACTGTTCTAAGAACTTAACAAAAACTATAAAAGCAAAAACCTCCAAAGTTATGCTGTTGTTTCAACTAACAACTACCATTAATATGTAACTTACCGGCTGTTGAACTTGTTTGGGTTTTCTTCCCGCGCATTGTGGAAGTCCAAGCAAAGATCGGCGTCGATGCCAATACCGAAGTAATTGTTCATTACCAAGATCTGAGTATTGTCTTCGCTCGTGGAGCCGGCTGAAATCAAGAAAACAATTATAATTTCATTAATTTGTAATAATAGATTAAAAATCATAATTTCTCGACAAAGCACATAACGGTTTATGAGATTCAGCAAATGAGCTCAAGTTCAATCTTGCATGAAATACGGTAAGTCTATTTATTTGTACTATGTGGAAGGTTGACACTTGTTGGCCAGATAGTAAACTTTGAAAACAAAACATTTCAACTTTACATCACAAAAACATCCATTCAAATTGGAAATGTGTTTCTAACCTTTCACATGAGTTTTTAACAACACTTTTAAAGAACTATTATTCTTTTTGTTTGCTCATTGATCCTGCCAAGAGCAAGGTTACATCCATGGGAGGGAATATTATTATAAAGTTGTTGGGCTCAATTATTTTGTTTCAACACTAGTGGTACGATTATTGCCAAGTTAACATGACTAACCATTAGGATCATCGACCTTGTCCTCTGGATGAAAGACGACGGTCCACCGATCGAGTCTAATCTCCTCGGCGTCAATGACGTCTCGCAGCAGATTGAGAGGATCCTCTCCGCCGGTGTAGCCCGGCCCCCAACGTAGGACTCGCGCCAGATCGTTGCCCGTGCCTAGCGGCACGATGGCACATGCGGGCGACGAGCACTCACTGTCCTGGCCGACGTTGTCGAGACACTGCAAGACCCAGCCGATCGTGCCGTCTCCCCCGCACACAAGGATCTTGTAGTCCTTGATGTGGCGGAAAACGTACAGCCTGAGGAACACGAAATGTTCAACGTCAGTACTCTCAGTTCAACGTGTTGAGAAACAGAAGAACTCAGCCATTTTTTTTGGGGTAGCACCGACAGTGTGATTATTCATTTTTTTCATTCCTTCACATAGAATATTGTGAAACCCCCACCTATTGTTTTTCAAGAGACCGGGGAAAAACCATTCAAGCAGGAAAATTGGTTATTCAAGAAAAAATTAATGATTACTTCAGCAGATGAACAAGGGGTTTGGAAAAGATGTATCGAGGTACCCGTGAATTACAATTATTGGCGCATTTTCATTCATTTCTATCAGAGTTTGAAGTATTTTTCATTTCTTCAACGCATTTTACATTTCAAGCTATTCATTCCACAAGTTCTTCTTGTTGTGATTAAACAATACACATTACACTGATGTCAGTCTGTAACTCCAAATACAAGGAGCTGGTCAGTTGAAACAATTTACGGGATGTATTCAACTTTGAAAGTTAACCAGTGTCTGTATCACACAATTTTGGTATCAATATTAATTATAATTGGAAAATGAACAGACTTGCGTGCAGTTTCCATCTGCAGATATCAACTTTTTCATTAAAGATGTTAAATTAGTCTCACAAAACAAAAAAAAAACTGGTGACAGATTGCATTGGTTAAGCCGATTGAAATGAGATACATTTCATCAATTTCAATCACTGGAGGTTTTGGTCTACAGATGTGGACGCCAAACACGAATACATGAAAAACTTGATGTGGAATAATTACATTATACAGACACACAAAAATAGAAATGTTGTAATACATATTACATACCCAGGTAATGGACCTCCGTTGTCAAGGTCAAATACTTGGTAAGGATTTAGTAGTTTCCTGAAACTTGAGATAAGCTCTAGTCCTTGACAACCACCTGACTTGACGTTGACGAATACAAGGAGGGGCTGAACCCCCGCCGGTACAGTACTCGGCTCAATGTTAGGCAGCAGCATCACTGAAATGCAACATCAAAAATAATAAGTTCAAAAAATCATAAAAACTGAAATAGCCAACTGTTTTAAGAATTTCTCATATAATTACCAGCATGGTTTTGAATAGAATAATCATTGTCAACCTATATAATAGAAACCAGAAACATTTCCCTTTGAATCTACAGTAAACCCTCGTTAATCTAAACTCGATTATTCCAAAATTTGAAATTTTTTGAACTTGAAGCCGGTTTCTGGCAGAAGGCATTTCTATGTTAGTATATATGGTTAATCCGAATTCCAGCTAATCCACAATTCAAACTAATATTTCGACCTTTCAATTGCTTCAGCAATGTTTTCGGATTGGATAATTCGAAAAAGTTCAGGCGAATTCCTTGAACTGATCATATTTTCTCAATCTCCATCCTTCTAATCTGACGCATAACATAAGTTTGCTGCCTTGAGTGCGTCATCCGAGTGTGCTCTGACCTTCACGACTCACGAGCACGAGATTTATGGTACGCTCGGAACACTAGTTTGTCAGTCAGTCGTACCCGAGACGACCGAGTGCTATATAACATATAAGGGGGCTATATAACAATCGTGCGTTGTCAGCTAGCCAAGTACACACGATCAGTGAAGCGGCTTCTCACACATCTAGCATGTTTGCATGGAGAATTTTTTTGATTAATCCAAATTTTTATAAATCAAAATCATTTTTTTGGGTCCCTCACATTTCGGATTGACGAGGGTTTACTGTAATACATTTACGAAAACATCTCTAGGCTCATTCTATAGCATTTCTGAACAGAACTCTAATCAATTATCAACAGTCAAATTAGTTGATAACTGAATTACTTGGAGATTGAATGTTGTAGATTAGGATAAGCAATTGGAAGAAACGAAAGAAGAAAGAAATATATTATTGTTCTACATCATAAACAAGTAAATGTGTTTACCTAGGAGATGCTTATCTTCGTATCGAGACTCTCTTAACGCGTATAAAGCACGCACAGCCGTATTTGAATCTTCGTAGATTATCACCATCGAGCCGTACTCATAGTAGATGGGACCAATCGACGAGAATTTGTTTTCTACGAACAGATATCAAGTTATACACTATATCCTAATATCATCATTTGAACAAAAACTGAATACTTTATTATGACGATACGGCCCTCATGTAGACAGTTATGGCAATGCACAATATCCAAACCAATGCAGAAAATCATGTTGGGCCAGCGGACATTTTCTAACAGCACTCACAATAAGTAATGCTCATTCATGAGTCATGCAGCATTATGAGTCACGATATATTAATCTATTAACATTTCAAGTTTTGATTATTTTCATTTCGATAAAACAACTACTAAGTAGGCCTGTGATGAACTGATTGAAATTTTTTAATTTTTGAATTTTTTTGGTGTATTGGAATAATTTCTATGTAATTTATCTTGATAATTTTTTTTCAATATTAGTCTACATGATGTTTTTAAGAAAAGATTTCTTCAGAATGAAAGAAGGGCCTCAGTAGGGCTAAAAGTAGGACCTTTGTTTGACTTGTGAAGTGCCAAAAAAAATCATGTTCTTTATTTTCAGTTTGGTAAAATTGAGTACTTGCTTTGCTCATCCAATTAAATAAGCTCAAGTGTCTCACCTAAGCCCAAGAACTCCGTGAGCATATTCTCATAGTTTCGTTGAGATAAGTTAGGCGGCAAGTTTCCAACGAACAATGCGAGATTAGGACCATGCGGATCCTGTTTTAATTGAAGGTAGAACCTCATGAGTTCCATCTGACGTATCGAATCCCTACCCAACTGTTTCACAATCTCCCACGGCCGTTCGTTCCACGACAGCACACGTTCCGTCACTGAAAACAAACACCATATCAGCTACGATTTCCTACGATTTGAGAATGAGAAGGATTCAAGATATTTGAAAATAATTATTTTACAAAATACAGACTTCAACAACTACATGGTCTGAACTGGTGGAACTACATGAAACTACATAGTCCATCATGGATCATATTTTCTTCATTCAATATATCTAGGTAAGCTGCTGGTTTTATAAAAACATTCACTGTTACAGTTCTCAATTGTACTATTTCGTGTATCAATAGGCTCAATAAAATATTATAATATAGAGAAAATGATTAAAACATAGGTCTAAATATCAACAAATATTCATCCAGCCACCTACATTAAAAACTATCTTCGTCAGAATCATTTTCTCCTCAAATCAAGTTTTTCTCATTAATTTTCAATCAACGACAAACGATTAGCCAATGACCAATAATCGTCGACATTCTTGCCTTCTGATGTTTAAAAATTCATCCTTCACAATATATTTCAATTGAATATTCTTAACCCCTTCAATATGTTATGAACGGCTCTCTTCCGCCAAACTGTTACCCCTGCTGTGTTATGGACGTACATATTTGCCGCAAGTAGCTCAAACTTTGGGAATTTATTGTAAATAGATACATTCAAGTAGCTACTCAGACTCACGATAGATGGCAAAACAGATATCATATTTGACGTTTGCACAGGTGTGTTCCTCAAGTTTCTCTCATAATTTTTAGATAAATGAGCACAAAGTTGGAGTAAAATTATTGAAAATGTTCAAAATGGCGTCTTTAGTTGTACAACTTCCAACTGTCGACCAAAATAATGTGAAAACAAAGTAAATATTCATAAATGTACTTACTTTAGAGTATTACAGATGATGCGAGTGATTTTGAGTCAAGTGAAGATTAAAGTTTGAGGTTTTTAGTTATTCTGATGAGCGTAATAATGATGACAGGTAAGCCTACACCGTGACTTGACATTTCAGGTAGCTCAACCAGCAACCACTTTTAGGATAGGCCTAGAGCTATTATAGCGATTAGGATGAACATTTGTAATTTTATTAATAATCTACAACTTGATAGATACGTGGAAATTGAAAAAAAATCCAAGGTCCATGCATTATTATATGAGATACATTTTTCTCTGAAATTGTTGATTATTGGCCCACTCATAACAATATTGGCCAACAGTGAAAGAGTTAATGTTTATAAAAACAATTTTTATATGACATTCATACTATGTACAATCCGAGATTTAAATCCAATTTGAAGTTCAATGCCGTCTCACCTCCTCGATCAAGAAGTATCTCGCTGAGGCGATAATCTTCACACTTTGAGTTTTCTAGTCCGAAGCGAGCTAGCGCTGCCTTGATGAGGTCAGCTATTGTGATCTCGCCATCTACCGGTACGTTGCAATAGGCCTCTGACACTTGTAGCTTGCCGGGGTAGACTCTCACCACCCCTCTGTCGTTGTCTTGATCCCTGAGCAATAATAAAACACTTGTATCAACACAAGGGCGTCGGTTCAATGGTGAATGTAAATGTATTGTAATGTTTATAACCTGGAAAAATGAGATCTGCTTACAGATAGAATTTGGGATTGAAGTTTCAAAAAGGAAAATTCAGAATTAACCCAATACTTTTTGTATTTAAAATTATCTCAGATGTAATCAAATTTATATTTCTTATTTTTTTCCGTTGATAACTTTTGAAACCTTCATGAAATTTTTGTTTCATAACCTCCACATATGTATACTGGTGAAGTGAAGGGCAAATAAAAACTTAACTAAACTATTTGAGTAAATCATGTACTATTCCTTAAGTTTCCAATTTAAGTACTATTATTGGTTAGGCCTATTATGATTTTTTTCATTTAAAGGTATTCATATTATGTATTATTAAAAATGAAAATAAGTGTCAATAGCATCTTTAGGCAATTATAATGCAACACTTTATTTTAGTATGCTGTATCTTTAATAGAGTACATTAATAATAATCATCAGTCAAATAAGATTGAGAAGAGCAGCAAAAATGAATAATTTTTTTGTCTAGTATTCAAGAATTAACATTTTACACAAAAATAAACATAGAAAAGTAGGCCTATGTAGAATCCACATCCAAATTCAATGTGGTCGACTGTTGAAAGCTTTGTGGCCAATCGAGTCGGAATTATTTCATGCATGCCTGATACTCCTTTAGTAACAGATTCATCATTCACATATTGAAAGAAATTATTATGTGATTGTAATTTATATTAGAAAAACGACAATTAACTTGGGTACAAAATTTAAAAATAACGTCAGGTCTATCTGATAAGTATAAAGTAAAAACTGTACTATCAAGGAGATCTATAATTTAATTACAATACCAAAAAAATCACGAGCACTTTGAATAGCATATCAAATTTAAACAATGTTCTTATTCATTTTGTTGTTGCTGAACGACCCCACCAACAGCTGGGTTGTATGGAGGTGCAAATGAGCGGGTGATGATGAAACGACAAAATGATGATTGTTGAAAGAACGTTCAGAAAAACCCATGCCTTATGCGAGACTCGAACCCATGCCCAACATGACTGTCGTTTCAAACAAAGTGCGCGTTAGTTGAGTGAGCCACAGGGACGGCACAATGATCTTTCAAGTCATGCTCAAGTTATGTGTCGACTCATAGTGCATTACGTAGCGTGAGGACTGTAGATACGTTACACCGTAATTTAGGAGGCGACTTGGATAAGTATCAAGGCTGACCTGAAACGTAGATAGACTGCGGGTCGTTTTCCTTCTTTCCGATGCAGGGTTAATACCGGCAACGGATCCACTAGTTTTACCTCGGCTCTTGCTTCGTCCGTCGCATACAGATCCGTTAAATAAAAGTCCACTGAAAACACAGCAATCAAACACAACTATACAACATCAACATTCTTATTATTTGAATAATCAGAATTGCCATAGTAAATATTGAAAATTTAGAAAACCAGAGTCTACTGGTACCTACTATTTATTCATGGCAAATGTACTTGTTTTTCAACCTACATACAATAATTACAACAGATACAAAGAGATAGATACAGAGGTCTAAAAATCTAAATTAAACAATGGCAGAATTAGACATGGCATATAGGTATATACACATATATAGGCCTACATTTTTTCCTTTTTTATTAACCTTAATCCAGCATACTGGATACGATACTAATTATAAGCTAAGGCAAATTGAGGTTGAAAAAGTGATGCCAGTTCTAAGTTATCTTCCAACATTTTGACTGTCCTTATCAACTCTCCCCATTTTGCTCTGTTTAACCACTATCCATCTCCATCTACTCCTGTAAACTTTTGCAATCACCTTTTTTTCTCAGTCTCCCCACTCTTCTTTTTTCAGGATATATTATATCATAATATACATAATTAATTTCCACGTAAGTCCATGAAACTAATTTCATGGTTTCACCTGTCCTCACTGTTATTGGTACAGTATGCTATTAGAAAATCTCACTGAGCGTAGCGAAGACTCAATTACACTGTACTTGAAAAATCGAAGGTGTTTTTTTGTTTGTTTTTTTGTTTTTTTGTTCGCGCTCTACAGGTCAAACAAAAATTCAGATCATGATGAAACTTGGCACACACATGAACCCCTATCTGACTTGATGCTGTATAGTTTTGAGGCAAAATCGGTTAAACAATTCTTGAGATAAATCATTTTGAAGTTTTCAAAAAACCCATATGAATAAGCCAGGCGGAAAAAATGACAAAGTGAATGTTCTCCGAAATTTTTCAAATTTTCACAGAACTCGAACAACATAATAATACACATTATTCCGAACTTTTACTCAAATCGGATCAGCCGTTTTGATGTAAAAGAATATATAATGTTATTTGTGTCAATTATTCAAAGCTATTAAGATACCTATTAAATCAAAGCAACAAGTGTCACCACTTGATTATAAACAATTAAAACAAAGCCTTCTTTATTATCACATAGATTATTAGAGGAAAATAAGATGGCAGTGATGTAATGGTTTGAATCTCAAGGTTCAAAAGAAAGAAAGAAGGCTGTGACAGCCAGGGTTGAAATAGGACTATGAATATTGTCTCATATTTTAATTACTTATTACCTAATACACGTACCTGATTATGTTCCGGGTTGTACTATTCTAATCAGGGCCGGTTGCACAATGTCCCGATAAGTGTCCCGATAACATTTATCTTCTGGATAACGTTTTCTGCCGTTGTACAATCTCCCGATAGTCCTTATCGGGTGCTTTTCGTCTACTTTTTTTGTCTGCCACTTCATGTACCGGATAATTATTTGTCGGGAGGATGAACAGATAAAACATGGCGGACTATCTTGAGGAAAGTTCCGATTCCGACGATGAGGTTTTAATGTTTATTGCTATGCGTGTGAGGAGGCCAAAGACAATCAGACAAAGGATAGATCATTTCCATTTCTGGAATGATCAGGAATTTTTCGTACGGTTTAGGTTGTCCAAACCTACCGTAATCACTATCCTGCAGCTAATTGAGCTGCAGCTGGAACACCCTACAGACAGGTTAGTGGGCCTACACGGGCATATACCTAATCTATTTTCTCTATGATAGAAGATGAGCCGACAGTCCCCGCTTACAACTTGATTTTGGCGCCTGCCATTCGTATTTGTTTGTACCACGTATCATTTCCTGCACCAAACCCGTAATATGACGCACTTCCTTTCTGCACCGGTAGGCCAGGCCTAGTCCAACGCCAGCCACGGAGTTGAGGTCTGTTTATCTTGCACTAACGTTCATCAAAGTGTAACTCAATTAACAAAATTAACTCAGTTATACTCTAGTGCAAGTTGGTGCAAGACAAACAGATGTCAACTCGGTAGCTGGTGTTGAACTAGGCTAACCGAGTGCAAATCCATACTCACCACATAACCTAAGCTCAGCTAAACTCAACTAACCTAACCTTAAACCCATCACTCACTCACAATCTCCTATCCTAACCATCAAATAGGGTCTAGGCCTAGGTTTAAAAAATCAACATCAATATTAATTTCACCAAGCACCAATGAATGTTTGGAGTATTAGGCCTCTGTTGTATTTATGATGAATGTTTTCATTTCTACAGGAATGATTCTGTTTCACCAATTAACCAGCTATTACTGACATTACGGTTTTACGCTCTAGGCAGCATGTTAGTATCTGTCGGGGACTTTTGTGGCGTCCATAAAAGCACCGCATGCAGAATAGTTCGCCGGGTGTCATTTGCGATTGCCAGCCTGCGACCTCAGTTTGTTCACTTTCCACAAACGGCAGAACAACTTCGGGTGGTGAAAACAGGATTCTTTGCCATGAATCGGTTCCCGCAGGTCGTTGGTGCGATAGACTGTACTCACATAAAAATACAGTCGCCAGGTTTGTAAATTGAATGTTATTCATATTTCAACAATTGCAATATGTTGGGACTAGGTCTATAGGCCTAGGGTCCCTAGTAGTGATAACTATGTCTTGATTCAGTTGAACAATGTAGGCCTAGGTACCGGCATTCCTATAAATGAATTTTACCGGTGAAAGTTCTTGCCAGTAATAAGTATGTCTTGAAATTCAGCTGAACAATATAGGTGTAGGACCGACATTCCTATGAAGTCGATGTTACCAGTGAATTTTACATGCGAAGGTTCGAAAATAATATTTCTTGTCAAGGACGTAACAATTCTCGACTTTGTTGTCTTGAAAAACCGACGAATAGAATAATTCTAGCCTAGTTCCTAATTTAGGCCTATATATAATATAATATTTGTAGACTTTTACATGTATATATGTCTACATCATATATGCTGCTTAACGACCCCACACGGAGCTACATTATACGGGGGTACGAATGAGCGGGTGATAATGAAATGAAATGATGACAGTTGAAGGGACGTTTGAATAAAACCATGACTTATGCGGAACTCGAACCCACGCCCGACCTGACTTCAGTTCCTAACGCAGTGCGATAGTTGACTGAGCCAATAGGGGCAGCCTACATATGTGAAGGCCCTTTATCGCGGTACATATAAAAGTCTTTGCATGTTCAATTTTGAAAAAATTATATTCTCATAAAATACATAAACTACACAATTGAGAATCGAGTAATTACAGTCATTTTGTACTTGTGGTGAAATAAAATTTGAACGATGGATCCTTTTGATTCCTCGCAGTCCTTTTCTGATCAAATGTAGGTAGGCCTAGTTGCAAACAGTATTGAAAATAATATAAATATAAGCCACCCTTGATAGCTCGGTCAGCTGAGGCACCGCTTCAGAAACTGAAGTCACCGTTGGGCGTGGGTTCGAATCCCGCATAAGGCATATGGGTTTTTGTGAATGTCCTATCACAAATCATCACTTCATAGTTTCATAATCACCTGCTCATTCGTATCCGCGTATAATCTAGCTGTTGGTGGGGTCGTTAAGCAAACAATAATCATCATCAATTGAATACAGTACTAATGAAATGTAAATTGTGTTTTATCTTTGAAATGTAAAATAACCTCAAGTACTTCATCACCCATAACGTCAAAATAGTAGGCCATGTCTCCCCCCTGCATCCTGTCCCATCCATTCATCCTGTACACAGATTTGCAGTTTTATTCGTGTAACTTTTTTGATTGTGAAAGAAACAATTATAAATATGATAAAAATGAGAACAAATAATTGAGTTTACAGTAAATGCCATATTTACTCTCAACGGATGAGTTTGTCATAGTAGGCCTACAAACCGAAAACCTCCAGTAATGAAAAGTTCAAAAAAACAGTCTTCAAACTTTTCTCAATAAAAGTGGTGCTATAAGGTGGATTTCATTCAAACTATATCAGAATATGGATAGAATCTGAAAGAACATACCTAGAAGCAGCAGCACAATAATATACTTTCATTATTGTAGTAGTATTTAGCTCAAAGTGGAAGATGTCAACATTCGTGTGTTTTGTTCACTCTTAATACCAATGCTGGTAATGTCCGGATATGTATCACAGAAACGGTTGTTACCTGTTATTTGTTCCGGACTTTCGGAAACTGAAATACTTTCATCTACTGCGGAAAATTATGGTAACCGACTGTGCAGTCCTGGTGTTGAAGTTCATTGGTTCAAATAATTAAAATGGGGTGGTAAGATCGCCCTTGTGGTGCCCCGTCCAAACGATCCAACCTTTCATCCATAACCCTAATTGGGGAACAATGACTTTGTATCAAGTTTTGATGTTATTAAGGAAAAAAAGTAGTAGCCACAGTCCCACTCCTTCACCCATCCCACACCTTTCCTCTCCTACGATGTTTCCTTATTCTTTTCTTCAGGAGGACCCACTGCCGAGACATATCGGAATCGTAAGGGATGGTTCTCGTTGAATGTTCAAACAATCTGTGACCACCAGATGGGGATAGTAGATGTGGTGGCTCGATGGCCAGGATCATCCCATGATCAAACCATCTTCAACAATTCGACTGTGAAAGCACGTCTTCACACAGGTGAATTTGGAGACGGTTTGATCTTGGGTGATTCTGGTTATATGGTACAGCCATATCTACTAACCCCACTGCGTAATCCAGTATTACCGGAGGAACAACTGTACAACGAATCTCATATCCGTACACGGACCACTGTCGAGCGACAGTATGGCGTTTGGAAGCGTCGATTTCCGGTTCTCTCACTTGGGCTTTGTTTGAAGCTAACGACCATTCAAGCCATCATCGTTGCCACTGCAGTGCTCCACAACATTGCCATCGATGAGAAAGAGCTGGAACCACCGCAAGATCCAGAACTTCCCCATCAGCTGGACATTGCTAGGGACCAGATACGTGTACTCGACGGGAACAATGGAGGTGGAAACGGAGCGAGGCTGCGTGCAGTGGTCGAGCACTTCAGGCGTATGCTGTAACCCATTCAAGTGGATTGATAATGAATTCATAAAGAATTGATTCAAAATATTTTCTCCCATTCTTTCCATGCACCTGCCAAATTACTAGAAAAACCGCTTGTTTTTTACGGGAATTCCACGGAAATAACTGTTGGGTCCTAAGCACTTGAAACTCGGCAAAGATAATGTTGTTCACACTAATGGCCATGTCATGAGATAATTAGAATTTCCATGAGTCTTGCAGTCTGTTGATACAGATTTATTTGAAATTTCATGAAATTATAACTATCTGATTACATGCAAATTAGTTGGAACATCAACTGTGACAAGTTTCAAGTGCTTACAATAATTTCCGTGGAATTCTCGTATAAATCAGGCAATTTTTATCATTTTGCCGGTACACGGAAAATAAACCGGACAAAATATGTTGAATTAATTTTTGATGAGTTCATAATCAATCAAGTTTGATGGGTCTGCATTAGTTAATCAAAATTCTCATATCCATTTGACAGAAGTAGTTCTTCTCATTTTTCGATGGCCTTGAGAATAAATTCAAAATATTTATTAAAGTCTGAGATTACAGTGTAATCAGACATGGGAAAAATACTCTGAAGCAGGGTTTCCAGTAGGCCTACCGATTTTTTCTTGTCCGACACAATTTTCCCAACGGACAATCACAAGCCAGTATTCACCTAAAAACATGCCGGTTCACGACATTGTTTCGGTCCGGCGATTATTAACTCGACTTCCAACTTTTGTCGGCCAAAATTACGATCACCTGAAGTTACACTGCGATTGCAATCCATCTGGCTCCGGTTGTTTGGATTTATATTGAATGACCGAAAATAGAATCGATTCACAAAAATATCGATCCACATATCCTAACTGCAATTTCAAACATCACCACACTTTTGGAATCACGTTCTTAGATTTTGTATCCAGAATTGCTATGCTATTTGAAGTAGAATTATTTATTCAGATGGTACAGGACAATCCCTGTGTTTGTATAATTACAACATTGCGACTTGAGAAAAGTGTGTCAATTTGTATTTTTGGGGTAATAAGATCGCCCTTGTGGTGCCCCGTCCAAACGATCCTACCTTTCATCCTTGGCCTTAATTGGGAAACAAAGATTTTGTATCAAGTTTCGATGTTATTTGAAAAATATATATTGTATTCTGACAGCTCAATTTCTCACATTCAAGGAAGCCGTGAGTTGAGGTAATGACTGCTATGGCTACGATGTCACAAAAACGTTACGACACAGCCAAGTGGAAACGGGCATGACAAAAATCGTACCGATATCGTGTTGGACGACAAAACATAATCGGAACTGGAAACCCGGTCAACTTCAAGTATCTAAAAACTACATATGCCTACAGATGCTTGAATTTTGAGTATTTCAGATACAAGATACATTTTAAAAATGTATTTGAAATTTATAAAATATGAGATAGTGTCTCAAGTTTTCTATACAGTATTGGGTTTTAACGGCGAACTGTAATGATAGCCAAGATCTATTGGTGTCGAATGAATGATTAATGAGATGAAGGTTTCTTGAGTAATGGGAAGGATAGTGAGAAGGAAGCAGTCGTGGCCTATATTGTGGGAACCATCCCAGCATTAGCCTGGACTACAGAGGGAAATCATGAAAACCCAGGTGTAAAATGGAAGGTGGCAGGGATCGAACCGGGTCCTAAATTCCCCTCGCCTCCCGCAACACATGAAGAGTGAATATGTGAAAAGATAATGACAGACCGAAGGGTTGTAATATCACAATCATAAGTCCCTTTGTTAACAATCTGCATTCATCATATTTTGAACATTCTTCAATTTGAACTTTACCACCTCTTTTGTATTCAAATGTATTCACCGTCTTTGTAAATTGACAATGTGTATGTAAAATTGTAAATAAAATATTACAAGCGAATTTCCTCTACCGATCAATATTTCTGCCCCGCATGTCAAGTTAACATTCCATTTTCACTCGACTGTTCTCATTGCCCGTTACTATGTGTGAATGTATAATAATTACTATTACATGAAATCGTGAAGTGTTTTGACATTACTGTACCATTTAGTTATTATTCACACTCGAGACATTACCTAGTTGTAGTTGATTTTTTTTCAAATATGAAATCAAATGACAGTTCAACAGCATTTCATCTCGACCATATTTTCCAATTCAGTACGCAGATTTATGAGTAGGCCTATTCTGTAATACCTAGCTTTTTATTCATCAACAGAATGAAATTATAATCAATTTATTTTGTACAAATACCAGTAAGTACATTCCTCACGTGAAGTAAATAAATGGTAATAAATAAAATTGAGTGAATACATTTTATTTATTATTTCATTTCAAGGAACACAGCATGCAACATTATAGCAATGCATTGTTCAAGGAACATTAGCAATGGGCCATTGCTTAGATTAAATAATACTGTACACTTACCTTGATATGGACCAGTGGAGCACTGACATAAATTGACAACGCACCTATGACTATTTCATGATTAAGACAATTATTTGCTCAATGACCCCACACACAACCAGGTTATATGGGGCTACGAATAAGCAGGTGATTATGAAACCATGACGCGATAAAAAGTGAAAGAACGTTTACAAAAAAACATGCCTTGAGCAAGATTCTAATCTTCATTTTCTGAAGCGGTGCTTGAAATGACAGCTATCAGGGGTGGCTGATATTTCAACACCTGTTTTTTCTCAAATATGAAATCAAACAACAGTTTTTGTTTTGATATAATCTATGTAGGCCTATAGTCATGTATGGGGTGGTGAGATCGCCCTATGGTGGCCCTATTAAAAAACCTGTAAAGTTGGACGGCGGCGGGGATCGAACCGGGTCAGATTTTGTGATGGTTCTATTAGTGCAAAGTATATGACAGTTTTGAACGGATCTATAGCGTTTTAAGACTTGTCATCAGTATGTCTTCCTTACATACCGAGAGCGTAGCGGTCAAGGATGAAGAAGATGTGGGATGCCCAGTACTTGGCTGGGGGTTCTAATAACAAGGATAGAGAAATTAAAATTAAAACTAATTGAACAGAATATTATTTTCTTTATGAGACTCACCATCTAGTTACAATGAGTATGGTTGAGTAGTACTTAATCCCAATGTGGATAAGTCACTTGTCAGAATATATCAAATACGCAAAATTATGTAATTTCCAAATAATATAGTTACTGTATGTATCACTCATTATAGAAGTGAAGAATGAATTATTTCAAATTTGGAAGAAGAAAGTCGACACATGTTGTCGTGTGGGCGACACTTGCGGAACTAGCTTGTGGCGACATTATGTTTTGTTTTTATTAAATGGGAATAGACCTTTTTCAAAATGGAAGAGGTGAAAAAAAAAAGGACAGCTCTCGCTAACAAGCGGCAAGAGTGCTTGCAGACGGGAAAGGGTAAGCATCAAGCCACCAAAGAATGGAGCAATAATTGAGAAAGCCATTTTCACTCGACTGTTCTCACTGCACGTTACTACGTGTGAATGTATAATAATCGCTATAACATGAAATCGTGAAGTGTTTTGACATTACTATACCGTTTAGTTATCATTTAGGCCTACACTCGAGACATTACCTAGTTGCAGTTGCTTTTTTTTCAAATATGAAATCAAACGACAGTTCATGTTTTGATATAATCCATGTAGGCCTATAATGTGTAATCCATGTATGGGGTGGTGAGATCGCCCTTGTGGTGCCCCGTTCAAACAATCCTACCTGAATGAATGAATATTAGGGTTTTAAGGCGCATCGACAGCGAGGTCATGTAGCACCTTCAATTGGGAAACACTGATTTTGTATCAAGTTTCGATGTTGATAAAAAAAATATATACGCCTAATCCAATTGAATAATTTACTTTTTACACATTCTTTTCATAATCTGTTGTTTCGACGCCGAAGAAGAGAAAAGGGACAGATGACGATGCATTCGACCGTGCAACGGGAAAATGTCAGAACATGGAGGAGGCATAAATGACTTGTATTCAAAATGTTGAACTGCTCTCTCAATACGAAAGCAGGGGCCTCATTAAAAATGGATGAAACTCTTGTTCTGATTGCTGAAGCAAAAGCGGCCAAATACCTGAAATAATAACATATCCCAACACAAAACCCAACACATTCATGAAAAAATATAGGACTAGATGAATACAAGGTATTCAAATTAAGATTCATTTACACGCATAAAATAACAAACTGGTTGATATTTATTCCCTTCACATGTCATGAATGATATAATTTTAAGCCTATAAATTATTGAAGAAAAAATGTACGGCAGTGCACTGTGGTGTGATGCTTTTCTCGAGCGCCAGGCACTGCGTTTAGGATTGGTAGTCGAGGTTCATTTGCATACACAGAATCTCCTAAAAAACACAAACAATGTTATAAACTATTCGAAATTGAATTGAAATTGTATTTAAGTAGGCCTACTGAAATTGAATTGAACTAATATTAAATTCAACTGGCCCTCGATTAAATTGAATAAAATGTGATAATATTCGGGATAATGCTATTCCCACTACTCGGTCGTGCCACTACCCACAACCGGGTAGTGGGAATAGCCGCACAGCGCGGATACTGCTATTGCCACCACCCACGACCGGGTAGTAGGAATAGCCGCACAGCGCGGGTACTGCTATTGCCACTACCCAGTCGTGGGTAGTGGGAATAGCCACTTCGTAATATTCGGCCCATTACTTTCAAATCTATTAACCGGTAGTTGGGGTGGATATTTATTCGAACACAAACGAATTGTCAACTTAAATACACGCAATTCGACCATTCTGTCCAAGGTCTTTGTTTTACACTCGGACGTAGGAGTTACCTAATTTCATGACTCCTTAGGCGTACTATTGGGCTATGATCAATTTCTTCCTCCACTCTGATGAGACTTTACAGAATATTGTGAATATTTGACAGTATAAGAAAACTAGATAATATTAAATATTGATAATATTGATGATTCCTCAGAAGACTGGTAACTATGTAATTTAATTTGCTCCCCTACAATATATTCTCACTGGAAGCTCAAATACTTTTGTGGATTTTGTATGAAGTGTGATTTGATGTGTGATGAGATAAAAATAAGCATTGAAATTATTGTGTGTGGCTAATTGTACCGGCTAGTAGCTGTTGGTGGGGTTGTTGAACAGAATCAGAATGAAATAAATAAATAAGGGGCGTGTCAGTGAATTTAGTGCTACAAGAATATTTTCTACAGTCCGTATTCTTAAGCCGGTATAGTTTTACGGTACCCTATGGTAAACCATTGCTAGCATATTGTTGACAATTCCTGGTATATCATTTAAGAGCCATGCCAGTAGTAAGGTCTACCGCGGTTGAGAGAATCGCCTATTGATAACGATACTACATGAGTTCCTGTTATACTGTAATATTAATATCATTTCAATGTCAAGAGTAGGCTTACAAACCTTTATCTCTACTCGTACGTCTGTGGCAAGTTGTCTCGTATGTCATCCACGGGAGTCCGTCATTCCATGAAGAAACGATCAACGCAACCTCAATCGCCCTCCCAACTCATGCTCTTCCGCACTGTTCACGGCAAAGCGTTCAAACGAATCCAAGCTTCCATCTGTATAAGTAGATACAATGTGATGTTGATGAATATTTTATATTTTATCAGACAAAGAATAAGTAATGAGCTCAAGGTCGACACTACACAATTCACGGTTCCTCTCTTATGCCACAGTTTTGTTTGGTCAAGTAGGCTAGGTCTCGGGAAAGATGAATCAAGAACTAGGCCCTAGATGTTTATATCATATGTATGGTCTAGGCCTACACGTATGTAACTTCAAATGAGGTAATTCTGGCTGTGAAAATATAGGGTGTAGGGCCTAGGTAATATATTTACTAGGTCCAAGTCTATTCATTCATTGTCTCAGGTAAAAGCATTGAGTTGGAATGGTAGACCCACAAGGGTACGGGCCCAAGTCTAGGCCTATAGCCATTGAGTTTACAGCTATAGCCTATAACCTCTAAACATTAAATCAACTGTGAAAAATCATCAAATTTAATATCTAGACTTATGCTTGCCTGATTCCGATTGTCAAAAAATACGACTAAACAGAACGTAAATCCATTTCTTACCTCAAAATCGAAACATACAATCCCAATGTCGAAAGTGTCATCTGTCATCACATGGTTTTGAAGATCTGTCAAAGACGAAGCTGAACGAAGGTAGCTGTTACCATAACTCGAGCGTTCGATGAGTTCGATTATGACAAAAATCAGTCAAAATTCAATACCAACTTCTAAATGTTATTGGTTTTGTAAAGTTGTCGGACGGATAACTGTCTGGATGAAATCGGTCACTTGTAAAACGCGCACAAAAGTTGTCTGGCGGATAGAGTTATCCAGCAGAAAGCTGTCTGGAGGATTTGTCGGCAGATTGTGCAACCGGGCCTCAGTGTTAATTTCTGCACGCATTGTGATAAAAGGATCCATTTTTCGTTCACCGTAAGTTTTATAATATGAACTATTTTAATATTGAATTTTTCGATTTACATAATGGTAGAATAAAATTTCCAGACACGGCCTTCTCAATTAGTGACATACATTTTCTTTAATCAAAGCCTCCTGTATATTTTACTCGATGTAAAAACCAAGACTATTAAATGGCAGGTTCAATACATAATGATCTGTTTGAATCAGTTTTGAAGAAGATTACGTTCAGTAAGGAATATGATGTGCATCTCGAGCTGATGAAACTAGGAGTGAAGAAAAAAAGAGTAGGTTCGCTGCGAGAACACCTGGACATACTGTTTGATACGCTCAATAAAAAGAAAATCAACATTCCCCATTTTTTTGTGAACTGGCTCCAAACAGAGAAAGAGGATGTGACTGATACAGAAAATATTGTTCGGATTGATTTAGTCAATCAAACGGCCGGAACTTCCCGGACTGTTACTCAAGGCAGTGTATATTCGTTTGAGAATAACAATGATTCCACAAACTCCCAATTACCAGGCGAATCGTCTATAGCGGAGAGGACGGCAAAATGCCCTCATTGTGGTGGTTTGTATATGCCTAGAGGATTGAATAATCACATATCTCGTGCTCATCCAGAGATCGCTCGAACTCGCATCACGGGTAAATATACTGCATCCGCAGTTATCAGAGATGACAATATTCAAGCAGCGGCAACAGACACTCAAAAGCCCAGCAGTGTTGATGTCATGAGAGAATGGGAGGATGCCTTAACCGAATACCTTGACTTATCCGATCCTAGCTCTGATGATTTGGATACAATAACTAATAAGCTTCTATTATTTTTATCGGAAGCAATCGTTCAAGTGAAGGGTCCTCAGCATCCTGCCATTAAACACTTCAAAGCTAGACAACAGAAGAAGCATGAGAACACGAATCTATCTTATGCCATGACAAAAAACCCAAAGAGAAAATCCAAACGGGATAAAGAGAAGAAGAGACAGCAGTACAACTATGACATGGCACAGTTCAATTACTACAACCAGCGAAAGAAAGTTGTTCGTCAAATAATGAATACTAATAAATCTGTGACATGTCTCATTCCCATGAATGACCTTGAGAACCATTTTCGAAATGCTTTCGAAGTTGAAAACGATTCATCTCGAGAATCATATCTCAGTGCACATGATGATCCTCTGGCTTTCAGCCCTGATATAACGGTGAAGGAAGCAATTGCAGCTATTCAAGGAATGGCAATTGACTCTTCTCCCGGTCCTGATGGGATTTACGTGAGAGTACTTCGTGAACTCAAATGCGGTGTGACAATAAGCCTTCTAGCGAGCGCAATACTAAAGAAGAATTACGTTCCAAAGAAGCTCCGCCTTGGTAGAACAATACTTATACATAAGGGAGGTGATCCTAAAGATGTTAAGACCTGGAGACCGATTACCATATTTTCAGTTGTTCGGCGAGTCATTGAACGAATATTCGATAAAAGACTTCGTTACTACGTCCAGTTGTCAACTCACCAACGAGGATTCGTGTCAAGTCCGGGAACGCATATAAACGCATCACTGTTGAACAGCTGCTTGAAGAATGCCAAGGAGTTGAGGAAAAGTTGTTGTGTCACATTTCTCGATGTGAGCAAAGCGTTTGACAACGTAGGGCATAGTCACATTCGACAAACTCTAAAAAGTCTTCCAATTCCACAACAGCTCCAAAACATCATATGCTCCCTAACGTCGGACAACATAATTCAAATTGAGTCGAATCGAAATAAATCGAAACCAATTTCGATAAAAAGAGGCGTTCCCCAAGGTGCTCCACTATCTCCTACCATCTTCAACTTATCCATAGATCATATCATCAAAGAGCTTACCGAAAAAGAAATTTCAGATCATCATGGTTATAATGTCGTTGAATCATTAGACAATATATCAGCAATGGCTTTTGCTGACGACATAGTTTTAGTAGCCAGAAATTCAATGTCGTCAGCAGATTTGACTTCAATAGCTGAAAATGGATTGAGAGAGATAGGTTTGGTCATAAACAATTCCAAAAGTCACGCAATCAACATCGTAAATGGTGCGTTGTCAGATATCCCAGTGACAACCACGGAAGGATTGATAATTAAGTCAATCGGTAACAATGACCGAATAAAGTATTTGGGAATAGATTTTAGTTCAGAAATTGTATTAAACAAGGAGAAAATAATACGAAATCTACAGGACGATCTTGAAAAGATCACTTCTTCTGACCTACTCCGACCTGACCAGAAACTCAATATTTTAAATCAATTCACCTGGCCAACACTGATTTACCCGCTCCAATGCGCCCCTTTGTATCGTTTAACCAAGTCTTTCTTAGACGATATCGATAGACTTGTCCGAAGTGCAGTGAAACAAATATTGGGGTTACCAACTGACACTCCGAATAGCTTCATCTATGCCCCTAGTAAATTCAGAGGACTGGGAATAATGAAGGCAACATGGGAAGCATTCATACAAAATTATAATATCTGTCGTAAGCTATTGAGCGTTGACGATCAATTACTACAGGCAACAAGAGATTTTAAAGGAGAAATGTTGCACTGTATCAATCAACTCGACCTATCACCAACACTCACATTCCTACATTCCCCAACAATCCCTGAAATGGTTGATGCTGGAACATTACAAACATCAAATAATGATCTCATCAACGTTGCAACAGAGAAGAAAACTCCGACTGGCCGTGAATTGAGAAGCGCGCTGAGACAACGCTCGTTTGAAGACTGGGCGAAACTTCCTCAGAAAGGCAAAGGAGTCGAAGCTTTCTGCGATACCCCACAATCAAACTCGTGGGTTTATTCAAAGCAACAGCTTTCATCATCAGAATGGACAACTTCCATAAAAATGTCTTGCAATGTCGCAGCAGTTCGAGCCGTTCCCGGACGATCACTCGAGGGCAACCGTTGCCGCCATCCAGGCTGCAACGAGATCGAAACAATTGCCCATGTCCTCGGGTCGTGCCGGAAAGGTGAACTGCTGCGGAATAACCGCCATCACACCATCAGAACAATGATCGCTGACCTATTTAGAATGAATAAATGGGAGGTGCACGAGGAGGTGCATTGTCACTCTGCCTCAGGTTCGAACCGTAGAGTGGACATTATCGCAATACGGGGAGACAGAGAAAAAGTTCTAGTTCTCGACCCCACTATTAGGTTTGAAAAGGGAGTGGGGCACGCGGAAGAAGTAGATGCGGAGAAGAAGGAGATATATCGTCCCTGTATTCCTCACCTCGCGGAACGTTATGGAATTCCTGAGGAATACTGGGACGTTGTAGGACTCCTTCTTGGAGCAAGGGCAGCTATTCCCACATTTTTTATTACTTTTTTCAAATCATTTAATATACCGGTATCAAAATCATTAATTCAAGAAATAGTTTCCACAATATTAAGAAAATCATCACATATTCTCCACAATCATCTCTTCAGCGTATCTCAATCTACTTGAATTCTCATATTTTTTTTGTATAATAATTAAGTTTTTGATCTTATCACTATATTTGTATAACTCATTTTCACTTTCGGCAATTATAATTCCAAATTCGTAGTAAGCTGGACCTTCATGGTCAGTCATCAAGAAGATGAACAGCCGTCAATAAAAATGATTTTCTCTCTATATAATAACCAATCCAAAGATAAGTTGATATGTTCCAGCTCATCCATCAACGCGGAAACACATAACGCGTTTGCCTAGTTATAGAATTACTTTGAAATGAATCAATTGTTCTTACAATAAAACAACAATTATATTGCATCAACACATTATATTTACTACTATACCCATCTTATATGATAATGCTAGACATAGGAATAACGTAGTATTTCATTTTGTAACAGTGCTTTGGAAACCTTTGAATAATTAGAAATAATATAGGCCCAGTGTTGTCATACCTGGATCTTTGGTGATATGGAATGCTCGTAATGCGGCTGTCAACAGCTGTTCTATCGTAACTTGTCTCGATACGGTAATCACGCGAAATATGCGCCGACGAAATGAATTGTTGCCATCGTACACTTTTATCGTTTCTACGAACAATAAAGCATTAATTAGCATAGTTGTGATCATACACTACGATACATTTCATTTCTACAAATGCAATATACAGTATACAACTTTTTACACTCTAGTAATAATTTTACTGAGGTTGTTTCGAAAAATAGATATGAATGAGAAATCTATTTACATTAAACTGAAGAATGAACATCAACAATTAATTATTTCATGATATTTAATTAATATGATCAATATTAGTACGGTAAAAACCAGCTACAATAATACTAATTTTTTTTAAATACCAAACATTTCAAATTTTGTATCAACACATATTTTCATAATTTCCACCAACTTATATTGATTGGGGTTGCATTGGTTTGCCAATCTCTTACAGAGGTTCAATTCCCTACCCAACCAATGTTGAAAACATGTACCAATTTACTGTCCAAATTTCTGAACCTACTGACCATGAGTAAATGATACAAGGAACAAACTTTGTTTACAAATTTACGTTCCCGTCGGCTCAGCAATAGCATTAGTCGTCTGAAATGCCAATATTTGCAAATGCCAATACAGTATTTGCCAATGCCAATATTTCAATATAGTCACAAAGGCGTTTATATTGTACGCTAGGGCGAGCAGTGGTCGGTAGGTTCAAAGACAGTATTCATGAAATAGAACAAGATTGACTGCCCAGTAAAACCACCAATGCTCGATATAACTTGATTTACACATTCTATATAACCAAATATATATCTTCATTTTATATTCAAATATACAAATTCTATTTATATTACCAAAATGAAAAATATAATATTTCACTTCTCCCAAGTGTTTCTCTAGAAATAGTTGAAAACTCTGTCGGTCCAATTTCAAGTTTCAATTAATTTACACGCACCAGGTATGTAGGACAACCAATCCAGACTGTTCCATTACCGTCATTCCCGTCTTATCCCAACTCGAGATTTGTAGTTTTCCTCAGTCGTCCCATGCTAGTCAATCAACAAAAAAATCAAAATATTGAATTGGTCTTTCCTCACCTTCATCTCTGTCCTCCTTTTCTTTTCCCTTATCTCCTTTGTGCTGCTGATAATCATCGTTATCTCTGTTGCGAGTGTCGCCGCTACTGAACTCTTCTGATATACTGCGGGCTGAACCAAGCACTCGGGCATTAGACAACAGCACGACTAACGCTAAACCCTTTCAACTTATACAAGCAGAACACGGGATAATACCAGGGACAGTTTACAAGAATTAATAATGAATCAAGTTGTAATATATAATGCAAGTGAATGACCCCATAAAATATTACATTTGTTAGAGTATGCTCAGGACACAGTGAATTGAATCTAGAAAAAAAATCTAGTTAAATCTAGAAGAATATTGCCGGTTTAGATTTTTGGATATATGATATGATGAACTAAGATATGAAAATTCCCTATCTTTCAATAATACAAAAGAAAAACATACAGTAATGAATACAACATTTCTGTGTTTGTTCTTTATTCTTTAAAATTTGAGAATGAATGAATTTTTTTTCAAACCACAAACATGGCCCATTATGTATATATATTTTTCTATGTCAAAGCCTATACAACTGACATTGTTTTTTTTTTGGTTATATCAACTTTTACACTGAAAAATACAAGTCTCTGTAATAACAAAATTGGAATAATAAATGTGGCTTACCAATCCAATCGGCCAATTAGATTCATATTATTTGTGATCATGTAGAGATACCCTGATTGGAAATATATAAATATCATAAATAGTTAAATAGACTGAAATATAGAGATACTAGGTAAGTACTTATCAGTAAGAGCAAACCTAGCAATGTTATATAAAAGCAAAAGATGAATTACAGAAAATGATGCGAAATGATTACCGTAAGGTAGGCCTACATTCAACGAGATGAACGTGATATAGCGGTCCAGATGCAGTATTTCAAAGGAATTTTCAAACGGTTTCAACGTTATATTTAAGGCATACAATAAAAATATAAAACATATTTTCCCACAGTACATTTGGTGACCATGAACGACATTCATGTGTGACATTACAATATTTTAAAACATGCATAGTTTGCACACATAAGAATTAGAATTGCTGAAGAAATGAAGTAAAATAAATTTTCAACACTATTTCAAATAAATACACAAATGTAGAACACATTTTAATTCTAACAGTGATAAGTTCATGTGGCCTAATCTATTATGCCTATTATGTATGCACAAGCTGTATTTAAAAATAAATAAAGGTAATAATGAAAGATCAGAGCAGTTTGCATTTATGGCAGCTGCTGAAAGAAAGCATTAAGAGAAGAAGATTAATTATTTACAACAAATTACTTGTATCCAAGAAAGAAGAATGAGGGAGTCTAAGGTCCACTCCAACACTGTATTTTACGATATTTGGTAGAATATCAATCGACTGAAATGAAATGGGTATTAAAAGTGATTTTGAGTTTGCAGGACTATACTAATATGACTATTGAATGATGGAAGTTGAAAGTGACAGGATGTGAATCTGAAGAAATAATATCAATTATAAACGGTAATAAAAATATGTTTTAATGGCATGTTTTCACTGAAATTACCAAATCTGATGACAGTCATCTCTACGTTTGAAATGTAAACATTTTAGTTTTGCATCAACATACGTTGGCTCATACGTTCTCTGTCTCCCTGATGTAGCTCTTTCTTCTTTAGTGGATACAAGTATTTCAAGTGACTGTTGAATATATCTTACCAGATCACGTCACAAGTTTTCCAACAGTCATGCTAGATCGCGACACAACAAGCGAGCAAAGCTTTCTCAACAACAATCAAGCATTGTGCAGCATGCGGTGAAACATCAAACAAAATGCAAACAACATTCGTTTAGTTATCCTAGAACAAGAAAATAGAAGGAGAAGTGATTTAGTCACATGATTATTGACAAGATTATTTACACGAAACGTCACGGCGCAGCCAGGTTAGATGTGTTCAAGCGGCGAGGATTTCGTAGATATTACCAGTTCAATCTGAACTGCATATATATAATTGTGCACTGATTGACTATTTCATCAGAAAGCAGGTTTTAAACAAGTGTAAAGGATAAAATTTGAAACTAGCAGAGATTCAAAAAGATAAAGTTCCTGTTTCGATAACATTTTATATAAAAATAAAAATGTGTTCTGGTTGCTATCACACTCTAATCTATGCAAAGAGTTGACATAACTGATTTATTATTTCAGAGTTTCAATATTTCTATGTGATGAATTGAAATATTCATCAATATTTTGAGGAATTTTCAGGGAACAAACTCCTGCTAGGATTTGCAATTTGTGTTACGTATTTCGACAGAACTTGTAGTTACAGTGAAACCTCTATGCATCGTTCCCAGATCTATCGTTTTCCTTGATTTATCATTCATTTTTTCTAGCCCCACTCCCATATAATAAATGTTCAATTTTCCTGGATGGATAGTTTTCCTGGATAGATGGTTTTATTTTCCTGGTCCCTTGAAAAATGATGGATAGAGGTTTCACTGTAAATAAAATGTAAGTCTTGACTACCCTCCTAAAATTAAATTACCACCATCTGATAATTTGAATGGTGTTTTCTTGAAGCCTCCCACTGGAATTTATCAATGATATGTATTCTAGAGAATAGTGGCCATCTGCAGAAACGAAAATACTGAGGAACTTTGCTACGTATTAATATTGCAATATTGAAAGACGATTGACACAGTTGAGTGTTCGTGTATCAATTCAATTCTGCTATTTTCATTTATTTCTATTTCAATGCTATGTAATGAAGATGTATTACAGAGACTATTAGAAATATTGAGAAATATATTTCAAGGACAAGATTCATGAAACACGATGACAGATTTCTGCTACTGGAACAGTGTTTTGAGTACCGGTCGGTATGTGTAACTTCATTTAATATCTCAGTATGAGTCCCAGTAATCAATGAAGGTGATACGTATCAGTCTCTACTAAATCGACATACAATGCATGAAGATGCGCAAACATGATTCAATTTTTCATCAAATTCATTGAGCTCAATTGTCGAGTTGACGAAATTTAACCGTGAAAATGGAAACACCGAGAGTACTGAATGAAAGTAATTGAATACAAAAAGTCTACTTCATACTTAACATTCAGACCCCGGAGGATATTCTATTTTCACCGACAACATGAAATTGGTCAATCAAAATGGCCACCAGGTAACAGCAATTGAATCTAGATCTCTTGTTGTGCAAACATCTTCCCTCAAAATGTGACTCAACTTATTGAATAGTGTATACACACTATTATAGTGACTATTCACTCAAGTTTTCCCATCCCTCTGAAATCAAAACATAATATCTAATCAAGAGTGGGGATTTTAATATGGGGGATTTGGAGATCACCAATCAGTATATCTCAACACTACCCCAAATTGTATAGATCTAGATTTTCGATTAATACGTCACGCCTATCTCTAGTCATTAATTAATGAGTCAAATATATTCAAGTATTGAATTCAATGAATTTGGTGAAAATTTGAACCATGTAAATGGTCATTAACAATCATTTTATCTATATTTTGTTTAAAATGAAGCATATTGCTGGTTACTGGAAAAGTGGAAATGATACAAGCTGTTGTTTGTAAGCCATGGAAATTAATTTGGTTATGTAAGGTGAATGATGAAACTGCCATAGCTGAGCTCATTAATTGAATGATATGGATAAAAGAGAACCGGAAAACAATATGGAATGCTTTCATACAAACTATAATTCAAACTTTGATCAGAAATCAAGATTCCTGGTACCGGTACCAATAATCTATGGGCCCACTGTACTTTGAACATTTACATATTTACATTTTAACGTACAAAACTGATAATAATAATAAAAATAAAAAAATTGAATTTTTCTAGTGGTAGGCCCCATCGTTTTAATACTGTATAACATTCTGTACTTCTAGAATATCACAATGTTTTTTTAAACATTCTAGTTATTTTATATCATTGTGAAATCTAGGGTATTTAATAATGAATGCTAAACTTTGCATATTCACATGAATAATCGATTGTTTGTTGCACTGGTAGGCAACTGTAGCCAAAAACACATTGAATACCGGTAGCTTGTTTGAAATTTTTGGAAAAATAAAATCAAGGCCCAACTGCATCATTTTTTAACACAAATCAAATGACTTGGGATTTTTGTTCCCAACAAAAAGTCAAAATCTTCCACCATTCAGTCTTTATCCTAAAATGCTGTTATTTCTCTTTCTCTCACACAACACTCATGCCCGATAACCTTCTAGCACAGCGTTACGACCATGAATAGGGTTGCCATTCGACATCAAAACTTTATTTTGGACAACAGACTTTCACGCGACTAAACTTCCGACTTCAAAATACTAGTGCTTTTTGAAAACTTTCAATAGGACCTATAATTGACGACAAGACTTCGACTAGTGTTTTATATTTTATAATTAATCTTTGTTCGAATAATTCAATATAGTAAACGAATGGTGAAATCCCCAGTTTCTGCTGTTAATGTGAATTTTAGTGCATACCGATAAGAAATGTTCTTGGATAGATTCAAAATTGTACATAAACCAAAACAAACTATAAACAAACCATTTAAAAAAAGTAGTCAACAAAGAGTCAATACGTAAATCTGAATCTTGATCTCATGACAACATGAAAACTGAATGATTGTTCCACTATTGTTCGGTATTTGATGATTGAAGGCAACCCTAGTTACGACGATGAATTAGGGTATATAGCGAGCCAACGAGCAGCATTTAGGGTACAACAAGGTTGGACACGGGTTCGGCTATACCTCTGATGTAAGGAGGTGAGGTGTGGCAATTGCCCTTGCAGCTGCGGGGCAAAACAAAAGACAGCCGCCTCATGACAGCTGACACTCGACTCGAGGAATGTTCGGCACTTTCATCGCAGCCTGCAAAACTCGGCAAAGTTATTGAACTGGTCGCGGGTGTCATCTTTCATCGGGGTCAAAGCGGGGGTGGCAGTTAATTCACGAGACAGAAGGAGGGTAAACACTTCTCTAGCCACTCAACGACTCTGGAAAGCTATGAGAAACACACAGGGTAGCAAACACAACTTACCGTACATGCACAATTACTTTTCTGGAAGTATTTGATCTCCGAATTTGAATAAAATGGATTTTCGTAATAAAATACAGCACATTAATATTATACATTCAAAGTTGATGGAAATAGCTTCTTTGGAGTCTTTAATAATTTTCCAATTGAAATTAACAAAATCATATATTATCTTAGGTTAAACATGTTAGTTCAGGTCAAAATCTACAGAAAACAAAAGTATACATTCAATATATGTTGTATTAATTTTGGAACTATTTTAATAGCACTCTTGCTATCAAGTTTTAATAGTGGTATCTCATTTAGTGGCATTGAAGTTGAATAAAAATTGAACGAAAAAGAATATTCACTGTAGTAATTGTGCACATGCAGTCGACAAGATTGGAATATAAATCAATGGGATTATGGACTGCAAAATATATAAAACAAGGCGTGTTTGCTTATACACTAATGACTACACTGACATGCTTTCAACATAAACATCAAGTGATTTGGTATCAAATAGGCTTGTGATTCACAATGCAGCGCTAATGTGCTTTACGAAACAACACAACACACAACAATAATCTTGCACTACAACAATTTAGTGATGTTATACATAAATAGAAGTGAATGTTAAATTTACAATGACTTGGAACAAATAATGCATTTAAATAACAGCAGAAATATTATTGGGAAAAAGTGAGTGAAATCACAAATTGATCTGTTCATTTGATTTATTTTTTTGTAATTGGTTTCAATTCTTTAGATTTTCTTTCAATTTCATTCGTAACACGGCACCTTTGTGAATTAGAAAAATAGTTTGAATCGAATGATTAATGTCTTAATTTTAAAATTTACATCAACGTTGGGTATTTTTATGATTATATATGAAAGTGTTTGCAAAACAATTTTATAACATAACTGAATCAAATTAAACTAAGATGGCTTTATTAACAATCAACACGACCCGCTACGAGAAATGATGAATATTTAGCTATAGGCTAGTATATTGAAATTTATACATGCATAGTTTCAACATTTCTTTTATTTTAATCATGTTTGGTGATTTTAATCATGTTTAGTTGATTCAATTGAAATTAGGTCAAAAGTGCGGCATCAAATAAAAACCCAGATACACTCTCTCTAGTTGTATCAAGTTTTAAAAGTTTGAGTATATCCTCCAAAAATCTAGCTCGATCATCTCTTAAATAAAAACACGTTGAATAAAACCACAAATATTCTGTCTCGGGTTGGCCGAGAGCATCACTTACGGGACATTGTGTCTCTGCACCGTCGCACTTGAACCCCGATGATGGCTTCCATCGGCACCTCGGTGCGCGGTATACTGACCGCGTGAGGAGGTAGGTAGATCGGTTCCAGGTTGCCAAACGTGCACTCACCAGGAATGTTCTTGTGACACACCGCATGCGACTACAAACCACCCAACCAACACCGCAACATGAGTTCACTGAATAATGGCAACTGTGCAATTCAACACTTTGACACTCAAACGAGACCATGAAACGCTGTAAAATTGAAAAACGACGTTGAGTTATAACGTAATTGAATTATAACTGTACAGGTACTGATTATTGATATTATTGATATTACAGGCTTTAAGGATTATTGTGAACTTGAGTGTAAAATCTTAAATTGACAAATAAACATCAAATCATCATTATTAATATTATTATTAATAATATTAAATTATTACTATTTAATCTGTATTATTCTTATGTATAAAATGCAGACAAGTCAACTTCTGTGACTGCAGGTCTACAAAATTATACCCAAATCTATGTGAAAATATGAATAATTTTTTTTTTTTAAATAATAATTATCCATTATTATTGGAATTGATTATGATACAGGCCTATGATTAATATAATCATTGATTATAGATGTACATCAACCAATATTTACGTCTATTGAAATATTCAATAACTCATTTTCAATGATGATTCTTCAAGTGTATTTTTAGATTAATAAAAATCTTACGGCCAATACAGGTCTGGCAAAATAATTGGAATAACAGTACTGTTGATAATTGTATTGATGTTAAATAGTTGTGATGAATTAGCTTAGTTCTGTAGACCCTTATCCTACAACCTAGTACCGGTAGTATAAATCCCAAATTGTAAAAAGAAAAATTTATAAAATCAAATAAAAACAATATTTTCTACGTATGGAACTCATTTTGAGTGCCACCTTACAGCACAGAATATAATATGTATCGGTAAAAATGGTTCATTACTGAATGACGACCATACTAATAATGCTAAACTGATATATTTTCAAGGATTTCTTTATCTATAAAAATACTTAAAGAGACATGATCGGAGTCCAGAGACTTATTCTATCTGAAACCTTCATCACAAATTCAGAAAATGCTCAATAAACAATTCTCAAATGAATCAAAATATTGTGTTACCAAATACGGTAAATTTAACTACACAAAACCGGTTAAATTTAGTAATTGTAAATAATGCCACAGGTATACTTATTCAGTGCAACTCAAGATCATATATTGAACGGTATTATTCATCACATCTAAAAATCCACACACAAGTCAAACCATCACCGAGAATATCCATTACTTGTCAAGCATCTTGACTCCAACTAAACAAATATACAGTATATCAATCACTCGTCTTTCACAAATCTGCAATCTGACATCTGACAATTGGAGACATTTTACCCTAGTAATATGATGGTAATATCTCTGAAAAAACTTGTAGGTACTTCATTCTGTGTTATTCTTTTATTTTAGGATTAGGCCTATATCTATTTACTACCCAATGATTAAAAGGCCCTTTACACAATCAACTAAAATAGCAATGCATTTCGGCAATGCATTTTCCGTCGTGTATAGGATCCTAAAATTTTTATTTTCTACCGTAGCGGTGCCAGTAGCCTGAACCTTGAACTAGCGAATGCCAGTAGCGCAACCTAGCGCTCAAATCACTAAAACATAGATCGACAGTTGCGATAAAATTGCTACACCTATTAAATTTTCCTCATCCTCACGATCCATAACATCTGTTTGAATTATTGGAATTTGGCGATCAATATAAACATAACCTAGAAGTAGCCTGTCATCTGTAGGCCTATATCACTGAAAAAGGTTAGTCGATCGAAAATGGTCAGTCACTAATCTTCGATCCTCTCCCACTCAACGATATGGCGTCAACAGAAGCTAGGCAGTCAACGGAATGTGACGTTTCACTTTACTGGCCGCTGATTGGTCGGCTACTGGCAATATTGCCTCAAAAGTTGAGCGTAATCCTACTCGAGGCAATACGTTGACAGCAATGGCAATTTTTATTGTAGTGTGAACGCGAGATAGGAAAGGCATGTATTCTACTTGGTAGCGATACATTTTAAAAATGCATTGCTAGCAATAAGTTGATCGTGTAAAGGGGGTATAATATACTTTTGTCCAACATAAACTGAAAAATCATTGAATTTAGTTTCAATGTAAGCTCAAAAATTAATAAATAATAATAGCATAGTTTTACTCGCCCTTCGAGGATCCCTACAAATTTTACAACATCATCTTTATAGTCTTCAGCTTTGATTTCCAATTTTTGTTTTCATTACATACTATTTTTTCCCCCTTTTTAATTTTTGTATGATTTCGTTATCATCATTTAATTATTTCTTTTTTCCACATTTTCTTATTCAAACCTAGTCAAATTATATTTATTTTGTTATTCTCTAAAATGTTGTTATTGTAATTTGTTTTATATTTTAATTAATTGATTTTTATTCTGTGTTTTTGCAATCTTTTAATGTAAGACAGAGTCTGAATAAAGATACATATATATATAGTTAAAGCCTTTGTATTAACTATTAACCAACAAGAAGAAAGAAATACAATATTGCGTGATGACAGTCTAAATCCACAATAGGAAACAATTGTAGGCCTACTCAACTTTAATATAAAATAATTAGTGCGAGTGATGTTTGCACTCGACAGATCAATATGGAACCACTGGGTCAAATGATGAAGTTTTCAATTTAATCAATTAACTATTCAGAATATATTTTCAAAGATTTTCTCATCAGTGCATATTGTCGCAGACACGTTACCTCAAAAGAAAATGAATTTGAATTAATATTAAAATAGTTGAATATATGCCTACATATACTAAAATTGATAATATTAATTGACTGAAATGAATAATCAATCAAGAAGATTGACCTGCCTCTGGGAGTGAGACAATAATACCATAATAAGTCAATTCAATCATAATTTTTTCCCAAAGCTGTTAGGCTATAATTAATGGACAAAGAAAAAATGTCATCCAATTTTCAAACAACGAGGACAAATCATGTAATAAAGTCAAGTAATTATATCTAGAAACATGGAAAAGTACAACGAAGAACTATTGTAATGAAAACACCAGTAATTAGAGTGATGATGTGTAAGTAATTAGTACATACAATTGACCTTGACTAGAAATAGAGCAATTAACTCATGTAGAAAATACCAACCTCCAAGCTCTAAATATGCTAGGTTAACTGTTGTCAAGTACAACAATAAGTGACTTAATAATGACTAATGAAACAACACAGATTGAAATGGCCGTCACGTTTATTAACCGACAGATTTTCAGACGCTGTGACCAAACTAGAGGGCCTAAATACCGATAAAATATTGTGTTCTTTCAAAGCTGACACTCATTATTGTCTTGTTTATATCTATCATACTGAACAGCAAAATGATGAAGCACAACAATACAACCCTTAAACTAGATTTCAATTAATGATGACGTTAATTTCCCTAATTTAAGAGAAAACTAGAAATCAACATCTCTGCAATTTCAGGAATTATAAT
This sequence comes from Brachyptera risi, assembly GCA_964007535.1. NCBI lineage: Eukaryota > Metazoa > Arthropoda > Insecta > Plecoptera > Taeniopterygidae > Brachyptera > Brachyptera risi. The sequence goes on from OZ023328.1 coordinate 39,027,605, forward strand.
ATTTTTTTTTTGTCTTACAGAGATATGAGTTATGGTGTAGGCAATACCAATTCTGTATAGAAGGATGAACAGAATCGAGTAATGTCTACATCATGACTCAGAAAATGAGCCCGATCCTGAAGGACCCCAAATGAATAAATCATAGTTTTTGAAACTGAGATAATTTTCTAGTTTTCTCTAAAATTAGTTGAATGAATATCATAATTATTCGTTGGAATCTATTTTCAGAGTTTCTTCAAGTATCCTTAATGCCCTTCAAGTAGATGAACGCATTTGTGGTCTAGTTTTCAATGGAAACAACTTGATTTAAACTTCAACAATTTGGCCCTAACGATCAATAACTATTTTACAAAAAAAAATCTATTCCAACAAATGTATTTGCATGTCGTTATCTTAAAAACATACTAGAGTACTGAGCAGTAGGTGTGACTTTTTCAACTTTACACCAGATAATATGTGTATATATATAATAGGGTTAACTGAAGATCTATACACAGCTATGCAATATCAATAATCGAGAAATTATACATTACCGAATTGAAAATGAGAGAAATGGAAAATTGATGATTACATGTCGACAAAGTAAAGATTCTTTGGTACTGTATTGATACTTATAATGAAAATGACTCATTTCAGAAAATTGTCTGTGTCTAATTCAAGTTGAACTAAGAACAAAGTGAGATTGAGGTTTGATTTAAGGAAATCTAGTTTATCTTAATCCAAGATTAAATTGTTGTTCAGTTAAACTAATGATCGATTAGTATTCAAATTATAACACACAAGCGAGTTTTTCATTATAGTTCCAAAAAACTTCGAACAGATAACCAAATCAAAACTCAGGTGACGTTTGTTGAACTCACCGTCATCCCACACCACTCGCACCGCATACCAGCCAAGCACTCTGCCGACCAGCACGTCTTCTTGCATAACGCGCACTTGGAGTTATTCGGCAGGTTTCCTTCTCTCCAGTGGTGCTGGTGGTGCACCGAGGACAGCTCCTTGCCGGGTAGGTACGTCGCGTTCTCTTTACAATCGGCGACGGCAAAGTCTTGACAGTCAGCGTGTACAAAGTAATCACAAACTGGAACAAATAGGTACACGTACGTTAATACTAGGTGTATGTACAGTTGAGAGGAATGTTTAAATCTAGTCCCAATTGATACTATGTCAATAAACCAGAACTCGGAAGTGAATACGAAATTAATTGATATTTTTGTGTAACCAAAATTGAAAGCGGAATTTTTATTCTCAATTTATGAGAACTGGCATCGAAATCAAAATTTTTTATTCTCTATTAATAAGAAGTGGAATCGAAATCGGAAATTGTAATCGAAATTGATCATTCAATAAGTTATTGGATTCTTAGTTTAAATTTTCAGGTAAAAAGTGTAGTAAAACGTGACTTATTGTAATAAATACTGACTGATCATCACGAAAGCTCAACTATGCCGAATAGTTGTGGCTTGTGATACTGGGGCATATTGTGAATAGGGACTATTTCAAAAGAACCTTGCCAAACAAGTACTTTTTCAAGTATTTCGTCAACCATTTTGGTAGAAAAGACCACAAGTACGAAATTTGCAGATGAAATTATAGATAAAATAGAACTTTACTCGATGGTTTAAAGGGGAGTAGATGAAAGGAATAATCTCCCAAGTATAGAACTGAAACCCTTCCTTCATCTGTGGTATTGAGTTGACTAAATCTGTAAATTTATATTCAGTTGAAAACTTTTTTTTAAACAGGAATGGAAATTGGTTGATAGGCTTTGAAGGCTAATTTTAATGCTTAGTTGATTATATTCATAATATTCTAACTTTGCTACTCAGGCACTGAGCTTGATAAACACCTATCAACTGGCAGGCTTGTCATTTTTAAGCTGTGTCAACAAATATTACTTTTCTATTACTTTTAGACCCTGAAACTTTAAAAAATTAACATTCATATGATTCAATTACGTTGTTTTATTTTACGTTGGGTCAAAATCGCTTGAATTGTATTTGTATCGTGGCACGACAAGTGAATACGTGAAGTGTAAACCTGATACAAGGTATGTTGCACTGATGTCGTGCATATTGCTTGTTACTGACAGCAACTTGTTGGCTGCAGTACCTCATTATAAAACACTGTTGCACAACGTCAGAGTGTTTGTACATTTCAAGTAGCCAATAGACTCGACTCAACGACTAGGTTACAAAGTTACACTTGTACTCCTATGCAATTTACTTCAATATCATCTATAATTTATGTACTAGATTTTTGTTTTCTATCCCTGACATTATTACCTCAAGATTTGTGGTTTATTAAATGAGTTATCTTATTTTTAATTATTCTTTGGGGTGGTAAGATCCCTCGTGGTGCCCCGTTCAAACGATCCTATCTTTCATTCATGGCCTTAATTGGGGAACAATGATTTTGTATCAAGTTTTGATGTTATTAAAAAAAAAGATCTACGCTTTTTGAAATTTAGAGAAAATCATTTTTTTTAAATTTCACAAATAATTCCTGAAGAATTGTGTTATTGTTAGTGTGGAATAATACATCAAATTATGTAGTTTTTCACTTTCTGAAGGCAAAAAATACATGAACAAACATAGAATCGCATTATTGACAGATGATTGCAGTAATTGAAAACATTTTCACCAAACTTGGAAACTATATACTATATAAAACTATTTAACTATATATCAAACTATATAAAGATTTGGGGAGACCCGAATGTCTCTCGAGAAGGAAGTTACAAATCAAATCAAGGTTTCAGGGCAATGTACAGACTTGTTAGTGCCTCTGAAAAGTGTACACTGAACAGCGTGTCAACAGCATAGGCTATCAACACTGGTTCGCAGTGCGGTACTAGACTGTGCGGTACTAGATAGTGCGGTACTTGATAATGCAATACTTACTCTCACAGTGGATGGATAAGCTATCTTCGAGTCTCTTGCGACAAACATTGCAGAACTTGCGTTTATGGTGGGTTTGTTCTGACCAGCAGTGGGCCACGGGGTTCTGAAACAAACAAGCCAACAATCAAACAAACCAACATATATCAAGGTCACGAGGTATTGAACTACAATTTTATTCATACAAAAATACAACACACAATATATAGGCTAGTTTTGAAAGTCAGTTGCTTAATGTAAAGTACTACTTAAAAAGAGGTAAAAAACCAGCACATGTAGCTGAGTGGTAAACGAATTCGTTTCATGTGATCCGGGAGGTGAAGGGGCATATCGGATCTTGTTCGATCCTTGCCACCGTCCATCTTTACAGGGGTTTATCGTGGTTTCCCTCTGTAGCCTAGGCTAATGCCGGGATGGTTCCTACAATATAGGCCACGACCTTTTCTTTCCCACTATCCTTCCCAATACCCAAGAAACCTTTATCTCATCAATCATGCATTCGACGCCAATAGATCATAGTTATCATTATAGTGCGTCGTAAAAACCCAATATAAAATATATATATATATATATAAGAAAGAGGTAAAAATAATACTGTACAAATATAATAATATAACCAAGATAGAAAAAGTGATGTAAATTAACATTTATGTGAGATGAATAACGATGAATTTTTGCCTTTTATAATCTAATAATAAGTATTATATACAGAAATATTTTGAATTTCATCAGTGACCTACAGCAACTTTTTTGAAATGAAACAAATAACATAATCTCTTACATAATAGCTCATTCTGAAGTCAGCATACATTGTATATATACATATATGTATCTTTATTCAAGACTCTGTCTTACATTATAAGATTGCAAAAACACAGAATAAAAATCAATTAATTAAAATATAAAAAAAATTATCGATAACAACATTTCAGAGAATAACAAAATAAATATAATTTGACTAGGTTTGAATAAGAAAATGTAGAAAAAAGAAATAATTAAATGATGATAACGAAATCATACACAAATTAAAAAGGAAAAAAAAAGAAAAATAGTATGCAATGAAAACAAAATTGGAAATCAAAGCTGAAGACTATAAAGATGATGTCGTAAAATTTGTAGGGATCCTCGAAGGGCGAGTAAAACTATGCTATAAATGAATTTGTTGTTGAGTCTGAATTTTTTACAAAATTTTACAAAGAAATTGTGAATTGTGCCTCGAGCCCCTACCACTAACCCTATAACTTCTATTTTCTGCAGACGGTATTTTTCTTTGAAATAAGGTATGGTAGGCTCATATTAGTCTGCTAAAACAAGTGTGCCCATTTCAACAATGAGACTTATTCAAGTTAGGGGATCTATTGATTATAGTTGACATTTGTGACAGCTAGACCTAGTTCTGCACCTATACCATGCAGCTAGGTAAAGGTGATTGATGAGTGTTGTTCTGATGAGGGAGGATGTATTGAATTGAAATGCAAAATGTACTATTTTCTTTATACGAGGAAACAAAAACATCATTCAAAATGTGATTATGATTTACTATCTAGATTCTATACTCAGAACTGAGGTCAGAAAAGCATTTTGACAACAATTATTTTAAAATTGTTTCCTTGAAAATATATATATATATATACAAAAAAATGAATTGATAGTTTTCGTAATTTTTTTTTTCATTTTTTAAATTCATGGGAAAATTTCTGTTGAAATCTTGGTCGATTTTTTCCCAAAATTATTGCTAAAAAAAACGACTTCTATTTTAAATGTGGAATCTTTTCATTATAAGACGAACGTTTTCAAAATGATGTATCTTTTTTGATTATACATAATGGATATATTCTTCCTTTAAAATTAAGATACTCAACTAACATTGCTATCACCTCGCTGTCGATGCGCCTTAAAACCCTAATATTCATTCATTCATTCTCAAGTAACAATTACCATAGTTGGGATATCACAAATTTGTATCATAATTCGTTGCATTGTAATGCAGCATCCATAGCTATATGGTAAGTTATAAAGAACCCAGGCACAGTTGAATATAAGTGTACAAATTTCCTCTCAAGCAACAGCCTCATGTATACGCCCTTATAAGCCCCAACTTGTCTGGCCTACTAGCTGTACGGAAAACAAATGTGCGCATTTCAACAATGACATTTACTCAAATTAAAACGCCTCACTGACCACAGTCGACATTTTGTTTTAATCACTTCGTCACGCATTATCGTACATCCTGCCAATAGGTTCACGCCAATCTTCCCACACACACGGAGCAGGATCGTCTTTGGTCCATACATCTCACATGCAACTGAACCTAATCAGCAACACCCCTGCTAAGAGTTTCCTGGATGCATACACGATATAATTGCTAAACTAATGAAGCATTTCTTAACGATAATTAAAGTTGAAAGAGGCTATTATTCTGGGTGTCTGGAATAATAACAGATTTGTATCCAATCCATTTCAAACACGTTCTAATTTCAAATGTAAAAATGAAATACAAGCTTTGATAATGTCACGGCATTTGGGTAGACATGGCCATCTATACATTTGCAAACAGACGTTGTCAAGTCGTTCATGAGCGAATAAATATATTAATGAAATAATACAATACTAGTATACAATCAAGTTGGAAACAGAAATGAGGAAAAATTATCAGTGGAAGAAGAAAGGAATATTTTGGGGAGGTTCCTGGAAACTGCCCCTCCAGGAAAGTGACATACTGATACTGACGAAAAAACTAATATAATTTTTAGAAAATTAAATGATGTAATTTCTCGACTCCCTATCCTATATACTGCCCATCCGGAAAACTGACTACACCAGCAGATCATGGAAATAAAATAAAATACAAAATATAACGTTTTCGGAACTGTCTAGCCTGGAAACTGGAAAGAGCCCATCCAAGAATTGCTAGAAGAATTAATATTTCTCGACAGTATTGGATGGTCGAATCACAATGGTCACTTTCCTGTATGGGCAGTTTCCAGGATGGTCGGTTGCAGGCATCCCAAGATTTTGAAGGAAAAATGACAACAGTAAGAATCTTAGAAAGACGATGAAGAGCAATAAAATCAAAAATTCCTTTTCCCAAACATAAATAATGAGAAATTGCCACTATATAGATTTTTAAAGCTTACTATTTATATTTTCAACCGTTCGTTTAATTAGTTAATTATAATTAATCCTAACCCTTATAGGGGTAGAAAGATCACCCTCATGTCCGAACGATCTTGCATTGTCTTGATTGAGAAACAACGATTTTGTGACAAGTTTGCTGATATTAATCGAATGAAAAATAAATACAAAATGTATAAGGTGATATTAATCAAATACAAAATGAATAACAAATGATCCTTCAAATAAGCACTTGATCGTTTATAATGTCATAGGGGAGAGAAGTGTTCTTATAGAAGGGTGAGTTAATTTAATATACTTCTTATTATAATCTTTGACATTATTTGGTATTCTTTCAATATAGGCCTACTATACTATAAGAAAATAGTATATCAAGTAAATTTCTGTGATAAAAACTTCGAAGAAACACAGTCTCCGACAACGTTATGGATTTAACGATTTTGAAAGACGTAGATACGTTTCTTATCGTAGCCCTAATCTTGAAAAATCATAATATCGTGAAAATACCATTGCAGCTATACAAATATGACGGTGGTATAAGGTATTTGTGTTTGGTATGTATGATAGACGACCTTTTTCACTCGTGGATACAAGTATATGAGAGGTAAACGTATGACGTCGAAGTTGAGAGTCTAATATAGGCCTATATATGTTGAATGACACGCACCCCGCGGCACGTCGGCCACCTTATCCCGTGATGCGCAGAAGCGTATCATTCCAAATCCTTCCCGACTTAGGCCTACACTCGTAACATTGCTGCAACCAATCGGTTGCAACCCAAAACTACACCGATATGGTACTATACTGTTGGGGATCTGGTGGGAAAATGTGATGTTGATTGAGTTCTTTGATTGAGTTGTAATGCATATACACTTGAACAAAGACAACTGTTCTCCATTATTGACAATTGCGAATTTGCTTATACATTTTTTTCTCTCTCCAAAACGGCTGAGCTGAATGACCTACATCCGGAAAAAAGTCACTAATGTATCTTCAAACTCGAAACAATTTTCTACATCTCAACATATATTTTTTTCGCCACTGAGAATTTATTTGAAAACATTATACATAATTTCTTCTGAACTTGATCGACCGAATTTATATATATATATATATATATATATATATATATATATATATATATATATATATATATATATATATATATATATATATATATATATATATATATATGTATATATATATATATATATATATATATATATATATATATATATATATATATATATATTCTTAGGCATTTCAGTTTGATCGGAGGAGCGCCCATTTTTTTTTCAAAAATCGAAAACGAACGTCCCATTCTCTCCACGACTTCCAATCTTTTCGCATTTCGAATTCTGGATTCAACTCTACTCCAATCTTCGTTACGCTCATCTTCAAAAAATAAATCAACATCACGTAAGTAACGCGTCGTACAGAGAGATGGGTGCACATGCACCGAAACCACCATCCGAGTATATGGTATGCGATATCCATCCCTATGGCAACCTCCACCCTCCAGCTCGCGTCGCTCTCTATGTATACCGGCCGGGGCGATCGATGGGCGGGCTCACAAGAGCGGGGGATGGGTGAGGGGGGCGGACAGGGGGTGGGCAGGCAGGCAACGGGACGTCACACTCACGGATATATACGACGTTTTCGGTTCCGTACCGATGATTATGTGTCTTTAGGTGATTGAATGTAGTTTTGACCCCGCGACAACGACGAGATAGGAAACTTGGAGATAGAAATAAATACAGGCTCTGCTCTCTATACCAAGCTCAACTAGGAATTCGATGATACTGATGATTGTCACTGATTGCTTATCGACCCCACCAATAGTTGGGTTATTTGGGGGTACGTTTGAGAAGCTGATGGATGAATGATGTTTACAAAAACTCATGACTAATGTGGGACTTGAACTCACCCACGCCCGACTTGAATTCAGTTTCTAAAAAGCAGTGACAATTGGCTGAATGACCTGAACGATCAGGCTATGATACAATTGATTATACGTATCATTCATAATGTGGTATTTCATACATTTAATGTTATAATAGATTTCAATTTTATATTCATCGGTGGGCCTATCTAACTATACACAACTGTTTATAATTAATTGCTATACTTCATTGCTTATTATTTACAATATATTAGGGCATATGTAGAAGTAGAATTCACTATTTGATGAACTATTATAATTATCATATTATTATGTATTCTTGTCTAAATGGTGTACTATGTGTAAATACAAATATCACTTGTATTATTGATATAGGTAGTGCACAATCTTCTGTTTTTGCGATCCTTTCTCAGGAAATTTGATACTTATGCAACCCTAGAAAGTAGACCAGATGATTCACAATTTTCGTTGAATATTTAATGTACTATTTCTTATCATTAGCATACACAGTTGAACAATTGGTAAAATCAGAGTCGATAAAGTAGCATAGATACCAAAGGTAGAACTGTTTTATCGACTTTGGTAAAACTATAGCAATATGCATAGTTATACAAGTATAGGTTTGGCCAAGCAACTATACGGCCCAATAAAACCCATGAGCTTTATGTGAGTATTATCCACCTTGAAAACAAAATTGTAGTCTTCAACTACCCACGAACGAGTTTAATTTGACAAGTAATTTCTAGCCATGAATTTGGTACCCTATATACGCAAATTCTACTATAAGAATTATTAGTTAACCAGTTGGCTGCATGCTTATTCTGCAAATATAGCGATATATAGAGCTATGTATAGCAAATATAGCTGCAAATTGTAATCATTTTCGTATAATACCACACAAATTACGATACCTTGTTTTTTTAATAACATCGAAACTTGATACAAAATCTTTGTTCCCCAATTAAGGCTGAGGATAAAATGTAGGATCGTTCTGACGCCTGACGGGACACCACAAGGGTGATCTTAACACCCCAATTTAAAATACTGATCTATTCAAACTTTCTTCTTGTTATATTTATCTCTCTTAAAATCAGGTTTAGCTAGGCCTATTCAAGCCCATAGGCCTAAATATAACTTCTCATTATAGTCATTCATGATTTTTATTCACAAGTTTACCCCTGATGGAAACAAATTCAGTTGGTATTCATTCACTGCATTTTATAAAACCCAATTCATTTATTTGCGTTGGGTCTTGGGTTTAACAACGCAATGTACGGATGACTAAGATCTAAAGATGTCGGTGAATGAGGAATGAGACAATGGGACGATAACATGAAAGGTTATTTCGTGAGGTGTTTTGGATACTGGAAAGCGGAAATGGTCGTACGCTGATGTTAATGAACCATTCCAGTATTCGATAACGATAATGCGAAATCACAAAAAACCTGCTAGGGTGGACGACCAAAATGGGAATCGAACCCCGGTTCAGAGGTTCCGACTGTTCTCCCCAAACTACGAGTCTGAATTTTCAAATTATTTTTGGTACAATAACAAGAGAAGTCATGACAAGACAAAAAAAATCTTCCCTTCGATGAAAATCACTCATTTTTTTTCAAGTAGAAAATGAATATAGGCCTATTTGTATTATTTTTAAACCTATTATTTTGAGTAATATTCAACCTTTATATTCATTTCAGAACTTGGAACCTTTATTTCGAGTATCTTCTGAATGGCATTTGTGACTTGACTTGTTTTTGCACCAACCCCCTCAATTGTAAGTGAGGGTGATAGCACGCTTACCTTGATGAGACTGGCAGCAATGCTCGAGCAGGGGGAGACCACGGTCTTTAGACAGCGGTCGTGCACCACGAAGTTACACACTGAAACAGATAAGTTACTCTAGATTAATAAAAGTTACACCAAGCTAAACAAGTTATGCTAGGTTAGGACAACTGCCATTAGGTTAAGAGGCCGCAGGCGCTCGTATTTCACGCCGCAAACTCTCACGGCCGTAATTTTTGAGATATCAATATGATTGTTTTTGCATTCTGTTGATAATTGAAAAACGGAGGTTATCTCATTTACAGAATGTTTAACAGAAAATTTATAATTTTTCAAATTCTTCAAATAGAAAATGAAAAAAAATTTCGAAAATGAGAAAACCCAGATACATATTTTCGAGTACCAGAAAAAAAATCAAATGTGAAATATATCAAAAGTGTGAGCTAGGGAATTAACGGCGTTTACGTGAATATGAGTTCGGCAGTCTAGTTACAGGTTGCGCCTAGCACACGATGCATGTTAAACTCGAGTCTGAAGCGAGTCAACAACGAGCCCGTGTAGAGCGCCTGCGGCCTCTCAAACAAGTTACACCAAATCAATTCAAGTTACAATTAGGTTGAACCAGTTATAAGCTGGGTTAATGTTTCAAGTTAGGTACACTAGGTTATTGAGTTGCACTAGGTCAAGACAAGCTACATTGGGTTAAACAAATAACACTGAGTCAAAACAAGTGACATTAGGTAAGACAAGTTAAGTTACACTGGGCTAGGACAAGTTGGTAGGTTAAATAAATTATTCTGCGTAATATAAGTTACACCAGGTGAAATGAGTTACACAAGGTGAAAAAAAGTTACATTGGGTTGAACAAGTAACACTGAGTCAAAACAAGTGACATTGAGTAAGAAAAGTTACAACAGTTACAACAGGTTAGGACAAGTTACATAAGGTAAAAAAATATATGCTGAGTTGATATAAGTTACACTAGGTGAAACAAGTTATAGACTAGGTCAAGACAAGTTACATAAGGTTGAAATTAAACTAGATTAATATAAGTTATAATACACTGAATTAATGCAAGTTACACTGAGTTGAAACGTGTTATAAAAGCCAATAGGTTAATACAAGTTATAAAGTTATTGCTCCCATGTAATCAAGGCTAAGGAGGACAGGGTAGGTTCGTTTGGACGGGGATCACAAAGGCAAGCTTAGGGCCTACCACCCCAAAGAAAAGAATTAATTAGGACTCATTCAACAAGAAGTATGTGAACTAATAACTTCGGGAATAGTGAAAAATGTAGTAATTTGTGTTTAATTAATCAACTTCACAATTACTTCATTATTAAAATTAAATTAATGAACATTTATCGTGTTTGATTGATTATTCAAATTAAATTAATTCGACTCCATTAGGTATATGAAAATTGATTATAGGCCCAACTAGTTTGACCCATAAAATAAAATGTTTCGATAACTTTTTCGTATGAGCATAATGTATGAACTCCGTAAAGCTAAACGTAAATGAGGTTTTCCAAGCGGTGACGCCTCGTAATAACATACTAATATAGGCTATGCAAGCAAACAGGCTCACAATGTCATCTATTTCAATCTGATTCAATCATCTAATGAATCAATATCAAATGTTCTACAAGTCTCTTGTTTATCTGCGTGACGTCAACGCAAGCCCTAGACCGACCACTTCCTTTCTCTCTCTCTCTCTCTCTCTCTCTCTCTCTCTCTCTCTCTCTCTCTCTCTCTCTCTCTCTCTCTCTCTCCCCCTCTCTCTCTCTCTCTCTCTCTCTCTCTCTGTCTTTATATATATATATATATATATATATATATATATATATATATATATATATATATATATATATACATAAATATATAAAAATATATATATATATGTATATATATATATATGTATATATATATAATACATATATATATATATACATATAAATATATATATATATATTTATACACACCCACTACATAGATGGAAGCAATGACGAGATAACGGCAAGGACGCGTCGTTAGATGAGCGTAGTATGACGTCAACCCAGTCCTAGACCGACTTCCATCTCTCTGACCTACTTTCTCTCTCCGTCTCCCTCAATATATGACCACGACCACTCATTTCTCTCTATCTATTTATATATTTATTTATATTGGGTTTAACGACGCACTGTGCTGATGACTGAGATCTATTGGCGTCAGTAAATGATATATGAGATGGTGGGATAATGATATGAGAGGTCATTTTATTAGGTGTTTTTTGGATAGTGGGAAGGAGTCGGTCGTGACCTATTGTTTGTTGGAAACATCCCAGTATTGACCTGAACGACAGAGGGAAACCACGAAAATCAGGATGTCGACCATGGCGGGAATCGAACCTCGGTCTTCTGAATGACAGTTCAGTACTATAACCACGCCCACTTGTCTCAGTGTATATATATATATATATATATATATATATATATATATATATATATATATATATGCGTGTGCAGCATGTATAGAAACGTCGAGATGATGAAGAGATTAAGTTAGTCCTGAATAAACGCTGACGTGTCATATACCGACCGGTCTTTGGAACTAATTCCGATATTGTTTTAACGTTTTTCAAAATCTATCAACATTTAAAATGAACTATATATTTTCCAATTCAATTATTGCGCTTAAATGCGATGAAATCAATGTATGGGGTATGTCAACTTCATTACGCTCTGAAAAGGGCATGCCTATATAGAAAGTCAATTTAGCGAAATATCTGTTCTTGGGTATAACTTGGATCGGTTAGACATCAAAATCCGAACGCAATAGACGTAGACATTTTTGATACCTTCAAACGATATACTTCAAGATGGTTCCGCTACAGTCCATCTTTTACAGAGGTTTTTCGTGTTGTTCTTCTTCAGCATGCAGGGATGATTCCTACAATATAGGCATGAGGCCACGACCCTTTCCTTCCCATTGTCAATCCCATTACCTAGAAAACCTTCATTTCATCATACTAGTCAAACGCGAAATATGCGTTGTAAGATGAGCGAGATATCCCAATAAGGTATAAAAGTCCTTGAAGTAGTTCTACCCTTCGCTACTTTATCGACTCTGGTATTCTACACACCTTGATATCTGAATAAGCTATAAAAGTCGATAAAGTAGTTCTACTCTTGCCACTTCATTGACTCTGGTATTCTACACACCTTGACGCATATAAAAAATACTTCATTGTTGGTCAACTCATGAATCAGGAAAGCAGTGAATCTCGACAATTTAACTGTCACAATTTTTATGACATATTTAATGAATATTATCAGCTATTTTTTTTTCTTCAAAACGGCTGATTGAAGTTGCATACAAAATCGTGATAATGTGTAAAATTTATGTATACACATTTAGAGAAAATTTCATCCCATTTGGAGAGATTTTATTTTTCAACATTTTCCGCCCAGCCAAATCTTATGGGGTTTTTAGAAACTTTGAGATGATTTTTCTCAAAATCGGTCCGACCGATTTATTCCAAAAACAATACAGTTCTAAGTTGGATGAGTTTGCGTGTACAAAAAAAGAAAAGAAAAAAAAAAAAAAAAAAAAAAACACACATACAAAGCCCTATAAGAGTGGGATGGAGACTTCGCTACGCTCATCTAATTAATCATTTATCCGACGCCATCAGATTTTATCTTTCACTATAGTGTGTAACGGTAAAACTCAAAATAAATAAAAAATGACCGATCACATTGATCCGACGCCAATAGATCTTAGTTTTCATCATAGTATGTCGTTGAAAACCCTTCATGAACAATTGAGAGCATCCAAGAGGTTGCTGAACATTGTTAGATGAGCGATCAGTCTCATCGAAAAGAAGTCGAAAAGTCGAAAAAAATCTCACCCAAAAATTCATATAGTCACTCATGACCATCTGTTGGAATAGCATACATATTAAAATAATTAAATCAAATAAACAATAGGAAGATGTAATTTAGGCTTTGTGATTTAAATTTCAGAGCGTGCAGAGGAATAGAAAATAATAATGTGATGTCTGCGTATAAAAACAGAAGTTCTTGTTGAACGTGTCGTTGAATAGAAATGATAACGCCTCTCAATTGACAACTACATCCATGACATCACACTTATATTGACAACGTGGTCATATACAAGATCTTCAAGTGATATGAAGTGAACGAATCCTTGAGACTACTAATTAGTCGAGACGTCCAAGAACATAGGTCGACCGATCGTTATGCGGCAACATGCCATCGAGTGGCGGTGCCAGATCTGACTGCATTATTAATTGAATTATAGTGTTTTTGTGGAGGTACCAAGCCTTCTGTATTGTGATAGGGTAGTGGTGGGGTCAGATCTCACTGTATTATTGAATCGGCGTTCACTAGTGGAGGTGCCACCTCTTGTAATAGCGCAGTGGTGGTGCCGGCTGTGACAGTATATTGACGTAATTGTATAAAGTTCATTAGTGGATGGGTCATGTGTAGGCATGTCGTATTTAAGATATAATAATAATAATAATAAGGGTTTCGTTTTCTTCAAGATCATTACATGATATGGTTGAGAGTCATAAGAAAGTTATGTATCAAAAATTCAAAATATTCAATATAAAAATTTCAATATAATCTTACTTAACAAAACTCATCAAACCTATAAGGGCATTTTTTAATTGGGTAGCTGCGTAGTATTTTTTTGAATAAATATTTGGAAACGAGTTTGCTGGCATATTTCAGCACAATAGGTAAAGCATTAAAAAATCTACACCCAGCATAGACGGGACCTTTCTTGAAGAGCTCCAGCTTGTGAGCCTCCAAGACGAATGCAGTACATGCGCTAACTGTACGTATATCTCAACTGTCTATTATAACTTGAGATAGGTAGACTAGGTAGACTACTTTTGGTGGTAGTGCCGGGTGTATGTGTTCATGAGAAATTGGTGGAGGTGCCAGGTATTAAGTAAAAAATCAAGAACATTTTCACAACTATTTTTACTCCAGCTCTTTTTAGCTTATAAACGTACTATTTTATCGAAAATTGTGTGCATATTATAGTGCTAATCTATACCGTTTTGTAGGTATTATGAAATATGTGTCGACTGAAGTAGAATTTTGATGTCTCATAGTACTCAAAATTAATCAAATACAATATTTTTTCTGAATCAACTTCTATAGTGCTCAAAAAGAGCTGGCAGGCGTTCGGGACGAACATATACTCCATCATTCTCTATTCAATCATCAAGCTCCGCGTTCAGAACGAATATAGACAAATCATCATAAAATTCTGTATCAGCGTTAACTTACCGGTATTGCTTTTCAGAATGATATAACAAAAATTAAATTAGTATAGTAAAAAGTGAAAACTGCGGTCAAGAGACTACCTGCTTCTCCCAATAGGCTTATATCATTTATACTAACCTCTCAAAACGATAATAGCTTGATTAACTTCAAATGCTCTATTCTCAGACGTCTATACTTCAATCTGTCATACACGTTATTCATAATTATCTGACATATGTCGAGATACCGTGTATACACTATACACACTATAGGCAAACGCAGAATATGCGTTGTAAGATGAGTTATATAGTTATATATATATATATATATATATATATATATATATATATATATATATATATATATACATATATATATATTTATATATATATATATATATATATATATATATATATATATATATATATATATATATATATATATATATATATATATATATATATATAACTATATACTGAGACGAGTAGGGGTGGGTAGAATTAAGAGAGATACACTGAACCGTCATTCGGGAGACCGGGGTTCGATTCACATCATGGTCGACCATCCTGACAGGGGTTTTTATTTATATTTATATATATTCATATATATATATATATATATATATATATATATATATATATATATATATATATATATATATATATATATATATATATATATATATTCGCATGAAGTTACTCGAAAACTCCACACACCTTAACTTATATGAAATATTCTCGATAACTATCCACACCTTGGTGAAAAATATATATAGGCTTCTGTACAGTAACAAATGACAAACAGTAGTTACCATAGCAATACAGCGAACTGGTGGACTGCCAAATATTCTGATTGGTCAATTCCAACTGGTGAACATTGTTGTTTGTCTCTTTCAACAATGGGTGACGTCATTTGACAGAATTGCGTATATACAATGCCGTGCGCGAGGTACTGTATAGAAAATAACCACTATTTCTACAGCTATTTGATGAAAATGTGCTTATTGAATAATCATTTTCTTCAAAACGGTTTCTCCGATCCCAATGAAAATTCGTAAATATGTGTATCATACAATCAGTTGAATTTATTGGTGAGATTTTTTTCCAATCATTTTTTTCGGGCTAATCTTGTGTGGTTTTGCATATACTTTCGAGAGGGTTCATCTCGAAAGTGGTCCAAATGATTTGACCTCAAAACTGTATGTACAGTTCCAAGTTGATGCAGTGGAGGCGTGTGCAGAAAAAGTAATATTTTGATCAGTTGAACCGTGTAACCTGCTGTGCAGTGCGTTCAACAAAAAAACATAAGAAACAAACAAAGCTTCATAAGAGTGGGATGAAAGACTGCGTTATCGCTCATCTAACAATGTTCAGCAACGTCTTGGATGCTCTTAATTGTTTATGAAGCTTCTTTGAAGTGATCATTGCCCAAGAGACTTAGTTCAAAGTGGAAGATTCGTGTTTTGTTTACTCTTAATATCAATGCTGGTAATGTCCGGATATATATCACAGAAACGGTTTTTACTTACAATGTGCTCCGGACTTTCGGAAAGTGAAAGACTTTTATCTGCGTCGGAAAATTATGGTTATGCAGACAGCGCAGTCCTGGTGTTGAAGTCAAGTGTTTTTAAATAATCAAAATGGGGTGGTAAGATCGCCCTTGTGGTGCCCCGTCCAAACGATCCTATCTTTCATCCATAGCCTTAATTGGGAAACAATGATTTTGTGTCAAGTTTCAATGTTATTAAAAAAAAAAAAATGAAGGGTATGATTGTTATGTAAGTTATGTTATTTGAATGCCATATGTGAATAAAATTAATTGAAAAATTGAATCGATTGATAGGAAATCGGAATGTTGGGCCAATATGTTCCAGTTTCAAGTTCGAGTCCGAGTTCAAATTTATCTGAACTCGAAAATTTCGAGTTCTTTTTTTTCAATTTTTCTGCAGGCCTACTTGTATTGTTCTGAATATAAAACGTGATTATTTTTTTCGAATTTTAGGATTCAGTGGATGCTACTGATATGCAAATCTCGACCCAAAAACTTTTTTTTTTGAACTCGAATTCGAAACTCGCAATTTTTTCTCTAACTCGGAACTCGATTCAAACTTAAATTTTGAAACTCGCACACCTCTATAAAAATATTAAAATTTAATCTTCTATACAACCTGTCCCCTATACTAATAGTTTGGTAAAGCAGGTTGTACATGCCGCGGTTTGTGTGCGGATCCATGTTCGCGGATGTATGCAGATTGGCCATATTGGTGAGCCTATCAAGCCAATCGGGGTGGACTGCGGACAGGCGGACGAGAGTTGACCTAAGCTCAAAGGAAAATCCAGTATTTGTGTTCTGTTTCTATCAATTCACAAGTAAGTATAGTCGTCTGGGCACTGTTACCTTGACTTTTCTGTTCATTCTGAGTAAAAATGGTTCATAATATTCGGATTATACCTTTAGGTGAAAATACTAATTCAGAATCGGCATAAAATACTTCCGCATACGCTTGCGGACGCAGATCCGCACGCATTCCGCATCATGCAAAGCCCATATATGAAAAGTCGATTTGGGTATGTAGCGAAATATCAGAATTTGGTGATGACTTTTGTTCGGAAAAAGATTTCATAATTTCAATATGGAGGAAACACCAATATTTTTTATACCTTCAAAATGGTATAAGCAAAAAGTCAAACACAATTGAACTTGTGTCGCATGCCCACATCATAGCCCAATTATGGGCCTACAGCTAAATACACATTTTTTCATCTGTATACTATAGTGACAGTGTTAGGATTCAAGGTTTATACATTTATATCACAGCCCTTGAAATCAAACCCTTGAACCCCTATGAAGCTATCAAATTAACTGTATTTCTTCCATATTAGAACTATGATATCTCATTACGTTCAAAAGTTATCACAAAAACCCCCTGATATTTCACTAAATTGACTATAACCATGCGCTTTCGAGAGGCTGTACACCCATAAGACTCGATATCCAGGAGACAATCATCTTTTATAACGTATATATCTAGCAAGTAATTCATCAAGAAACCCAATACACACACATACACATAAACACACACACACACACACAGGTTCAATTTTTAAACACGAGCTAAAAATAATAACTCGAATCGAGACAAACAAAAAACTGACGACAAGATGCAGGTCTGGATTCTATTAACTGCGGTGTTTCAATTTAAAAGCTAATGTTCCGCTCGATTTCGACGAAGAGAGACGAACATAAGATAAAGGAAAGCAGAAGGTCGCCCTCCCATGGTTCATGTCAGCTAAGGAACTTCTTTGGAAACCTGAAGATGGCCGTCTACCAACTGAATAATTTCAAAAAGTATTAAATAATATCACTATCTCTCCAAAGAGAAAAACTTGAAAGCTTTTTGAAGATCCAGTTGCGTTTCTCATCGTTTAAATCTCACCATGAAAAACCATATAATAATAAAAAAAAAAAAAAATGCAAATAGACCCATAACGGTAATTTTCTGTTTGGCATGTTCATAGACGACCTCTTTCTTTCGTGAATGCAGGTATAATAAACTCTACGTTATTAATTATATACACACCCTATACATATAGCTACAACAAATCTATATAGCAGTATGAAATACAGCCAATGAGATGGCTTGTTTATTTATAACAGCAGCTGATCCGCTAACTTTTCACTTTGTTGACAATTTGCGATCAGACTGGCCGGCGCTTCAACAGCTTGATGTGAAAGTAAATATACCCCTAAGATGTACCCCAAGATGCAGTGAGGGTTGAGGTGGCTTATCAAACCGGCAATCCAACGCAACCCTCAATGAATCTTGATGTAACCCCAAGGTTTAGAGTTTGCAAACATTGCTCTTATATTTCTTTACTGTTACTGCGAGTTGTTGTGAACGGGAACGTAAAATATTATCGGGCAAATCTTACCAACAAATTGACTGCCAATTTTTGTTATTGATGAGCCCCAGGCACGGGACTTCGGACATATTCTCATCCAGCAATTATAATTCATCCACCATCCGCTCCATTCGTACCCCCAAATATCCTAGCTGTTGGCGAGGTCGTTGAGCAAACAATAATCATCAATAAGAATGATGAAGGGGTTATCTCTACCAACATAATAAACACAAATCTCATCGTTATATTTGCATTCAACTGTGGTACTTTGAGACTGAATGATTTTTCCAAATACCAGATTCAGGATCTAAAACACAACTACCTGTTTCAGAAAACAAAAACGTTGAATGTTTGAAACTGCATCGAGTTTCTCATACAACTATATATCGAGGATTTTATGATTATTTAGTTGGTAGACAACCGTCTTCTTTAGTGGATACAAGCATAGCAGTCAGCAAACTGAGAAGAAAATTAAAAGAAAACACGTTCTAAGACTGCATGAAGACAAAATAATGTTATACGTATACGATGGTAGAATATATATAGTTGAATCCAGGAGAAAAGTGGCCAAGGGGACAACCTAATGAACAAATATACGGCAACTTCACCATAAAGTTGTGGGATCTTATGTAGGCCTACATCAATATTGGTACACCTTTTTAATTTAAATTAGACAAATAAGAGGTAATCAGGCGATCTTGATTGCAACGAAATACTAAATTCCATTTTCTATCTATAGTTGTTCAAATGGTCTTTCAAATTTCCAAAGAATAGAAATATATCTTGATGTAACATTTTCGACAACAAAATTCCTTGCAGTACGGTATAGCAGATATATTTCAACGGTATTCTGATGGTCAAGTGTCTTTCCGAAGTCTTTGTGAATTGAGATGGAACTATAGGCATACATATAGAGAAAATCGGTTGGACCACCATTGAGAAAAATCATTACGAAATTTTGAAAAAAGTCATATTAACCCAGGGAAAAAATTGAAAAAAATTATCGAAAGAATTGAAACATTTATTGAATGAAACATGAAAATAATCCAGGCCTACTGAGTTGGACATTTTTGCAATATAGGCCCATCAGACATACCCTTTTGAAAAAAAAAATCAAATTAAGTAGGCCTATCGGTACAGTTGGAAATCTGAATTAAAATAATCCATAGGTAAATTAATTGAAGCAGCATAACGATGGCAGTGAATGGAGTAGTTTCAAAAACAAGCTGTGAAAATTTCGATCAAATCAAGAGAAATGTGAATAAATAGTAAAAATAGTGATCAAAAATCAGCAAACATATCAATATGTACAAACAAAGTTTGTATTCTCATTCAAAGTTGTGACAAGGTCGTACAACGTTTTCCCTGCCGAGCTGTCAAATGTTGATTGTTTTTAGATGTTCGAAATATAAATGTGTGGCAACAATATAATAGTAAAAACTCTCCAACAATATGACCATATGCCTAAAATGCAATTATACCATTGTTATTTGTTACATAGCGTATTGAGGTGAATTTTAATTTTAAAAATCCCAAATACTAAAAAAATGGCTTTCCACAAATAAGTGATTTTATTAAAGCACATGTTTGAAAGAAGGATATTTTCGTTAAATTAACCAGTTCCAAGGCTTGCATTATGCTGTTTGCCTAATAATTATAAACGTTCTCCCCTATACACGACTCTATTGTCCAAGGCTATATATAACACAAAGAAGTATAAGTACGGTAGAAGTAGGGGAGGTGTAATATATAAGCTCTTCACCCCATCTTAGCAACAATGTATCTATTACAGCAACCTCTCAGGGGGAAGGGGGGTACCACCTCGCAACAGCCCGGCATTAACAGCGAATACCTCTTACAGCAAACATACAACTGTATACATTAGGGAGTCATTCAGCTTAGCTTGCAACAACGTATCTGTTCTAAGTGCCCTTCTGAGCAACCCTTGTGAGTGGAGCACCGCGTCAAAATCACCGGCGATCACTGTGCGTACAAAAACAGTGCAGTTAGTTGTCTTTTGGTTAAATATATTAAACCTTTATTGTGGTAGGCCTACCTGTCTTCAGAAAGCATATAGAGACCTTATTTCTACATATAGAGACCTTATTACCTTATACGTTGTGGCTGTCGTACGTGGTCACTTGTCCCAACTAACTATTCAGCAATCTATAGGCCGGTAAACTTTATTTTGTAGTATTTAGTACCGGTATGGAAGTTTGATTAAATACAAAATACAATCGCTCTCAATTCTCTATACAGAGAACAATCAAACAACCACCAAACAACAACCAAACTATAAACAACCAAACTACTAGTAATATAAATATATACATGTTATTCACAAATAAATTCTTTCAAATAAATCTACAAATATAATAATCATCTGCTACGAACGAGTGGAGTATAGAATTAAATGAGACAGAAGTTAGAACATTTTATAAATTGCCAACCTATTGATAGAGAGCGGGAAAACTTCCAAAAATTAACGTCTTGAATATTCAACTGATATAGGTTTAGGCCTATACTTACAAATTACAAACTGTAAATAAGGTCAACATTCTTGTTCAAAGGCATTGTAGAAAGTTCTTCACTTTGTTCAATTCTGGAGAAGTTGATAATAAAATATTAAATTTCATACTTAAATAATTTCATATTAATATCATAATATTCATATCATAATTTCATATTTAAATATTAAATTCATATCATGAATATTCAATATTCATATCATAATTTCATATTTAAATATTAAATTGCATAGACTTTTGTCAATTGAGGTCAATCATAATTGCTAAAAATTCAGAAAACAATATCCCCAAATTGATATTAATAAGTAACTTCCAAATAACTATAGTTGTTGGTAGGGTCGTTAAGCATCATTATAAATATCAATCAATCACAATCTATTTATACCCCAGTTGCTATGGTACCGATTGTTGGTCATTTTTTACTTGAAAGGAGACTTGTTTCAAGTAATATCACATATTGGTGTAACAAGTGGACAACAATGTCTCAACTTCAGTAACAGTTTGTTTTCTCTCAACTGTTCTAGCTTCTTTCGTAACCTGACAAAAATCTTGCATGTTTCAAGTCATCAACTCATTGTTGCAAAACGCAGTCAACAATATCTACCAATTAAAGTAATCGTTAACTGTTTCTTGAAACAGTGGAAACATAAAATTGTTTCTACGCCACATGGATGATGTTGGTACTCTCAGTCTAACGGGCGGTGTGTTCGTTGAGAGGCGAGATACAGCGATCAATACCGGCAACTGGCTTCTACTTCGAACATCGTCAGACTCGACTACTCTGCTGCATGAAGCTGGCAACTCCGACCAACTCGCATCCCAACGAGAACACCATTTCGATTATCAAAAACTAAATACTCATTAGCAAGCGATTACGTTTTTAAAGCTTTTGTGAAATTGATTAAAAAAAAAATGTGTTTTCGTAAGCTGTCAATAATAAGATAATAATATTATATACCGTACTGTTGTATATATATAAAATTGTCTATACCTATCATGACCCAATTTTAATCTTCTCCGAAGTACCGGTAGTTATATTTACAAACAGCTCTGTTGTAAAATATTACGTTGCATAACTATTTATTAGATTTACCTTAGAGATTTGGATTTAGCTTGAATCAGTTTGGGATTGGTTGGAGGGAGTTGGTGAAGTTAGGTTAATTAATTAGGTTAGTAGGACTGGGCTGACTTGGATTAACTTGGGTTCCGTGCAACAAAAACAATGCCATAATGGGATACAACATACCCAGGTCTAATTAGGTCTAAGTAGGGCTAAGGCTTGCCGGAAGTAATCTGGGAACATGTCTAAGGAAAAAGTTTAGAATGTTCAGAATAGGCTACCTATAAGTTATCATTTCAATCATTTCACAATGACAGTTGGCATTTTCCTTCACTATAGAAATATTATTCTTAGTTGTCAATTGTGATAAAAACCGAAAGCCGCGCAAGGAACGATTTAATTTCCATGGCAGATTATATTCATTCACTCTATATAGTATCGTTCAATAATATTTCCATTCACAAGCTCTCTATTCCTCCCCTCCACTGTTCCCCATTCAGCCAGCACTGACTGCTTGCTCTTGGTTCAAACCCACACAATCACTGCATGCACGCCTATATAGGCGCCATTCGAAATCACAACAAATAATTATAGAAAATGCTATGCGTTCAGCTTGAGAAAATAATAAATGGACTATAACAATGAACATTTTTTGGTTAGTAGTATTAGTTTTATGGTGCGGATTTTGCAGTTTTTCCATTTACAATTTGTCACACGAGGCATGTACATGCTTTTTACAAGTGATTTGACATATTTACTTCGTCTTATTGTTTTATAGAGAAGTATGAGACAAACTGGGATTTCTCACTAGTAGTAGGCCTAAGAAACTTACAAAACTATAACTGACAGCTAATAGTTAACAAACTACAAAATTATTACAAAAATTAAAAAATATTAGAAAACGAAATATTATGTAAACGAAAATGAAATATATGAAAAAGTGCTGACAGCTTTTGAATTGGTTTCAAAATTGTTGACAAATGTGAGTTTCTCATTTTCCTCTATGAACGATTGTCACAGTTTGTGTCACTCCTTTGCTGTTCTTGGGATGAAACAAAATTTGTAGCAATCTTCATTTACCATAGAAATTAAATTTTAAACTGCCAGTTTAATCTTGATGTTACACATTGTTGTGATAAGACTACAATGTCCTCCAAGATATGTCCTGCAATTACAACTTTCCTACAGTTTGTTTGCTCTCAACTTTTCTAGTTTTTATGGTATAACGTGTACGTGACAAACGTTATCTTATTGAGAGAGACTTAATTACGAACTGGAAGAGTGGGTATCTGAGGAATTTGAACAATTAAACGTCAAAGCATATAGAGGAAGAATTCAAAAATAATTGGCTAACGGTGATTGAGCGTTTTTATGTTTTTAATTTTTTCTGTGTTTACAATTCGGTCTTTTTAAAAATTATTTCTACCATCTGTATATTATGTACACACAACATGTAGAGAAATATAAATGAATAAATAAGAAGATAAAATTAATGAATAAAATGACTTTAGTAAAAAGTAATTCTTCGCTGGACATAATAATAGATCATTAA
Source organism: Brachyptera risi (assembly GCA_964007535.1). Classification (NCBI taxonomy): domain Eukaryota; kingdom Metazoa; phylum Arthropoda; class Insecta; order Plecoptera; family Taeniopterygidae; genus Brachyptera; species Brachyptera risi. The sequence goes on from OZ023328.1 coordinate 39,051,649, forward strand.
CACTAATTGATATCAAATTTTTTCTCCGCTCGAGTTGTGAAATCTGTTTGCACTTTGACCTTTTCACATTGATGGAATCTAATTGATAATCTACGAGAGCTGGATGACATTTTGTCAGCTATAAATAGGTCCAAGGAAGGGGGCAGAAGCCCACTCGTGGCCTTGTTCAACCGAACTTTTATACACGAACTAGACTGCTTGCCTCAGCTGGCTGTGGAACATTAGATGAGCGTAGAGAGGGAAATCAGGGAATAAATACTTCCATACTCCAATACATTTTCAATACTCGGATTTATTTTCAAGAACATCATCAATTGCACTGTATTTAACCTACACAATATACAGTATTTGTGATGAATTTATATCAGGCCTATATCATTTATTTTTATCGTGCGCTATTGCTTTTTTTTATACAAAGTAGACTTTGAAATAGAAGTGAAAGAAAAATTATGGAAAAAATGTTTAAAAGTAGACCTTAGTACGAAACTGTATATACAATAATTGTGACTATACATCTAATTTAATGTGTTTAGTTTCGATAATGTGATCGAACAAAAACACTAAAAAAAATGACGATCATACGAGAAACCCAAGGAGGTTAGATACTAATAGTTTAATAGTATCTAACCTCCTTGGAGAAACCCGGCACCTCCACAAGATTCAGAGTGTTTATCGACATAATGACGTGTTATCTTTAATTTATTTGGCATTTAATCTGACAATGTCACGAGGTTTCAAGAGCTCACTCATACAATAACTCCGAAATTACTATTTAAAAACCGTCCACATCATCACACAGTTTACATTGGTTTTAGTTCAAATTAGGCCAGTTTTAGGTTGGATTGATTTAGTATATGTCACGTCACTGCAGTTAGATTGATTGAGTTATTAAGATTACGTTGATTCATGTTAATTTAGATTTCGCGCAATAAGAACAACAACAACAAGAAGAGTTCGCAGTGTTTCAAATTACAACATATACCCATGCAGATTGATCTCTGCAAATCGAGTTGCCCAAAAAATCTCACACGCAGCTTTTTCCTGTTCGAGCAAATGCTTGTCTAAATTTTCGTCTCCCTCTATCTCGTTATCCTGACCTTTAGTGCGACAAGGAAGGAGATCGTTTACTCGTTAGCAGCCATTGCGTGGGAGTTTAAAGTGGGAGTATATATACCTATGAATACACATATATATATACTGGTATATATATACACTGGTATATATATATATATATATATATATATATATATATATATATATATATATATATATATATATATATATATATATATATATATATATATATATATATTATATATATACACAGGTATGACGTATTGAAGCCTACTTCAGATGAGTATTTCCACTCATGTCCAACTAGTCTTTCTCGAAGAGGAACGTGTTATTTCGTTGACCCAGAATCATGTATAGTGACGTAGACGACGTGACCCCCCTCCTCCCCCTTACCCCGAGGCCACGTGCTATCGACCGCATCAATGGGACACTTGTTTTCTTGGAGGGGTTTCGAAGACCGAGCCCGAAATACATCCAAGACCAATGAGGAATGAAGATGCACCCCCCTCCCCACCCCTCCTCATAGCTTGCTGGCAAGTTCCTTGGGATCTGACACAAGACGTTATAGTATAGAGCTGTTTCAATGTTTTAAGATCGAATGTTACAGTTCTTTTTACGAGTAAATAAATATTACTACAAAAATGTATTTCTATTTCCTATATGCATAATATTATGGTGTGTAGAGCAGAGACCTCTGCTATGCATGTGGCCTTTACGAACTTCAATATTTGAAAAATATAAAATATATACACTACAGAAAAAAAATAGAATAATGTGGCGATAGTCATTTTTTTCTACCCAAGTTGACTGTTTTTATCCACTTCTAGACACTGTGTTTTTTTTCATTATTGATATATTGCACGTGTGAAGAATTTTGAGTTTGAAGTTTAATGAGCTCTAATATAATATTTAAAACTCGGAATAATGGCAACTGTCAATAATATCAATTAATTATCATCAATCAAAATCAAAAGAACAATAGTCGATCGCATTTTCATATCGGTTTCATTCAAATAAAGATTTCATCAATTATTAAAATAAAAATGAAATATAATAAAAATTAGCTCTTTTCACTAGTAGAACAGTCAAAACAAAGTAAAAATATATTTCTTCAAATTAAACCAAGCTATACTTTTTTATTCATGTCTTGTACTATATCAATATTTCTACTGGTACTCTATAACAATAACATGACTGATACGAGTGGACTATCGGCTATCTATAGCACACTGAACCGTCACTCAGAAGACCGGGGTTCGAATCCCGCCATGTTCGATCATCCTGACAAGAGGTTTCTCGCGGTAATTCCCTGTCGTTTTCAGGGTCATACTGAGATGGTTCCTTAACAACAGGCGACGTCAGACTTCTCCCTATCCAAAAGCATCTAATGAAATAAATAACCTTTCTTTCTATAATTTCATTCATTATTTACCAATATAGTTATTTGTCATTAGTATAGTACGTTGATAATTGTCCAATGTTATAACACAAATGAATTGATTCTCTTTCAATTGCTAAAATTGCTAAAATTGGTCTTGAAAAAGGTGCCAAACGAAATACCAAATGAGTACCCAATGAACTATTGATCGCAAATTTAAAAATCTTTGTTTAAATTTTAAAATAACCTTATATACATTTTAGAGGACATCACAACCGTGACACTAGATTTTAATGAATGATTACGACATTTATGTCACTAATTTAAGAAAAAACTAGAAATTTCATAATTTCAATTTGAGAGATGATATAATCAATGTTTTTGCTCTCCAGAGATCATGAGTCATGACGTAGGCATTACCGATTATCTATAGAAACATAAACAGAATCGAATAATATCTACGTCACGACTCAGAAAAAGAGCCGGATCCTGGAAGATAAATAAATTAATAATAATTTCTGTTATAATATTGAGATGACGATTTCTAGTTTTCTTCAGAATAAGAGATATAAATATTATTATTATTCATTAAACTTTAGTTTCAGGGTTGGTCCTTTAAAATAATTGTTACAGTTTGTACAATTATTTGGCTCTATTTTCACTTCATCACCATTGATAAATAATTATGGTCACACAATTCTTTATTATCGGTACTGGATATCTATTGTTGATTTTATCTGTCGATTTTACTTTCTGTTACATCATGTGGCATGCAATGTTGAAAGAAAGTAACCGCACAAATTACAAGATAACGTGACGTCACAGTCAAGGCATACGATTACGAGACCATACCGAAGGAGACCTGCGTACTTTCAAGATAAGTAAGAATATGCAGGATATTACTAATTCGTTAACCGCGCATACAATTGAAGAATGAATCAAACTGAGGAAAACAGTATTTATGAGAGGGAAAGAGTATATAACAAAGTTGATCAAGGAAGAAAAGATGGACATGAATATACTTTTCATTGGTTGTTTTTGCTGCTATATATATATATATATATATATATATATATATATATATATATATATATATATATATATATATATATATATATATATATACATATACATATATATATATATATATATATATATATATATATATATATATATATATACATATATATATATATATATATATATATATATATATATACCGGTATATATATATATTTATATATTGAGTTTACCGACGCACTGTACTGATGACTACGATCTATTGGCGTTAGTAAATGATATATGAGATGATGGGATGATGAGATGAAAGGCTATTTCATCAGGTGTTTCCGGATAGTGGGAAGGCGTCGGTCGTGAAAGCTTAAAAGGTCGAGTCGGCTGTTTTTTGTGTTTAAATATTGTTTTTTATATATGTTAATAGTGTCATTTTTATATGTTATAATTGTTGTTTATATACAGTATATTTATGTTTATATGTACAGATGATGAACAATCGTTACTATATATAGCAAAATAGCGAACTGGTGAATTATCAAAGATTGTGATTGGTTACTATCAGCTTGTGGACATTGTATGCCTATTTTCACAATGAGTGACGTCACTCGACAAAAGCCTATTAATTGACGACTTGAAATGGGCGTGACTTCACCAGTAAGCCAGTTGGATCATTTCATTTGTAGTCATTTCAAGATACCCCGATTGGATATTTTAATTTAACTAAAGTTCCAACAGCCCTGTTGATTGGACGGTATGATTTGTGACGTCATGGGGGCGGAGACTGCGAATCGTCAATTATATCTCTATTTGATGAATAAAAAACATAGTAGGGCCGACATTACATTATTTTCTTCGAAACGGCTAATCCGATTCTAAGACAAATATGTATAATAATGTGGATCTTTCATGTGTTCATGTATTCAGTGAAATTTATTTCTTTTTAGATATTTGTCTTTCAAATTTTCCCGTCCGCACTAATGTTACGGAGTTTTTCAACATTTCGAGATGATTTTTCACGAAAGTGGTTCAGCCAATTTGGATCTAAACTATACAGTTCCAAGTATCCCGAAAAAAGTTTCGTGTTGGTCAGACAAACCGTGCGACCTGTGCAGTGTGCACAAACAAACAAACAAACAAACAAAATACCGACAAAGCTCCGCAAGAGCTATGCTAAAGAGCTTCGCTATAGCTCATCCAATAAATGGAATTAAATGAAAATGCATGTATACGGTAGTGGCGAAATAAGGACTCCAAAAGACGGTCGTATAAGTCTTCTGTCACTGTTGTTCCATCTTTCATGTGTTCATGTATTCAGTGAAATTTATTTCTTTTTAGATATTTGTTTTTCAAATTTTCCCGCCCGGACTAATGTTACGGAGTTTTTCAACATTTCGAGATGATTTTTCACGAAAGTGGTTCAGCCAATTTGGATCTAAACTATACAGTTCCAAGTATCCCGAAAAAAGTTTCGTGTTGGCCAGACAAACCGTGCGACCTGTGCAGTGTGCACAAACAAACAAACAAAATACCGACAAAGCTCCGCAAGAGCTATGCTAAAGAGCTTCGCTATAGCTCATCCAATAAATGGAATTAAATGAAAATGCATGTATACGGTAGTGGCGAAATAAGGACTCCAAAAGACGGTCGTATAAGTCTTCTGTCACTGTTGTTCCATCTTTCATGTGTTCATGTATTCAGTGAAATTTATTTCTTTTTAGATATTTGTTTTTCAAATTTTCCCGCCCGGACTAATGTTACGGAGTTTTTCAACATTTCGAGATGATTTTTCACGAAAGTGGTTCAGCCAATTTGGATCTAAACTATACAGTTCCAAGTATCCCGAAAAAAGTTTCGTGTTGGTCAGACAAACCGTGCGACCTGTGCAGTGTGCACAAACAAACAAACAAACAAACAAAATACCGACAAAGCTCCGCAAGAGCTATGCTAAAGAGCTTCGCTATAGCTCATCCAATAAATGGATTTAAATGAAAATGCATGTATACGGTAGTGGCGAAATAAGGACTCCAAAAGACAGTCGTATAAGTCTTCTGTCACTGTTGTTCCTAACCTCCGACAATGACGATTGGAGGTTTTGCATTGGACGTCTTGAAAAGATTGAAGTGTATTTTCATTTATAAGTGACAGTTTAAAATGATAAAAATGTAGTCTTGTGGAAAATTGTAGTTGTTGTGTATGTTGTATGTGTAGGTTGACCTCTGTCACGTGTTAATTGTGTATTTAGCATCAGTTATAAATGTATTCACACGTCAAATCATTATAATATTTACCAACAGCCCTGATGTACACATACAGATAGTCGGTAGGTAGGGTATACAAACTTATTATATAAGTAATGATAATTTAACTATAGCTAGGATTAGGTTACTTTTAGATTGAAGATTTAATTGGGTCATATTAGATACGTGATGTTAGTTAGGTAGTTTGTATTCCGTTGTGTTGGTTAGGTCAAGTTAGATTAGATATTTGGGTTGTGTGCAACAACAACAACAATGACGAAGACGACGAAAGCGCCTGCGTACCTATATAGGGCTAGCTGCAAATAGGATTTGCAGCTTACAACGAATTAGTTCACGGAATTTTTTTAACAAAAACAAATTTTAACGAAATTTGAAAACATTTTCAGAAATATTTTTTGAATTGTGCTCGTCCAACGTTGTGTCAGAGTAGGTTAGGTTGGAAAACCTAATAGTCAACAAATTAATTGACTGTTATTATTTAAACCATTTAATCGAAGTTAAATATCGAAGTTTCTTATCAACGGTTCAGTCACTGATTATTATTCCTGTATAATGGCAACAAGGATAGAGATGCAGGATTCCTGTCAAAATCTGTCTTTTTGTTCCAATCCATTTTTTTTAATATTAATTCTATAATTATATTGGGTTTAACGACGCACTGTAGTCTGTAGACCTAATGATAACCAAGTTACATAGATCTGACGCCAATAGAACGTACTACAGTGAGTAGTTGAACCCAATGTGAAAATGAAAAGAATTGAAAAGAGAAATTTCCAATTTTTAAATTTAATCCGATTAAAATTGAAGTTTCACGAAATGTTATATAGGTCTAGTAGGCCTGTGATACCGGTACTTTTTTGATACGTCTGCACGTGTCTACCTATAGTTTAAAAAATTATGGTTTCAAACAAATTAATGTTTCATATTGAAAAGATGTAAAATACTCAGTTTACAAATCAATTGGAGTACTAATGAAATAATAATCAATATGATCAACAGGTAAAACCAATTGAGAGATCATAACGAGGACAATAACTATACATTTTAATGGTTAGCGCCATTAGGATTTGTTAGGACTTTGAAAGGAAATGTTGAAAATGTTGAAATATTGAAAATAATCAACATTGGGCGGCGATTTTTTTCAGTTGGTGCCGTATTTTAGTGCAAGAAAACTGTCAAAAATAGTAACCTAATTGTAAATGTAATTGGTCATAATAAACAAATAGAATTTGCACATTTGTCGATTACAATTCTCACACGCATGCGCGGACATTTTAAGCACCCAGATGATTTCTGGGAAAGTGTAAACTGGTCCTCATATCAACTCACCCGACAAGTAATATCACAGCACTTGACAATATTGAGTACATGCAAGTGGTGAATTCCTGGTACTGGTAGGCCCCTATATATAATTGAATGTGTCTTCCCATGTATATTCCCGGAAAGACCCTGGAGAGTGAATTTTCAGGAGACTTGATTGACAACACTGCATAGTACAGCCTGAACCAAAAATGAATATCTGTTTTGTGTTTTTCTGATACCTATTAGTTCCTATGCAATAACACAAGACCACTGGTTTAGCCTGCAGACAGAAAAAACGCTTTACTTCTGGTTAAAGATGTACGTGTCACATTCTTTTAAAATTAAAAACAAAACTGAATTCTTAGAATAATTATTTAATAATAAAAAATCTTGAAATCTTTTCTGATCAAAGTTGTGATGCATGAAAATAAAAGAAGATAAATATACAAAGAAAAAATATATTTGCAAAATAAATCGCGGTCATATCAGGCAAAGATTCACGTACCATGAAAGGCAAATGTTTATGTAAACTTCATTTATCTATCATCCGTTTATTCATATCCCCAAATAACCTGAAAGTTGGTGGGGTCGTCGAACAAACAATAATCAATCAAATACCGAGTCATTTAATTTGATGTCAGTATAGATATTGATAATGATCAAAAGAATTCAAGTATACAGGCGTTATAACGGGTGTGTTGCGCGCGCCGCCTCCCAGCATCCACCCCCTGTACAGTTTGTCCGAGAGATATAGAAGGCTGTGAGAATTGGAAGTAAGGGTGGATCAATGTGTACTAGAACACCAACCCTGTTAGAAGGCGAACAGAGGAGCTGCCGAGACACGCAACAGAACTAAGCACTCGGACTATTTTAAAACGTACATTTGTATATACACTATTATTCAACGAACCCACCAACAGCTAGGTTATACGGGGGTACGAATGAATAGGTGATATTGAAAATATGAAGTAATTATAATTGAAAAAACGCTTTCAAAAATCCATGCTTCATGCGGGACTCGAACCCACGTGTAAGTTGAAGCGATGCTGATTTACGGAGGGCGTCTGTACATAACCTAAAACTGTACGAAATAAAACCAAAAAATTAACACATAACCAGCCGAATACCGGATAATTACACTAGTATCCGGTGGAACTGAAAAATAATAAAAAGAAAGAATTTTATCTTATATTCAACCATTTTCAGGTTCTGGATTATATCAGTTTGGGTCAGTTTGAATAGGTGGGTTCATATTAATTTAGGTTTCGAATACTCGTATATCTTCTGTTGAAAGTTACAGGCCTATCCAGATCCATCTGCAAACAGGGCTAGCGCTGATCCATTTCAAGAGTAAATTATTTATTCATCAATTTCACACAAAAAATGAAGCGAGTCAAAAAAAATAATTTGAAGAATTTTCAAATATATTTGTACGGTGTGTTGAAGGTTTGTCGTAGGCCTATATCTAAAGTCTACTGTAAGTGTAGTATAGGCCCACATATTGTAATATTTTTTTTACTCATTTTTTTTTTGTCCATGGCGTTATTTGTTCACAAATCCTCATATTGGAATGTTTTTTTCATTCATTTTATCCTTAATATATATTATATAAAAAATGGCCAACACGAAGTTTCTGTGGAACTTATATATACTGGCACGCTACTTCCAGCACAGACAAGATTGTCAGTACTAGATCAGTACCTCAGTTGTCAAGTGAATACTGGATTGGTTCCTTAAGGTTCCTTTCCACACCTGCACGATAAGTACTAACTACAACTAGTACATCCTTATTCCTTCCCGAGACATTAAATCAAGAGCAATTGCTTGTATGTAACGAAAGATGAAGGCGCGAACCACTCGTGCGCTAGTGGTCTGGTATACGTCAGATGGTCAATCGGAACTTTCATCTGTAGTGGACATCACATGTACATAACGTTATCACTAATATATATATATATATATATATATATATATATATATATATATATATATATATATATATATAAAATATATATATATATATTTTTTAATAACATCGAAACTTGATACAAAATCATTGTTCCCCAATTAAGGCTACCTATGGATGAAAAGTAGGATCGTTTGGACGGGGCACCACAAGGGCGATCTTAGCACCCCATTTTAATTATTTAAAACCAATGAACTTCAACATCAGGACTGCGCTGTTGGTGACCATAACTTTCCGCCGCAGATAAAAGTCTTCAAGTTTCCGAAAGTCCGGAACACAATATAAGTAGAAACCGTTTCTGTGATTATACCCGGACATTACCAGCATAGGTATTACTATTAAGTGTGAACAAAACACAAGAATGTTGATATCTTGCACTTTGAACTAAGTCTCTTGGGCAATGATCACTTCTTTCCATTAACAGCAGATGTGAAGTTTATCATATAGTGATAGGCCTAATATACTTAACTATAATATACTATAATACCACTAATATACTTGGACTTTGCGAATAAACCACCATTATTTCAGGGATCTTACAAATCGTCGACTGAAAATCAAAAACTTTTATCTGTTGATGAAAAAATAAAGGCGATTTTTCATCAACATAATCTGTCTATAAATATAGTATAAATACCGTGCAGCTCTGTGCACGCATCAATCAAGAGTTATGCGCCTTCGTTGAACAGAAGTGCAACAAACGAACTTAGTTGGTTGCACTTGATTTACTGCATTCATGATATATATATAAAAAAAATATATATATATATATATATATATATATATATATATATATATATATATATATATATATATATATATATGAATATATAATATATATATGAATATATAATATATATATATATATAAATATATAATATATATATATAATAATATATATTGATATATATATATATTTGATATACATATATATATAGATTATATATAGATATATATAATATATATATATATATATATATATATATATATATATATATACATATATATATATATATATATATATATATATATATATATATATATATATATATATATATATATATACATATATATATATACACATATATTTATATATATATATATATATATATATATATATATATATATATATATATATATATATATATATACCGGTATTTCGTACAGTAGTTCCAGCCGCCCGATCAGCTCAGTTAGTCAAGGTATATTGACGTGAAAACTGAAACAAGTCGGATCATGGGCTTCGCATATACATTAGCTTTTGTAAACATCATGAATATATTATTCGGTTATTCGTTCCCTCAAACAACCTACGTAGCTGTTGTTGGGGTAGTTGAGCAAACGATAATTATAATCATAAATATTCCCATTGAAAAAGTCGGACCTGAATAAAAAACTGTTACCATGTTATCACGAATTTTGAAGCGGATTCCTGAATTTCCTGACAATAAGAGTTTCCAGGTGAGTGTGGGAACCATGTATGGGGAATATTATAGACACTGCATTTTTACTCATTTCATACGGGTTTGAACGACGCACTATACTGATTGCTGCGATCTATTGGCGTCGGTGGATGATGAATGAGATGAAAGGTTATTTTATTAGGTGTTTTGGATGGTGGTAAGGAGTCGGTCGAGCCCTGTTGTTAAGGAACCATCCCAGTATCAACCTGAACGGCAGAGGGAAACCACGAAAAACCCCCGTCAGGATGGTCGACCATGGCGGGAATCGAACCCCGGTCTCCCGAATGACGGTTCAGTATGTTACCACTCGGCCACGCGTCTCGGTCATTTTTACTATTCAGGAAAACTTGAATGAAGCTGCAGTATTAATTCATAGATTATTACACAGAAAGATATTGCACCGTATAGGCCTATCAAGTTTTTACTTTTTTAAATTACTGTAAATTTGGCTTTATAATTTCTCTTCCTTATTAAACAAGTGTTCACGTGTTTACTAAACACTATACATTCGAATTCGAATGCGGTCCAGGCATATTTTGTACAACTATAATTGACAATTGAACAGAGTGAAAATTCCATATAGCAGTAAAATTGATTTATTAATATACCGATATAATGGCAAATAAATATAAGTGATATGTTAACATTTGGCAAATCATATGAAATGTTTCAACGGGTAATAATCATTAGGAGAACGCAATACATGTAGTAGGCAGTGGAAAGATTGATAGTCATAGCAGAAAACATGGGAAGGATCTAGTGCACACATGTTACGAATGTGTTTTATAAAAAAAACATACATCCCATGTAGCTATTTCAACCTATTTGGTTCCAGTTAACTCCGAGTTTTTTTGTCACTCAACGACAAACAAAACTGCACATTGAATAATAAGCATTTATAGTCACAGTTTGAATAAAATGAAAATATTAAACCGAAAATAATATATTGTTGAATTCGCTCCAGCGTTTTGGTTTCAAGCAAAAGGATCTTTAAATTTCACACTCTTGTAATTGCACACGCAAGTATATTGTTAGAAAGGGACAATTCGGCATAGTCGAATATCAAGTCAGTCGACGTGATTTTGAAACTAGAAAAATGCATACAAAGAAACAAGCAATGTTTGTGTTGATAAATATAATCTTATTGTTTCACCTCGAGCTTGTAAAGAGCAATACAATCACGGAGAATTCAAGAATGGCAATACTGTCAATGTTAATAGCTGCATCGGCCTATATTTTCATATCTCATTTCATTATGTGGCCTAGCTTCAAAACATGATAGGCAATCTTAAAATTATTACTATCTATACGAATTCACCAATAACTATGTATACGATATTTGGGGGTAGGAATAAAAGGGTGATACGTGAATGATGTTACAAAATGCTTTTACAAATTTACTGCACTTGACTTCGATTTCTATACAGTTTACAATTACTTAGTACTTGCATAACAATAACTACTAACTACTACGTACTAGTATCTATATAGTTTCTAGCAGTATAGGCTACTCTAAAACGTGTTATATATGAGGATATGCAAGAGCCACCCTTGCAAAGAATTGAATGTATAACCATTAATCCAAAGACGGGCGCATTTTATGGAGATTCATTCCTCGACTATCGTTATAATGTTGCCATAGCAAATACAGCGAACTACTATGAGAAGTAACAGAGATTGTGATTAATTTATTTCATCAATCGTGTCTGTCTATTCTAACAATGAGTGACATCACTCGAGTGATTGTCTCCAGACAATAAGCGGAAACATCAATAAGTGCAAGTGGTTATTATGGATGGATGAGCGAATCCAATGCAAATATTACATTTTGTTTCATTCAAAATGGCACATCTGCAGATTATTGAAAACAGCTACCGGTAGAAGATTGTTACCGATAATCTTTTTCATTTCATTCTACTAATCTGGACTATTATTTTCATTTATTGTGGGTTTAACGACGAACTTCAACTACGATCTAGTGGCGTTGGATGAATGATTAATGAGATGAAGGTATTTTGGGCAATAAAAAAGATATGCATATAGCGCATGGAAAAGAAACTGTCGTATAGCGGACGTAGCATGTGTGGGGATCATCCATGGCATTCACAGGCTATATAAAGAAGGAAACCACGAAAAACTTGGATGTAAGTCGGATGTAAGATGGTAGGTGACGGGGAATCGAAGTCCGATCTACCCTCATCTCCCGGTCACAATCTGAACGATCTTCTCAATATACTTCGAGCCTTTTTTCATCATATTTAAATATTGCGTTGTTTTAATTATTTGATAAGTAGGCCTATACCAGGAAAAATTACAATTTAGAATGTCTACGCTTTACTTAGATTGCATGCACCGCGAGGATTATTCTGTTTTATAATCAAAACTTGGGCCACGACAAAAATAATAATGTGCAGCTATCAGTAGCAGTAGTTTTAGGTGCGGAACAATAACAGTATTTTATTAAAAATAATGATGGGCCCTTTTTTTCATGTTTCTGTTATGCCACGGTTATGTTGACAATATGTGAATTAATTGATTATTGCCAGTTGTCTATATTTGAGACTGAAATGAATGCATTAATAAAAACTAGATACAATACATGCAGACTTGGGGTCACATAAAATGGTTCAATCCGAAATCAAATTTGAATAAGATCTACTCGCATTTCAACGGTAATTATTTCACAGACTATGCGTGGAATTCGTACGTACATTGTCTTTCAGTTTTAGTGCGTAAAATGTCAGTATATTTTCTTGAGGATGCATTCTAATGTGACTTGATCTAGATGACTTTTTGTGACCGCAAGTGTACAAGTCATCGCTGTACTTCAGGTATGCCTACGCCTGTTAAAACTAGGTTAGTTTAGATAAGCTTTAATTTTCATTGACATCAGGCGCAATTGACAAGTCAATGTCCATGATAGGAAGCAGTAATAAGGGACTAGTAAATTAGCAGCAATTACAAGCCTTGCAAGTTGCAACTTTGTTTCGTTCCTCTTCAATCTTTATATTCATCGTAATATGGGTGCTACTCTCAATTTTACTATTATACCTTTCGTTTAACTCATATAAAAATGTTCTTTAAACACCCAATGAAGTGGGAAGTAGAAGATATTAAAAATCGTTACACTTCTGTGAATGATAAACTCTCCTTTTAATAGACATGTTGAAAAGAACTCACTAGTTTACGATACCAATAAAAATAGAAATTGAGGCTTAGTCGTTTTATGCCATTTTTTATGACGAAAATGCCACATGAACTTTGGTGCAGACAGAAGAGGGAAATTGACTTGTTTTTTATCAGCTAAAGGTAATTTTCTTTCACACCCTGTTGAAAGATATAGGATCGTTGACACGATCGGGGTGAAGAAGCACACACGATAATGAAGTATTCCTTGTGACAATACATGCACTTATAAGTTATTACATAATTAATTGTTTCAGGAGGGTAATGTCATTTTTAACAGAAGGGTGTGTGATACTCACTAATCGATAGAGATACAGATCAGATGGGCTTATATTGCTTGTTGATATTTATTGTAGAGCTAAGTTTAAAAGTGAACGATGTCAAAACAATCATTTTCAAGTAAAAGCTATTGGAGATGAACATTCACACATATTAGTTAGGCCTTTGGGAGCTATACATTGATGACGGTATAAGGTGAACGTTTTTGTGTGGAGACAGACCCATTATTTTAATTAACTTGTGTGACATTATCATCCTATAATTTGCTCCCACTTCCGTCCCATTACGTTACGCATTCATTGGTCTGCAACCCACACTAAGACAGAGATAACTCCCTTTTAACACGACATTGACATTAAAATGATAATGCGAATTAACGTACTTCCACGGAATAAATACATTGACGTCGATAGGTAGGCCTACTGGAAAACATCCCTAATAAACAAAAATACTCAAATAATTTATATTTTAATTTGATAAATTCGCAAATATATCTAACAGGTCATAAAACGATTCTGAACATCCCAGATGTTAATCTAAAACTTGGAATGAAGCACAGCTTGCACGGTCCATCTCGCTATTTGAGGGGTGGAGTGGGGGTCAATGGAGCCCGGGCCGCACTTTGCAGCGTCACGACGCATATATCCACAATCGCATTATGATAACAACGCAAGATAATGCATCCTGTATTTACCTTCGCAGGTGTACCCCTGCTGAATGAGCCCCCATAGCATGTCGGTGCAGTGGTGGCAGTAGGTGGGTTTATGGAAGGTTTTCTTGCTGAAACTGTGCCCGTGGATGGCTGGGTTCTCCGCGAAGAGAGACGCCATGTTACCCGACCCACCGCGGCACCGTTCACGCCAGATTTTCACCGTGAAATAACACTAGGCACACACATATTACATATCTACGTTATCTCGAAACCGAACACGAACATTCTGATGCCGTAGGGTATCCCTGAAATTCAGAGTTACATGCCTAAGGCGCATTTCCGGAGGCCTTCCTTTCACAGCTGACCATCACTGGCAAGATATTTACGCGCATCCTCGACGCGCAGCGGCAACTGAGCTGCAAAGCGCTCGAATAAAATCGACGGCGAACTTTGATACTAGTGGCGTCGCGGGCGCCGAATCGGATAGCATGATGGGAAAGTGAGACATCGGGAACGAGATTATTCCCATAATAATAATCCTTTATCGCGAGGTGGCATCATCTATCCACGAAAAAAAGAAATGTCGCATCAAATAAGGCTCACTAGTTAATTAGGATTTCTTCAATTCAGAATGTAATAAATTATTAATTGACATAAATAACTATTTTCACCATCCACGGCTAAAGACTCAAACTAGTTTTATATACGGTTGAAGGGGAATTAAATATAACAACTGGATTGAAATAAAGTTTATTCAATGTGTAAAAAAAATGTCAACATAAATACAGCAGAATAAATATACATAAAATACAATAGCAGCATTAGGAAAAAATGTATGATAGGCCTACACAATTTATATCCTTTTTTGTAATTGGTTGAACAATTTTAAATTATATCAAAACCTAAAATACCATATGTTGTACTAAAAATTAGACTGACTAAATTTGACAAAACACATTTTAATCAGGTATTAAAAATTCTGAACCATGTATATTTTAAAGTCACATTGAACTAATAATAAAGTTTGATACCAGAAAGCTTAATTCAACTATCAGTAAGTGTATAATATTTTTTATTTCAATACAATAATTTTAATAGATCGTATATTTCAAGTCTATTTTTTTCACACTAGCCTTTCCAAGCAATAGAAATCATGTTTTAGCTCTGAAATATTATCAAAATTGATGTGAATAAAAGTAGACGCAAGTAGTTTCACAAATGACAGTTGATTCACTGATGGTCAATTGATAAACGGTGGAAATGAAAAGCTTATGCATTGAACTATTTTTGTCACTGGCAATAAATATTTATGAAAGTAATTATTACACTTAAAAATCAGGACCTCATTCATAGCATTCTGACAAACACAATATTCAAGATTACAACAATGTTTTCTCTGTTAGTGTTATTCTTCTAAATATCAAGGTTGGTCAACTTTTCTAAATTATTTCACAAATCTATTGTCACATCTCACATTTGCTCCTCAGCAATAAAATATCTAAGTCTATAATTAACTGCAGTAGTAAATTACATCTAGATGATTTGAGTCGGCCATCAAATTCCCGAGTCATTTACATATATGATTTAAAATTAAGCACTAAGAAATCCAGAGTCATTTATATATGATTTAAAATTAAGCATCAAGAGATCCCGAGTCATTTATATATGATTTTAAATTAAGCATTAAGGTACGTTTATTTTTCTGCTTTGTGCTAGGTGCAACATGCTTTGAGCAACCGGCAACATGCGTTCAGCGCACGCATACGTTTACTGTTGAGCGCTGTGACGACGTCATAGCTAGACTTCAAATTGTGATTGTTAAAAAATTCATGAAATTTGACCAAAAGATGAACATAGCCCATCTCTTGGCGCACGTAGCAAGTGTTCATGCAACCGGGAGAAACTCGCTCTCTGATTGATCAATGCACGTTACCCGTTGCTAGAAGCATTTTGCACCTAGCACAAAGCACCAGAGTATATGTATTCTACCTTTAGAAATGTTTTCAATTGACGACTAGTGATTGGCCCGCCCACAAACGTCACAAAACATAACATTCAATCAAATGGGCTTTGTTATGTGGGGAATTTTACATTTATCTATCAGAGTATCTCTAAATTCCCACAGGAAGATCATAGGTAAAGGTGGCCTGACGATTAGCCACGCCTATCACTAGTGGTCAATTAAGCATCAAATACTCATCAAGTCTTGAATCTGCATTTTCCATACAACCTTTCACATTGTTTCGAATATTGTCCATTGGGAGCTGCAGCGCTCGAGAAAGCTACACATTCTGGTGTGTTGTGTAAAAGCTCACTTTCGTTGATACTGAAAGTTGGTTTTTGGTTGTTTTCTGATGTCACTGAACTTATGATCATCGGATTGAAAACAAAATATGAGTCACCAAAATCTGTGTTCTCTGACACATCTACAAAAGATAAGTCTAGTAATGGGAGAGAATATAAGTGTGTATGAACCATTTAACCGATGCTTCACAAAAGGGGTTTAATTAAGAAGATTTGCAAGACACAGTTGAATACAAATTTGTGATGGGATGATATAAGAGATGAATGATAGATGATACAGAATGAGAAAAACAAATTCAAATGAGAAATAATGTGTTTGGTACAGGTTGAAGTAGACACATGAACAGAGCACAAAAATCACACAAAATGCACTGGACAATGAGTTCTGGGTTGTAGGTTTCACAAGAATCAACAAACTAAAGTTTACTACCACTTTTTCCACAGACTCTGAAGGAGTTAACCACAGACAAAAATTATAGAAACATAGATGTTTTAATCTTATTGGATCTCGCAAGCAAGCAAACAAATACCAAACTGATCACCAGTGTTCTATCTTTCTTCTAATCAAGCCCTGATTACCAGTGTTTCATCTTTCTTCAAATTAAGCCCTACCTTCAAACATGTGCAAGACACAGTTGTTATGTCAGTATAAGGCATGAGAAATTAAAGGACATTTTTCTGCTGTGACTGGACGAATAGTGGTACAAGCTGCTCAACCTAACACTACAGTTTGCAGCAGTCATATTATATCTAACAGCAACTGACACGCATACACGTTCAAGGACGTCTGCGATCTTGGTAAGAAAGGGTGAATAGGCTAATAACAAACAGCAATTTTACAAGAACCAACTTTGTAAAACTTTGTTTCTGTTTAGGACTATTTCCAATTAATTATTCCTCGTGATAATTCAAGTTACTTCTGCGTAGAAAATGACTCGCATAATTAGTTTTTGGACTTTTTGAAAAACCTGTTAATGCTGATTGAATGGATGCCTATCCATCACAGATAACTACAATCCTAGGTAGTAGTTACGCTATATAGAAAGAAATTGTCAACATTTCTGTTTGCTGAATTAATCATTCAACAATAAATATTCACGGCCTACAATGAATTATATTTTTCACACTTGAAAAATGCTGAAAAGATACCAATCGATATTTAGACACTGTAAAACGTAATGTTTTTCAATAGCTACGTAGACATAAGCCGTGTAAATAAGCAACGACCACTAAAATATACTACAAAATCCCATTAAGAAACAAGAAAGTTATACAGCAATTTGAGACAATCCTCTAAAAGGAAATTTGGATACAAATAAATGCAGGTTCTCTGAACCTATGGCATTGATATCTTAATTGTACCAACAGTGAAGCAGTAAAATTACCACAATCAATAAATAACCTATATTCATAATGCATGAAAGCATGTCTTAAGTATCTTATGAGGAATGTGAAAGACAACAATTGCTAAGAATGACTAGATTCATATTTGGCTGGATAAACTATGTATTAATTATTTCCGCAAGCTACCGTACATCAATTAAGATAATAGATAAGAATGACGTGTTCAAGTTATTGATAAAGCTATTATTTTTCAAAGAAACATCACACAAACCATGGACATTTGAAGTTCGGAAATTACACGCGATCGCATGCAAGCGAACCAATTGAACGAATATTATTTGCATCACTGTATTCAAGAATCAATGCTAGCACTGAAAGCGATGGAAAACAAATGTCAACAGTTCTATCCATCGCCATTTCGTAGAAATGGTTCGATGCTCTAAGAGCATTCAGACTTTGTCATTGGATTCACTAGACAATATTCATTATGGCTTTCCAATAGCTCTGATCGAGTTTTCATACTCTTGGTTCTAACAATTTAAATATAAACTGAGATGGCACGACACAAGGTATGAAATTTGAAGTCATGACTCATGAGACAATTATTCTCAATCTTTGAAATGGTTGTTTTATCTAGTAATTATCCACTATAAATGAACTTCTAATTTTTTTTGTGAGACCTGTTACGTACAATTTTGATTGAACATTTTAAAATAGCTCATTCTATTTGGTGATGCATGAGTTATGCAAACAATTGAGAGAGCACATTTAAATCTTGTTTAAATGTCGCTCGCTTCCTCTCAAGCCCCTGACACAAAAACATTAAAACTCCTGCCTCGTAACAGAGTTCTATAGGACTAACAACTTAATTAAATGAAAGGGATTAGACACCTGCCTGAAAAACAAGTCGATTCTCCACTGAGTCAACTCAAGTGACATAGACTGTGTAGCAAGTGTAACGGCTTTCTTCTAAATAGTCTTGCAGTGAGTTCAGGACCTTTACTCAGGCCACTTGGAAGCAATTAATTTTAACAAGAATAAAATACTCAATATTTTAGTGCATAAAGGAAGCCGTAGTACTTGCAATAAACAGTTCGTCATGATCCTTAGTAAATCTGTATAATCCTAGATGTTAAGACACGAAAAAGAACTCATTGGGTTACTGTGTCCCAAATCTACCATTACGAGGTAGGGAAAATATGACGATAGGAACGACTTCTACTCTTGAAATGTTTCACCATATTTTCGTGTACTATTCAACAGTAGAAGTTACCTCAGAATGCACCATGAAATGCAATATGGCCGGTATAAAGATGAATGATGAGAATCCCAACAATAGGGTATGATAAATAAGAAAATGGAATGAGCCCGCGCCTATTTTCTTCGTCATATCTCAATGTCTTCTATTTACTACTAACAGCGCATCTGAAACTTTTAATAGCAAACAGAATGTATCTTCACTCATCTGCCATTATGTCAGAGTTATAAAAACCAAAACATCCTAGATTCTTTCAGCCTGAACAATAACAACTTCTTCCCTGACAGTGTCACCACCCGACCAACAACTTCGTTGGCACGTGTAAACCAACACTGTACCAAATTCGAGGTGAGTTCCTTGCCCCGTTTGGCTGCTCAACGTCAGCTTGGTTATCAGCGTCGGAAGCACTTGCAGCTCAAATATCATTTCACTGCGACAGTGTTGACACCTAGCTGGTGGATTACGAATTGGGGACAGTAAGAGAGGGGAACCTTCTCGGCAATACCTGCAAATAGTCAAGTATATGATTAACATTCAGATGCTGGGCTTTAGACACAACCCCACACCAGACAAATAAACCCTAAAAAATAACCTGAAGTTTTACGGTTTAGCTTTCACGACTAAAATCTGTGCCCCACAAACATGGTGGGTTAACAATAATCAAAAAGTATATATTTGAAAAAATTTGTTCGTGCTTAGTTGATTTTGAAGCTCTGCATGTATATGAATAAATGCATAAAAAAGCATGGGCCTAATACTGTAATCATGCAAGAATAATTATCAATGTACCAGTAAAGCAAACATTAATTTTTATTTGCAGCCTCTCATGACATTTTATTCTCAATTTGTCAAGGAATTTATTCATTCTATTGATGAATTAATTAATAAAATGAATGGAATATACTTGAACAAGTCAGTTTCATTGCATTCTTAAATATTCAGATTATAGAATACTACATTGGGACACCTAGATAGATTGTCTAGCCAAACATTTTGGCTAGACAAGGCTATAGCTGCAAGTGAAGCTCAAACAATGTATTTTGTAAAGGACAAATAAACGAATGTATAAATGAATTATTAAAGATATGTACCTAATTATTTGCCCTGGATTGACTTGGATACGAGATAAAAAGTCGTGGAACATCCAATCACCATGGGCAGGAATGCCTTTCTCATACTTTTCCAAAGTCGGGTTATCCCCGTGACAAGCACCTGCTCTTTTATCTTGATCAGGGCTCAAACTAAATCCTTCCTCGCTGTTCTGTTGATATTCTTGTAATAATTCTCGAACGTGTTCTTGACTCAACTGTGACGTTGCATCATGAGCTGCCTCTTCACCAACACTTACAAAGAACGATGTAAATTGAGGAGGAGCAGCTTTAGATGAAACGACGCATCCATTTTTATCTGTGTAGCCTGAAGAACAAAGCTCCACAGGTAATGGGGTGACTTCTTGGAGCAATGCAACTAGGTCATGTTGAGGAGCAGTTGGTGTATCAATGCTAACCACTTCACTCTCGTCCCCTTCAATTTCAGCGGTCGCCGAAGGAGAATGCAATCGACCGACAGCTCCTCCCCCTTCGGCCCCTGCTCCTGCCATACCGAATCCATGCCCATTCCAATTGGCATTACGCTCTCCCATTTGAAGGTTTTCAAAACGCATTACAGTATCATCGTCATCAATATCTTCCGTTTCATCCTCGTCCTCTGAGAACATGTCCCCACAGCTATCAATCCTTCCTACTTCAATAACATTTCCATTCTCCTCATTGTTATTGAGGTTGTTATCATCCTCCCAGTCATCGGCGTCAGTGCACCAATCAGTTCCACTCAAAGTGTTAACAGTTGCAGAGGTGTTGACAGTTTTCTCTTCTTTGGTCTCAAGAACCTGACTTCTTACACAAACCCAACTATAACAAAAGAACAAATCTGTCAACAGGGTTGACCCTATTTCTAAATATAGACGTCCGGTTTACACAACTGTCTACCTAGGTCTATGCAGCGTGACAATATCTCCCCAAAAATCCAAGACAAATAAAACGGAGAACTTTTTAGTTGCAAAGCCAGCTACTTGCAGGAAGTGGGGGAAATTAGGGGTGATTAGGGGCCCTGTCTGCAGGATTTTTAAAAATGGTTTTTATATATATTTTTTAAGGAAGTGTGGATTGGATTGGCAGTGAAAGAGAAATCCCAAAAGAGAAATATAATTTCGGTAATCTCAATCTGAACACACCGTAGATCTTTTCTACATACGGTACCATAGTAATTGCATATCATTAGGACAAAGACCATAGATGTCAATGACATGAAGTAGGCATAAAACATTTGAAGTAGAGTTTGAGCAGTGATTAAACAAATATTAAAGCTTTTTCAAGTAGGCCTAGGCCTACCATACAGCATATATAGCATACCATTGCACATCTTTTTGTAAATTACCATTTTAAAAACCAAGTTTCTCGTCTTCATGATTAATTAATCGCGTAAATACTCGCTCACAATACACATTACAACGCATGAGGATTGTCTCGTCAGAGGAGACACGACGGAGAAGTTGAATGTGTAAAATGCAAGGCGCCAAATGGTTAGACTCTGGAGGGAATAAAACCGCAGCGAAAAACTACATTATGGCCTAGGCCCCAGAGGTTTAAGATCAACACTTCCCTTAAATTCTACGAAAGGACTTCTGTAGTGTCAATGACAGTTTTAAAAATTCAGAATAAAAATAAAAAAACAGTATTTTTTATTTATTCAAAATAAAAAAAAACAGTAGGCCTATAAGGAGAATGTTATGTTTGAACAATGCCCACAAAAGCTATAACAAAGGTAGGCCTCACTGGCCTTAGATGGGCATACATTTCTTACGATTTTATCAAACTGGGACATTTGATCGGCCCGAGAGGATTTCTTGGGACGCCGAGACGGAAAGCTCAAAATTAGGACAATCCCAGGGAAACGTCTGGTCACCCTAGTTCAAGTGAGTAGTTACTGTTAGTAGACTAGGCCTGCAGGTTAATCTTGGCTACTGGTAATACAAACTTGATGGCTCAATCTACCTCCAAGCATTTGCACAATAAATGTACCACAGGCCTAGATCAAGTAGATCTCCTCAGCCACTTCATTTGACCCAAATTAGAATGGTGGGTAAAAAATAAGAAATAGTTAACCTTTCATTCTGGTTCCAGCAATTCGGATTGATACAGCCAAATAAGTACAATGTTCTGTGATGTGGATTGTTCTCCAGGGGTGCATATAATTGTAGTACCAGTGGGAGTGTAAGTCCACACAACCGGCAAAGTGGAGAGGGTGCACCCTCGGCTGACCAATTCTGAAATAAAAGTGACATTTACAGATGTGACATTTAAGGCGACCCGCGCAGTAAAAATAGTGGCCTAAATTCTTGTTTATTTTTGCAATAGGCCACCATTACTCTATAATACTTACGGGTTTTCCTCCGATCTTATTTGTAGTGAAGCTCACAGATGACTTATACTTATCAGAAATGACCTCGTCTTCATAACCCAAAGATATTTTGCACCCCATTCGAGCCATTTTTCAAGAAATCAAAAATAACGACAGCGCGAAGATCCACCATCAACTAAATGTAATTATGTCACCGCCTGCTAGGAATAAGATTTCTTTGCAGTTTGCACAATGCACGGGTCATAGAATAAGCACGGGTTCACCCTTTAGTCACTAGCCAATAGGAATACAGAATTTCGGTCATGTGATAAGAGCATCCAAGTCAACCACAAAGTATTTAATTTAAAAAGAAATATATTAGGCCTCATAATGATTTAATTCAGCCTGTACAAAAGAATATGAGAGTATCAAGTCTGACAGAATGATCAAATTACTTCAGTGCTACCACCAAAATATAAAAATATGTCTGCTTTTCATTAATTATAATATATAATAAATTAATAATTGATTGTTATTTGTAAAATGTATTAATTTAAAAAATAAACATTATCCCAAACTCCCACTGATTATTGAATCACAAAAAATAATTTGTTTACTGCATCCAATTTACATCATCATCTACAGTTCTACACATACCATACCTATATATTTAATTCATTAATCACTCATTCATCAATAATTAATTTACAATTCTTAATTTGAAAATAAAAAAAACACTGGTCGTTTGTGTCCAAATCTGTGAATCTAAAATCAAAAATATTTACCAATCACTAGCTATGCTATTACCAACAGCAGAAAAACTGCGAATTTCGTTCCGTTACACTTTGAGTGTAGCAGCACTTCTAAAAGCTTCCTTTAAAATGAATTGAATGTTTTTCGAATGCTGGCCTTAAATGTCTCAAGAACCCTCCCTCTACTATGCACTAATGTTGTGATCTTGGGAACGATTGATCACGATGAGGGAAAATTTAGCTAATATTACCTAGCTAATATACATTCTCTTGATCGGCCATTTTTTTCCTCTGGCAAAAAATTCATAGATAGATCATTATTGTTGGTTTAGACACCACCAACAGCTTTTTGAGGCAACAAATGAGCGGAGGAAAGGTAAATGTTTATAGAAACTCACTCAAATTTAAGCCCGATTTGACGTCAGTTTTGAAGCAATAGCTGCAGTGCCATAGCCGAGTGAGCTATGGGGGCAGCAAAATACAGAACTTTTTCTAAAGGTGAAGTAATAGGCTAAGTAATAGCTTGATTGTGCCCCCAGCATTTATGTTTATTTACAACTATCCATCATATACGGTCAAGATTTACGACTTCCAATCTCGTGTTTCGATTCAATATCGATTGAAAATTTCCATGGATTTGAATATTGAAGTTTCAATATTGTTTGCAATTTTTATATCGAACAGTAACCTTACTTCTAATACTTAGCTGACCCAACACTCCCAAGTGTAATAATCATTGACGGTTCGTAGTGCTGTATAGGCGTCCAATCCCATTATCCAAAAGCAAGACATTTTTCCCATAATTATTTACATTTAAAATAATAAGAATCCCTTACGTTCATTGTGGAACAATGATTTTTTAGTTTTGATGTCGATGAAAAAAATTATTGATGAGACCGCTTCAAGTCTTGAAACAACAAAGAGGTGTCGCTTCTAAATGGTCTCATTTATTCATCCTTTGCCTCAATTGGAAAACAATGATTGTATATTTATATATATATATATATATATATATATATATATATATCAAGATTTTGATGTTGATAACAAAATCTATTTTGAGCTGCACAAACGTGAAAGAGCAGGAATACTCAGCAGCATGGCATGAAGTTGCTAAATTATTCAATGCAAAATGCATAATTCACCAAAATGTTCATGTTTTTTAATCGAGTCAGATTGATTCAAACCAAGTGATAAATTGATAACTACCGGTAATACAAACCAATGATGGTAAGATTCAAGAGGTGTTAAAAATTGATCATTGCACTAGTAGGCATAATACCGGTATTTAGGGATAGAGTTGCAGCTCAGCAGCATGTTAGCATTATCTGCATCAGCTGGCAGTAAATAATGAAATAATCATCACACAAAATCAAAAGAAACTTGCATTTTGTTCAGTTGCTTTATTTCTTTAGCAGAAAACAGTATCTAAGTTTTAACAAAATTATGGAATGTACTTATCCCAACAAACACAATTATGTGATATCTACTTTCGTCTGTCAGTAAATTGGAATGTCCTAGAAAATAAATAATCATTTTCAAATCAATTATTAATTAAAAGAATATTCATGTCAATGTTTTAATATGAAATGCTATATAAATTATAATACTGTTTATATTTTATATAAACCAAACACTTACATTCAGGCACAACACATTTAAATTTCTTGTACTTAAAATATATCCATACAAAATTAAAAATAGTTAATATACAAGTGTAGTATGAAAATCCATTTGCGGCGGAATATATGATATTAATGTATAAGTGCCCTGTTTTATGTATATAACCTGGAAAAGAGAAATAATATGTAATATCCAAGGAAGAATGAGATAGAATACTGGAAATTATCAACACTATGCACTTATCAAGCACCATCACCTACAAATATTGCATTTAAAACATTAGTCAGTATTAATTAAATTAAGTACTGATTAATTTTCATTATTTTTTGATCATTCAATCTATCAATCAATCACCAGCTAGGTCCTAGTCATTTTTCAACATTCTTCACAACGTTCAGGTCTACTCAATATGTACGAAAACATAGATACGGTCACGAACCCATATGATATGCTTAATAAACATCAAATTTATGATTGTAGAGATAGGTTGCCAGTTAGCTGGCCTGCCATCTGAATTTACTTTTCATAACCCACTGTTGGCCGAGGCTTTGATTGCACTTGCGTAGCAGTGGTAAGGAAGTTTCTTTCACGTCAGGCTTCTGAAGACATCGGCCGGTGTTGACGTGCTTTATCGTACGTTCCTGAGGAAAGAAAACACACACAGGTTAAGACTGTCCGATACTATTTTAAAGACCTTGAATATAGGTCAAAATTGGACTCACAAGATTTCAGCAAATTTTGGAGAGCGCTCTCAAAATGCCAGTCTATTTCCAACATTGCTGCTTGAAAAAAATCCTTTTAAATAAACTTGAAAAATGTTTCTAACCTGTAGGCCTAAAAGTTAATTTTCTACATAGCACATTGATCAGCTTATTTGAATCCTTTCGAGTAGTGTAATTTGTAAATGTAGTCTGTTGGCCTGATTTTAGGCCTGGTTTTATGTTTTGCTTGATAAAATTTTATGATTGGTGGTTTTCAAATAAAATGCCGAGTTCTATACAACAATTTTACACAATACTCATTATGCAAATACCGGTACTAGTGTGTCAAATAGTAAATACTGTACCCAAGCTACTGTATCTACAAGCATTGTTCTGCTTCGTGATAATAATCGCCGACTTATTAAACTTGTGAATTATGTACGATTATGGAGATTTGATTGAAAGAACAATATAAATCATTATTTACGATTCGTTAGTTTATAAATACAAATAACAATAGTTTTACGGTAATTCTATGTTATGTATTACACCGATTATTATGACATTTTCAGGAACAGGTATTAGTCAATCTAGGGAATTACCTGATGGGCACAATTACTGATTTGAGTTTAATTTTCATAAATTTGGATTTAGCAGTTCAGGAGGAATGAATTGACTAGGGCTCTGCGAGACTCGAAATTTTCGAGTCGAGATTGAGACTCGAGCTCGCTCGAAAAGATTTTTTCTCAGATCGAAATTTCGAGTCTCGAAATACTTTCGGGTCTCGAACGTTTTCGAGCGAGCGAGCGAGAGTGGAATAATAAACTTGACATCTTTTTATCATTCAACAGATTGTTATTAAATAGTAAATATATAGTGTCTGAAACTTATGAAAAAGTTTTGTTTCTGCATTTCTCCCTTCGATTTTGCATATAAAACATGCTGAATGATTACAACGCGTATCATCTCACAATGTCAGTTGCACCGGACTGACTGACTCCGAGTGAGTTTAGTTGAGTCGTAGTAATCACCAACAACACGCACAAGCGTCTTTCTCTCTTTCTCCCTTCCTCAGTTCCTCCCCCTCAACCAAAACACATCCACACTCTGTCAAGGCCAGATTGAAATGTCATCAAGCCACTCGGGACGGCCAAGCGTCAATGGCAAAAAGTTCCCGCGTCGTGTTTCAATCAGCAAAGTTAGCCAATCAAGTAGCTCATCAGTACCGAACTTATCAAGTAGTTTCGCCCGGTTTCTCTCGTACACAATACAAAATTGTCGTAATTCTAACAGGGAAGTGATGATTTTCGTAGCTATCTTTTTTAATATTGATTGTATCCACTTCAAATTTTGCATTTAGATAACTATCATGCTAAAACTGCAAAAAAATGAAAATAAAATGAAAACCACCAATGGACATGATTATTTGGTTTTTACGAAATTTTCAACAATGAAATTTATTTTTCGTTCTTCTCAAACAAAAATTTTTTTGATTCTATTTTTTCACAAAAATGTTGCGGAAGTATTGTTCAAGGGTTGGTCATATCGGTTTTTTGATATTCCTGTCATATTTCAAGATATGATTTTATTTACAATGTTTTTTTTTTAAATTAAATTTTCTATAAAAAAAATTTGTGCTCGAACTCGCTGGAACTAAAATTTGCGCTTGAACTCGCTCGAACTAGAATAGTGCTCGAAACTTGCTCGAACTAAAATAGTGCTCGAAACTCGCTCGAAAAGAGTCGATCTCGCTCGAAACTCGCTCGAACTCAAAAAGCTCTGCTCGCACAGCCCTAGAATTGACCACTAGTGATAGGCGTGGCTAATCGCCAAAGCCACCTGGATCTATACTTCATGTGGGAATTTAGAGATACACTGATAGGTCAATGTGAAATTTTCCACATAACAAAGCCCATTTGATTAGATGTTCTGTTTTGTGACGTTTATAGGCAGGTCAATCACTAGTCGTCAATAGATAATTGACATTGAAAAATTGCAGAAAAATCAAGTCTTTGACTGATGTCAACATAATTCAATCATAGCCTACTTCATAAAATTAAAAATTGAAGGAAAATTTGATTTTTATAATTTTATCCGAGCAATTTGGACATAATTGACGATTCGCAGTCTCCGCCCCCATGACGTCAGAAATCATACCGTCCAATCAACAGGGCTATTAGAACTGTAGTCAAATTCAAATATCCAATCGGGGTATCTTGAAATGATTACAAATAATATGATCCAACTGGCTGACTGGTACAGCCATGCCTATTTCGAGTCGTCAATTACATTAAGTTGATGGTGGATCTTCGTGCTGTCGTTACTCTTGATTTCATATCAAGAATGGTTTAAGGCACAGGGTTAAAGGCAAAACACCAAGATATATAACTTACATTATCTCGTATCTTACTCACTCTGACAGTGTGTAAATCTAGAATCTGGAAATCTCTTAGAAAAATCTCTTAGAATATAGTAAACTCATCAATGTTGTAACTACTACATCATATTATAAGAAAATACGTTCACCGTAATGCACAATAATATAAATTCGTGCTAAATAGCATTGGCAGCATAGGATTTTCAAACGCGGACTTTCAAACTTCCACCTCTCCAGTTCAAACGTTGCCGCTAGATAGCTCTTTGATTTCTGAAGCTGGCCTTCCACGAACGCGGTATTCACTTAGCAAAAACGCTAAGCGTTTTTTCAAGCCACCATGATGATAAAACGTCTCATCAGTGACGAAAGTTACGCAATTTCTGATTATAAAGCTCGCCTCAACTCCACCACTTTGCGAAAGCGAAACTCAAATCGCGTTCATGGAAGGCCAGCTTCAAAGGGTTTATTGTTTTACCTCTGTGGCGTAGACCCACGCCTGGTTGCCGCCCATGCCGTGACAGCGTACGAGTTTCACGGGACCTTCGGGACTTGACGCATCCAAGCAGTTGTCGTCTGACATCACCTGTTGCCGTTTCGTATACGCAAACACCTGAGTTGACAACGGAAACACTCTTGTATGAAATCTACATGACATCTTAGAAGTTGAGCGGGAGAATGAGCAGGTGAAAATGAAACAATGACATATGCAAGGACGTTCACATAAACCCAAGCCCATAGCAGGACTCGCACTCATGCCCGACTACGCTTCAGATCTCACAGCGGGAGATTTATTCTTGTAATTTATGAAATGTGAATGGAATGAAATTATGGCTATTTCACTCGAAATGACCTACAGCTGTTCCCGAATCATCTTTTTCCCATCTGCTTCCATTTAATTCCATAATATAAAGTCTTCAAATGCCTCATCAATTACTTTCTAGGCAATTACTTTGTAATCATTACAAAAATCGTAAATTATTGTCCAAATATCACTCATTTACCGTATTATCTAGCTAGGCTATATACAACTTGAAAATATCACAATCTATTTGAATAGTCAAACGTCGGAATGAGCTGTGTAATTATACGTAGCAACATGGCTGCATGCATCACTGCAATGAAACTGCAATGCAATTGAAAGGGACAAGCAGTGACAGATATTTGTTTACTTATTCAAGGGCTGCCATTACCTAGAATTTACTAGTCTCTTGAAAGGAATTGCTCATATTATAATTTCATCTAATATATTTCATGATCTTTGAATTTGAGAATTGCAAAACATTAATGTGGTCTACCTTTGTTGCAAGGTTAACTTCAATGTATCGTCATGTGATGACTGGGCATGTGTACAGAGAGTGTGAAAATGAGACAATAGACAGGCGCTTTGTGTTTCAAGTTCATATTGAAGCAAGGGGCGTAATCGTTTGACGGGACAGTTTTACAGAGTGCCACTCTACTCCGATTTTGAAGATATTCACATCAAAAATAATTTATTCTCTTGGACATCCCCTCTTTCTCTCTTTGAAGGACGGTGACAGTCTCTCATGACAGCCAAATTCACAAAATGTTACCCCATCCTACTTTACAGACGTATTCACGTCAAAAAGGAAATAGTGGAATGAAAATATAATTTCTGCCACTCCATGTCACGTTTCTTAAATTTTGAGAATAAAGATCCAGTGCCGCAACAGTAATGGGAATACTCACTTGGTTGCCGCCCAGGCCGTGGCAGTAGCTCATGCCCAGGTTTTCACCGCTCTTCCTCCCGAGCGTGTCCAAACAGTTCTGCGTCTCCGCGTTCCGCACGTCCCCGAGGTAGTAGTAGTCTAAAGGCATCTGGGACTCTGGATACACATTCTCCAGGTACCATCGGAAATTGTTGCACTGGAGCTTCACTCGCAGTTCTTTTCTCGACGAGACGTCGCCTACGTCCACGCTTCTAGCACCTGATGCGTTGAAAAGAGGCGATTAGATGTTACATTACGATGTATAAAAAACATAGCTTTAAATAGAGCGAAAGCAGTTTTTAAGAATGAATACAATCAATATTGATGATTGTTAGGGTTTAGAGGTGTGTTGACAGTGAGGTCATTTTGAGCCTATAAACTGATTGTTTGGTGAACGCCAAAACATGTAGGTTATTTGGGGGGTTCCAAAGGCAATGCCTTGAGTGACTGTGCCAGACGGGAAGCTAAATCAATATTTGCTGGATCAGGAAAAAGGTGCGGAGTGCAATGAGAAATAGTTTTGGCTTTCTTGGAGAAACTTTTTCTTTTCAACTTATTCCAAGTTGAAGAGCGTTTTTCTTTCATATTATATTATATTACAAAACGTGTACCTCACAGTGAAAGTGGAGCGAAAAGTATTTTTCCATTCGGTCAACCAATGAACTTTTGGTGACCATCTTTGATTTCGATGAAATTGGGCACAATTACTGACATAATTGCTTGGAATAATTAAACGTTTTTCAAAATTTTCCAATCATTAGTTTACGAGATATGGGGTCGTCAAAGTTTGACCTCCCAACGCCCCGATCATGCACCTCCACAGGTTGACCTGTCTAACTTCTCTCCCACCTAAGATACGGAGTTGGGGGGGGGGGGGGGTGTCATTGAAAAGGTGAAACAAATCTACATGCAAACCACCCACATTTGAAACATGTTACACAACACCATAGGTAGCGATTTCATCTTAATGAGGTCAAAGGTCAGTTACTCATTTTTAGAATATTCTAAAATTTGGTGTAAATCATCTATGTATATAGAATAGATATAAGTAAATGTACAGAAAGTTTTGTGTTGGCTGGATGAGCAGTTTTCAAGATATTTACTTCATTTTCAACATTTTTTCAGGCTAGTAAGGTGTGAAATAACAATATTTGTATAATCTCATCTGAAAAACATTGTTCTATAGTTATTGCAGACAAAAAATAGGTTGTGCTATTTTCAACCCTTATGTGGTAAATATTCGCTTCATAACGGTAAAACTATTGTTATCGTCAACGGTTCAAGCGACTCGTTATCGTAGAAAAATCTAATTTGATTAAAATTTAAATCTTGTACTGTACATACTGAAGCGTGGTATTCACACAATTATTATGAGTTCAGTTTATCCTGATATTGCAGATAATTTCCAAGTTATGGCGATTACCACTGGCGAATGATGCTCCAGTCTACGCAGGACCTGAAATTGTAGGTGTGTGAACCTTAACATCAATATCTTGAAAACTGCTCATCCAGCCCACACAAAACTTTCTGTAGGTATACATTCACTTACTACACCTATATAGATGAATGACACAAAATTTAAAAATATTTTAAAAATGAGTAATTGACCTAATTTGGATGAACTCTCTACCTGTGGTGTTGTGTAACATGTTACATGTGTCAAATGTAACTGGTTACATGTAGATTTTTATTACCTTTTCAATGACACCTCTCCCAACTTCGTATCTTGATTATGAGAGAAGTTAGACGGGTCAACCTGTGGCGATGCGTGATCGGGGGGATGGGAGGTCAAATTAGGACGACCCCATATCTCGGAAATTTATGATTGGTAAAATTTGACAAAACATGTAATTATTCCAAGCATGATGTCAGTAAATGATCCAAATTTCATCAAAATCAAAAATCAAAGATGGTCACCAACCTTTTTCTATTTAAATTTGATTGATTTGCTATGGAATGACCCACCAATAGCCTTCAACTCAAGTTTATCAAAAATGTTAAAATGTTAAAATGTTTGGTAAAATGTCATTTCAACGAAAATGCTTCCAAAATACAGCATACATATTGAATATATAGTTTGGCTGTACTTGATTTGTCAATGAAGAAGAGTAGTTAGCTCTAATATTTCCAATATGTTTTTCCAATACTGAATAAATTAATTGGTTACAAAGACGAAGAAACATCTTCTATGGTAAGCTAGAATTGACTTGGCCAAGAGATAAGCTAATAGTGCTGCAAAATGTTATAGGCCTAAGCTATTCATTTTATCCGGACTTGTTGAAATCGTTTCGGTTTACGAAACGCAAGTCTTTGCTACGAGCCTACAACTACTTCAAGTGGATGCCGTCGACAATAAGCTTACAACGTACTTATACATGTGTTCACGAGACGAGATTACAAGCGACCGTTCCCCATACCACCATCGTGTGGGTGATTCACTCCTTCTTCTCTCGTGAATACAATTATATTTCTTAAATTAAGGCATTAAAAGCACGATGACTATTGTCACATGGGCCAACCAATTTTAGCAATACTCAAAATACATTTCCCACACAAAAACTTCCAAAAACTTGTGAAAACTAAAAAAACACTCAAACAACACTTTGACACCCGTGCAACTCCGACTACACAACTTTCTCACTTGACAGTCGAGTGTTGTCACGGATACCAACCCCAACCCTTACAAACAACTTGCAACAAGTAAGTTAGTTCCATTACTTAGCACCAAAACGCTAACTAAATTAAGTAAATAGTGTTCACTTCAAATTAATGTTAGTTTGAATTAAAATACATTACTCACCATATAATCTAGTGTCAACTTCAAATCAAATTCAATTAGTAATTACCCATCTACTCTAGCAATACCTATTAATTACAATACAGATTAAATTACACCATTAACTGCCCATCCATAACCAACATTTCCCAGCACTTGACAACAAAGCTGCTGCCAACTTGACCACAAAAACAAACACTGTAGCTGTTTCACGGAGGACTACGTAATGATTCGGGGGCATAATAGCATCGCAAATAATGTGTGACATTGCTACACGTCTGCCATTTGATTACGAGTTATATATGGTCTGCACGAGGCTAGAATACCAAGGTGGCGGGTATGGAACGTAAAATTCCAAATACTAGGTAGAGTTTTGATTCTTAGGTAAATAACTAAAAATTCCAAAAACTTGGTGGAGTTTAGATGGACAGTTTTGATTCCCGTTTATGATAATGCAGTTATGCACAGTTTAAAGTCCATCTTGGTAGCAATAGCAAAAGTCTTTAGGTAGCAGCCAATCAGATTATGTAAGATTACTTGTTCGGCTATGACTATACGCTAGGAGGACGAATAATGATCAATAAGTTGAGATGTCGTAAGTTGAGTGGTTTGCTGTACAGAGAATTATCAATAAAATATCAGAACTCTCTTCTTCTCATTCCAGCTCTTCTCTTTTTCCGAGACACTTGATTGATTAAAACTTGAAAGTGTACGGGAGTAGAGGTACTAAAATATCTGCCTTTCGAACTTGAAGCATTTTACAAACAATCTAGATATGAAAAATTTAATATACGATATTACAAACTTCCTTTGAACAACCTTCTTATGGTAAGCATGAAAAATTGACAATGAATAAAGAACACTATAGTGCTATACAATTATCGTTTGCATACAGTCAATATACAGATAGTTGTACACAAATAACAACACAGGGAATTAGATAAATGGTTTAAAACTTTAAATTCATACCATTTTGTTGATTCAGTATGAAAACGATATGTGCTTCTCCTGATTTTATATATTTCATACACGGTACACCTACAAAAATTGATCACAAGTTTTACTAAATAGATCTTCACCTCTTTGCCTAGCATCAATTGATATATTGGCTTTTAGTTTGTATTGTTTATACCGCTATCTACTGCATCGCTACGTGATTGTACAGGTTGTTCCTACTGTAATAAATATAGGAGCTTCAATACTTTTTCAAAATGTCCCAAAATCACTAGGAATGGCTACCAGAGTTGTTTTTGTCACCTGGAAATGGCCGTCAAGGTCTCAATATGGGGACGAAAACGTAGATATATTTATTGATAACTCTCTTTTGAAGCAACAAAACCACAAAAATCATGACAACGCAATTCAAGATTGCGAGAAAAGCTTACAGAATATTTTCTTGGGCTTTTGATGTCATCAAACCCCCACCCCCCCATGGTATCAAAGTTGATTGTGAATGAGCGATAACGACGAGCGAGCGTATTAGTCTACCTGGGTTAATGCTGTAGTAAAACTCCTTCCACTCGTCTAGCCACACCTCGGCAAGACGCGCGTTGTTATGGTTAACTATCTTAGAGGTACCCCCAGGGAATGTGTAAGGGGTGGACTTGCGGAACACGTGCCCGACGTGAGAGCACGTGGCTATTTCTAGGTTACCGCCACACATCCACACCTATAACAAGTCACAAGTAAGTCGCCAAAAAGGGGAGGGTCGGAGATGGGAGAGTTAGCTTCGGGTATTCGTACAGGTTCGCCTACGCGGGAGCACGAATAGGATGATGATTGATGGTGAATGTTTTCGTGCAATATCAGGGAAATTGAAACTTCTATTGTTTACCTAATGACCTCATCAACAGTTAGATTATTCAGGGGCACTAATGAACGGATGATATGAATGATGTTTACAAAAAGCCATGCCTTATGCGGGGTTGAACCCTCGCCAGACTTGACTTCAGTTTCTAAAGCAGAGCCTCGACTGACTGAGCCCGAAGGAAGGCTCTAATTTGTGGGTACGTCGGTGTACTACACAGCCATAGTGCTCACAGTTCCTTCATAAATATTGTAGCCGATTACATTCTCTTTAAGAATGGAAAAGAGATAAAATCAACACGGAGCTTGAGAATTTAAGAAAATGTTGAATGATCTATGCCAAAAAATGAAATTGGTTTCTATTAATTATCCAATATTTTTTACCAATATAGTGAGGTAATTTTTTTCAACTATTTTCTTTTTAATTTATGAGGATAATCAGACTAATTTCATGAACATCTTTGGTCGAGATTTTTTAATAAATAATGTATGCTTAGTCAGCAACGACCAATAAACACAGAATGAAGGTATGGTGTGGCATTGTAAACTTGTAAGCTGTATAATGTATATATTTTTTTCTTTTCAATTAGAGTGGTTAGTGGGAGGAACTTGAATTTCGAACAGTGATGTTGCATCGACATTCTGCATCATATAGATTAATATTAAACCAGGAGAGAACAATTTCATTTCCTCATTTCGTGACATGATAATAGCCGGGTTTCCAGTTGAAGATAATATATCTTGAGCTATACCTATACCTGCACTAATCCACACTATCAGGTTATTAATTAGTGTTAGCTGTCAAGATTGTGATGCATGATGAGATATAAGGCCAAGCTGCCACAATCGGTTGCCTCATGAGCTGTTACAACAATACACGAGCAAAGCGATACTAAATATCCCCGTCTACAAATCCAAGAAGCAATCATTAGCAGTTTAGTTGTTATTAGTATGGTACATTCGTCAAACAGCACATTACACAATACATTATAAGATTAGTAGATTCATGTAACAAAACATTAGAAACAATGTTAATTATAATATTATATTGAGCTTGCTACAAGAATTAGATACGTACCAGTTAGAATAAGTCAACTCAATTATTATTGGAAAAACTTACATTTAAATTTTACTCAGAACACGATGAACGCATACAAGAATTAATTTAATAGAATACCCTGTATTAGTGCGTCGAATGTCATGTGACGTAATATTGTTGTCATGGAAGCAATGACAACAAAACAATCAATTTACTACCATTGATTTTGGTTAAAATTCTTTTGGGTGGACATCGCGGACTTATAATGCAACAATGAATGATAATTAGAAGAAGTTGAACGTATAATTAATTTCACCTTCCAGTATTTCGTATTTTCTTATAGCAAACACAAAAACCCGTTACACTCTCTAGTAGCATTGCTAAGGTTAATTTCAAGTGCATTCAGCTGGCAAACTGCGTACATAGCAACACACTAAAAAAACACACGTCCTAGTTAGTAATCCCCAGACATTACGCTGTTAGTTTACATCGTCCCCAAATCGTTTACCAACGTAGAATCTACCTGGGTTCATTGCATAATAGAAATCACGCCACTCGTCCATCCAGACTTCGGCCACACGGGCGGCGTTATGCAAAACTATTTTTGAAACGCCGCCAGGGAACGTATAGGGGGACTTGTCACGGAATACGTGACCGACGTGGGAACAGGGGATTATCTCCAGGATACCGCCGCACTGCCACACCTGGAATAAGCAATCCGCACATTTATTACGGGCACCTCGTCATTCGTTGGGTGACCTGTCGCTTCGGCTGTTGCGATGGAACTGAAAGAATAAGTAGTTCACCTTCATGTTATAAAACGAGATAACTGAAATAAGTAACGCATGGAACTAAGCATAGGCCTAGATAAAAAAAAAAATGTGCGTACTTGAACTTTAACAGTAACTATTAATTACTATTACTATTACTACCAGTAACTATTAATGCAAGCAATGTAGGCTTATCTACACAAATTTTGAATGCCTTTACATTTTTAAAAAATTTGTAATGGATACAGAGTAAGAGAAACAAGTGATATGTGAAATAATGAGCCACAGGTAAAAGTAGGAGGAAACATATGGATTATTCATCATAAATTTGTCATCACTTCATCATTTCTCATCACTTGTTTCTCTACTGTGTATCATCATTCATCATTCATCATTCATCTCTCATATCATCAATCACAAAAAATGATAGTTTGAATGTTCTGGGTTGAATTTTTTCAACTGCTGAAAAAATGCTATTAGGCTGAAAATGATTAATGTAGGCAAATTATATTGCAAATCTGATAGTCTTATCAAATACTCCAAATGCTAAGAAGTAATTGAAATTAAAAATATTCTTAGTCAATTATGTCGGTATAGTCATATTGTATGATAGGCCTAAATAATGGTAGAATACCGGATTGTTGGTCTAATTACTAACTAGGCACAATGGGTTTCTTTTATATATCTTTGAGCAAGTGCACTTATTTAAGTGGATGAATGATTAAAAATACAGATGAATCATTAACTTACTCTAAATGACATTTCTAAATTCTCTCCTCCCCAGATGTCCATTCCTTCATCGTAGCTTCCTAGTTCGTAGAAATAGTCTCGGTCAATTGAGAACAACCCTCCTGCCATCGTGGGGGTGCGAAGGGGAGAAGTTCGGTCTCCGCCTCTTCTGTCCATTTCTCTCTGTGGCACACGATACCTGAAAACAGTTTTAGATGTCAGTCTTATGA
The DNA here is from genome assembly GCA_964007535.1 of Brachyptera risi. Lineage (NCBI taxonomy): Eukaryota > Metazoa > Arthropoda > Insecta > Plecoptera > Taeniopterygidae > Brachyptera > Brachyptera risi. The sequence continues at coordinate 39,089,059 of OZ023328.1, forward strand.
AATTAAGGTCAACGACATACTTATTTGCATAAGATCAACAGGTCAAACTGGTTATTGCGCAAAAATTATAATATTTAAGTGTCACATGTTCAAAATAGGCTTTAAAATACGCAATTTTAAGAATGCACATTCAAGGTAGGCAAAGTAGTAATTTCAAAGATTCCAGGTTTAAAACCGTAGGGGCTACATTTTTTCAACTATATCAAAAGCTTCATATAGAGATTGTTAGTAGGCCTACCAGTATCCTTCAGTCAAATTCAGTTCACAGGCCTAGGTGAGCCCCACCAACAATTAAATTTCATTTCCTAATAATTGATTATAGGCTTATCATTTCATATTGTTAATACTGGTAGAGCATACTAAAGGGTAATTGCCAACCTGACACATTTTAATGTCATACCATTTTTGAATTGGTAAAATTAATTATTTTACATCGCACGGTTGTGCGTCTCGGGTCAAACGTTACATCTTCACACTGAAAGAAATAATACCAACCATCGAAAATTAAGCTTCCAATTGAAACCACCCCAAGTCATGTCGGACGCAGTGATATATTCAAATGTTTCGTCTGATATGACATCAATGATTGGACAGACGACAGTTTTACGATCCTCAGCTATTCTTGCCAACAACGGTTCGAGCCAACCTTCAGTGCATTCGCAATGTGCGTCTAGGAATGTGATAACTTCACCCTTCACGTGTTTAGCACCAAGAAGTCGTGCTCGTATCAAACCAGATCTTTTTTCAGTCCGAAACACATACGTAGGTACTGGAAGGGTAGCTACATATTCCTCCAATTTTTTCCCAAGGTGTTCTCTTTCACTGGAATCGTCAACGAGTATAATTTCTTTCAGAAGAGGTCTCGGTGATCTGTTTATGGCACTCCAGACTGTTCGAAGAAGAGTGGACCACGCTTCATTGTGGAATACAATGACGATTGATGTTGAAGGTAATAATGATGCGTACTGCTTGTTCTTACAACTGTAAGGAAAGACAAAGCCAAATATAAGTGATGTAAAAGTTGAAGACAGAAATTACTATAATATGTGGGCCTAATATAAAATTAAATAATTACTCACCCTTCTAATCTGACATCAGTGAGAGATCTGTTGAATGAAATCATGTCACTTGCAAGCAAATTGAATTGATTCAGCTTGAACTTCTCCTTCATCAAAGCATCTTGATCCGCAGGTATATGTACAGGCTTTCCCATTTCGCCAGGGCTTCCTCGAATCTCGATAACTTTTGGAGCAGGTCGCCAGCGACGTAACTCAGACTTATCGTATTGTCCTTTAGCACCGGTGTTTTCTTTCCCACGATCATGTAGTTGCTCATATAGGATTCCTCTACCTTTACTGCTACTACCGCCTTTCACAGCATCTGTATTTTCGACTAGTGCGTTTGCAATTTCAATAGGTTGTCCACCATTAGGAACATTAGAACATCCCCAACCTGACCCTCCCACACAGTCTGAATAGAAAGTTAACACTACTACATCCACAAGAAACCATACCAAGGAAGTCAATAAAATCACTTTACAAGTGTGGATGCGAACTTTTGTTCGAAACATCGTAGGTCTCGTTCTATCACTTTACACCACCATTTAGGTTAGGCCACACCCTATTGTTTTATATTGTCATTTATACATAGTATATATGTAATGAACAACATGACTGATACACAACAAGATGATGTGTGATATGTAAAATAGATGCCTTCGTTAATTCTGTAAGGAGGTCGCAAGAAACCAGATCTTAAGTCACACTTCCATCATATGTAGGCCCTGGGACCACTGCAGAACTGGTGACAGTCGAAATCTTCTCAGGCCCTATTAATAAAACGAACACTATGAATTCATAAAACAACGAAGTGAAAAGAATGATAACTGCCCCGAATGCAGTGAAAATGAGTAATAATAATATACTGTTAGCCTATAATGTACCAACAAAAGTAGGCTAAAGCAAAATTAATCAAACTGGGATGAGTCGAGATTGTAAGAACAAGTTCACTTTGTCAAATACGAATGAATACATATTAAGATTATTTCCGCACATCAAATACTCATCAGTCATTAACTCACAAATACTTACGATTATGTTAGGTCCACTTTCACATCTAATATTGTCGAAAATCATTCAAAATAGTCGGTAAAATTTGACTCAGCAGTGCCACATCAGTTTCAGCCATTATTTCCCCCACTACTACACCCCTCAAAGGTCCAAACGCGACATGTTCTAACAGTGTTGCCAATTACCGTACGAACTTTTGAGTGTTGCCAGATGTGGAAAGTAAAATTATTTGGCCATCGTCGGCAATGTATGGTAATATAATCATAAACAAAGTACTGTAAAATAATGAGGAACAGTTATTTATGTATAGGTCTTTAACCTGATACCAATAGCAATCATGTATAAATATGTCCCATAATAACTTTACTGCCCCCTCTTATTTGAGCTAGGTGTGATAACCGTAAAATTACATTTAGGTGTACTGGATACTGTGAGATTTTCTCACGATTTGGATAGTTGGACTCCCACACAAAAAGTCAATTACCCCAGATTTCAGATTCAATTTGAATATTTTAATGTTGATGTACTATTGTTCAATTAAAACAAATTATCTAACAACGAGGGGTTAACAACTCCTGAAATCTGGTGTACACTTGTCATGAAATCTTCCTGAAATCCCTTGAAATCTTCTTGAATTCTCTTGAAATCTTCTTGAAATCCTGTGAAATCTCCTTGAAATCCATTGAAATCTGAAATCAGGTGTACACCAAATTCACTAGTAGTTTATCCCTCGTTTTACAATCAGTGATTCTCGGCTCTCCTGACTTGGTATATTTACAATTTTTACTGTTACAACAATTGATGACAAATCCAAAATTATACATTTATAATTGCACAAATAATCATCACAACAATACTAGAGAATTTTCTCAGCTAGAAATACTTCTCATGAACTACAAAATATTATTTAAAAAAAAAGTATTTTTTGGAAATATAACTCTAATAAATATTAGCTGCAAATTGCATACTTTTAATCAATTACGAAAAATGAGCTAACCTCAATTTTTCATACCATATTGAATATTTTATTTGTTCATTATAGTGTCGAATTGATTCCTGAAATTGTTTATTATAGTCTGGAATTAATTCCTGAAACTATATCTTATAAATTTATCACCACAATTAATTTGTAAAAACATTCAAAGTCAAACCTTCATACTGCGTAATTATGGTGTACCGTATAAGATAAAATTCGAGGGGCACGCATGATGATCTGGATCACCATGCGTTATGTAAACTGATAAAAATGATTGCACTTTCATTTTGTAAAATTATCAAAATAATATTAACTATTACACTTCTTCATAATTACTGCAACTAATGTAATACATTTGTTATTTCTATAAACTACAATCTATAAAGCATGTATCTATTTTCTAAATGGCATAGATGCCAAGCATCGAACCCGACTTCCCCGCACTTAACCATTGTTTGCAATCCATATAGAAAGTTGTTCTCTTCAAACCGATGACGATGTCTATAATATTAATTACTTTTATTGACTCTTTCATCTCCGTCGGTTCAATTGTTTTTCTCCCCTTCACCACCATTGCGCCGTGGTCGATGGTATATTTACCGCCGAGCTGCAAGCAAAGTTGACTCGGGGCATTCATGGTCATAAACTGTGACCAGCCAATGAAACCAGTTCTAGTCTTCACTCGTCTTCAACTCTCACTTTAGTCTCCTACAGTCCAGTCTTCCACGAGTCGTTACATAGGCAACACGCGGACAAATAAACTCAATCATGTAAACGTGATTAAGAGACACGATGAAACATGAATTATCACTACTTATAATTTTTTTGTTATGATTTTTTAAATCTTTTTGTGTTCTTTTTTTTTGTAGTTGTGCCGGTCGGTAAAAGCTATTGTTATGATGTGAATTGTTGATGTTTTTTTCCTGGATATTCTGACACTTCGGGATGCTGGAGATTACAAATCTCTTCCATCAAACAGGTATGTGTTAAATGCTCTCTCGATAGACCACATAACCATGACAACGGCGGTCCACTTCTCTTTTCCCTTTGTTGTCTGATCTACGGTAGGCTTATACCTCTTCTTTAAACTCTAATTGTTTTACTCGATTGCCCTGCACCCACGTTCGTCAATTATAAATAATAATCTGAACGAATGAATCGTTATTTATTTACTTTGAATAAAATACATCTAAATAATACATTTACATAAATATTCGGTGGCAAATTTCACATTACAAAAACATGAAACATGTATACATGTTAACATAATTATTTTATGTAAAATTAAAATGAGTTAAATATTTGGTATTTATGTACAAGTTAGTTAACGTCTAACGACAGAATCAAAATAATTGTAAAATTATAATATTTATAATTTATCTATACTCAAAATAATTATTTGAATATTGAAGGTGAAGTTGTTATATGATTGAAACCTTTCTAGATAACATGCTCCTTTGATATATTCAGTCTGATACCAATCAGATCTATAATCATTCAGTCTATAAGGCTTTACGAAGTTGCAACTATTGTCATCGTAAAATATTCATCCATCATCAATAAATCCAATACAGTTACTTGACGTTTGATTGTACTGAAATATCGAATACAGAAATTAACATACAAATTGTAGCTTAAATATACAACAATTGTGTAGGCCTATACAAGTTGTAGCTTAAATGTACAACAATTGTGTAGGCCTATACAAGTTGTAGCTTAAATGTACAACAATTGTGTATAGGCCTATACAAGTTGTAGCTTAAATGTACAACAATTGAGTATAAAAGTTGTTGCAGAGAAGTAAAACAAATGAAATACACGTGATGTTTACGATCGACCGTTTCGTATATACATGAGCAACAACGGTCGGCAATGTCGAGCCGCTAACAAATCAATGCCGTCCGAAGAAAGTGATAAGAATACCAAATATTATCCAATAACTATTGACTTGGGGAATGAATGAACCTAAAGTAGCACGATTTTATTCACCTGCGGTCTACCACACAGGCACATCTTGTTGAAATTATTATAATAATTTAGGCCTACACGATTTTTTTTTCACCAACATCTAATACTTAACTCGAAGCCATTGTTACCCAATTAATACCATAGATGAGAATTTACAGGGTAGGATCGTTTGGATGGAAAGGGTATCAAGTGGTTACCCCAAAGAGAGCAATTAATATTGTAGGTGTAAATAATTTAACATACAGTATAAATAGGTACCGAGACGCGTGGCCGAGTATAGTAACACACTGAACCGTCATTCGGGAGATCGGGATTCTATTCCCGCCATGGTCGACCATCCTGACAGGGGTTTATCGTGGTTTCCCTCTGTCGTTCAGATTGATACTGGGATGGTTCCTTAGCAACAGGCCACGACCGACTCCTTCCCACCATCCAAAACACCCAATAAAATAAACTTTCATCTCGTCATCCCATTCATCATCCACCGACGCCAATAGATCGTAGCCATCAGTATAGTGCGTCGTTAGAACCCAATGAAAAAAAAGTATAAATAGTGGACTGATAAGAGCCGCGGTTTGTGTAACTCTTGGTCAAGTAGACCTATCAATCATCTAACTATTAGTTACGGTACGAAAATAAGATAAGTTACCAAGGGTGATAACAAGTTGATCCGCTAAATATTGCTTAATCCACCAACTATCAATTCGTATAACTGGGCCCAAGTTCATTTATGTGTATATATATATATATATGTATATATATATATATATATATATATATATATATATATATATATATATATATATATTTATTATATATATATATATATATATATATATATATATATATATATATATATATATATATATATATATATATAATTTAATAACATAATAATACATATATACTATAATAGGCTATCGGAACCGGTATACAAAAATATACTATATGTAGGCCTATATAACGCAAATTTTATCAAATGAAAAAAAATATATAGAATAATAATTACGGTAGTGAAACAAAAATAGTGAAACGATATAATAGACTCACATTATTAAAAATTATGATAATTCATTGTACCATCACTTACGTATGTAATGTATGTATTGTTGTAAATCAAATAACATAATTGGAAATGAGTATAGTAACCAGCAGTCATTTTTAAAATGATACGATCCATCTCGTCTCATCTCACTATAATCGTTCTGTGTGACCTTGTTGACCTCCCCAATCACTTGACCCTGGTTTGCAGTCAGGTCACGTGTCATCATTCTTACAAACTGCATGCAAGTGTGTCGTGTGTGTCAGCAGTGCGCTCCACGGCCCGGCGCGGATCACAACAGCATCGTGTGCGCTCCACGGGTCAACTGATTGTCAGCCACAATGTGCTGTTACATTATTGTCAGCTGTTAGCACTCTAGCTTAGATCTTTGGTACAGTATTTTTAGTCATTCGATTTTAGTAATTGTGAGTAGAAAAAAATGAGGGAAATTTGAGAAAATTCACAGTTGTCAAGTGTACCACAGTAACAAGAGTAGAATATCACCGTCACATATGTGTAACTGAATGGATGAATATTAGCTGGTTTTTAGGCGCACTTGTCGGGTATATTTAAAATATACGGAGTGATATTTAAGTAAATTTACAGTTGTCAAGTGTATCACAATAACAAAAACAGAATAGCACTGTTACATTTGTACATATAGCCGTGCTATATTTAAAATATTGTGCTTTTTCGTGTCGAGTTTTACGTTAAGAAACGCCATTACATCTTTCAAAAGTGTTGAATTATTGAAATTGCAGTGATAATATGTAATTACTGAAGTTTCTACGATTATATTTAGTTTGTAGACGAAAAACAAAACTTTTTTTTTGTATGTGGTTATCTTTCGTTTTTACGTTGAATTTTGCAACGTGACCAAATGTAATGCGTGTCCCCGACATATCTGCGTGGCCATGTGCTAACAGTTGGTGTCAGTATCACCAATCACATCACTAGTTTTAGTACCACCTACTCACTGTGGAGAAGAATAGACCGTGGTTTGATCATGAATAGCTGGAGACATCTCCAGCAGTCAAGAAGGTAGGTCAAATGTCGCCCAACATACCTCAAGTCGCTGTAGTAGGCTTCGAGTTACCGGTAACGTTCGACCGTCTCCCCTGTCTATCAATAAGAACGCACGGGAGTGTCGATCCACCCACACTCAGGTTGACTAGTAGAAAGAAAACGCTGTAGATGTCGTGAACAACGACAACAGCTCAAATGTTTCAACTGAAAGTTATAGCTTGAATGCAGTAAAAAAATAAAATTCTGTAGTTTTTTTCTAAAACGTTTGATTTATCATAAATGATATCTCATTTCCTTGAAATGTGGTTTCTAAAGAATACTAATCTGGAATGGAGTTGAAAGATATTTGGAGGGTTATTCGGGTTAACTTGTGGAGCACGTGATAAAAGTCTCACAAACTGATATACTTTTCCACTTTTGAACTTATATTTATGTGAAATATAGGTGTCAATTTCGGCAACGCGTTGTAAGTTCTACCACACAAGACATATGGGGATGTCATTATTGCTGTTTTTTCGCGCAACACAAAAAAAAAACCAGTATAAGAGAGGACGAGAGAGGGGGAGGGGGCAAAGTAACTCCGATCAACCTAACCTCACAAATGTAAACATAACAGTTACCGGTATGACATGTTATACTTTATCGGTGCACTATAATAACAATGACTCTTTGATATTAGCCTCTCTCCGAAAATTGCTTGAATGAATTTTTTCCAAAGTAAAAATGTATTATTCTTCGATCGATGTGACCGTGACCTTTGTTGGCTATATATGTATAACGGTTTCAATAATGCATCGATTAATCGAAATATATTGTTGCATCAGCCACTTGTTGACTTCACCACTGCACGCATATGTCTCGGCTACGACTCTATCAGCTGTATAGACCTACCTGTTGACTGAGCTGTAATTAGATACGAGAAATAATCAATTAATTAATCGTCATCGAAAGATTCAACGTTTTACTGTTTAGGCTTGTCGGTAATTTATATATTTGTTTTCAATTATATAATTATTTATAATTTCAGTATCATTACTCATCAGTAGTATCATAGTTTGTTTAATTCTTCATAATATTTTGTTAAAATACTGATTCTTAATATTAACATAATTTGCATATCTCGTTTTTATATTCATTGGTATACTCATTTTTCTCCATATTATGTTTTTTTTTTCATATTTAATGCATTGTATTTTCACATTGATTTCTTATGCTGTATTCCACCTATTTGTGACCAGTCACCAATCAACTTTGATTTTCTTTTTCAGATATATTGTTTCATTATTATATTGTAATTATTTATACCTATTCGTCTAATATTCCTTTTTGATCTCATGTCATTCTGTGCCTTTGGCAGTGAAAACTTATGCGCAGAGCCAATTGTCACTAACATACACTTTACTATATCGCGAAAACTCCCGAGCGCTTGTAGAGGATTCATACGGCAGACGGTTGATCGTTATTATATTTATTTAAATATATTGTTTACTACACATTAACCGGAGCGGAGCTTCTTTTTTTTGTACGAAATCGATACTTTAGTTAGGTCGAGTGGACAATATAGATGAAACTAGGAAAATGTCATAAGTTAAGTTGTAAATTGTCTTGTTAATGACAATGATTTGAAGAAACTTGACTTGTTATTGTCATCGAATATAATTGACACAAAGCCATTATCTTCCGATTGGTATTAAGGATGACAATGTATCATTGCTTCGACGGAGCATCACAAGAGAGATCATTTCAACCCAATATAATGAGAGAAAAAAAAAAGAGAAAAAAAAAATATATATATAATTATAAGTATTTTCATTGAGATATATATAAAAATAGGCCTATATAGAAACATAAGTAGAAATATATAGAAATATTGTTGGCCACCCTCGGTAGCTCGGTCAGCTGAGGCACCGCTTCAGAAACTGAAGCCACCGTTGAGCGTGGGTTCGAGTTCCGCATAAGGCATGGGTTTTTGTAAACGTCCTTTTACTTATCATCACTTCATAGTTTCATAATTACATGCTCATTCGTACCCCCGTATAACCTAGCTGTTAGTGGGGTCATTAAACAAACAATTCTCTCTATAAAAATATTGTCGGTGAATGTATTTAACTGAGATATCCTTTGCTTTATTGTGTGATCAAGGTTTTCATTTTTTCCACTATGAGTTTTATCTATTGTTGACAATTTGTGCATGGACGTTGTGTAGAGAGAGTACTAGTTTGTGTTTCTCTACCATCTTGTACCACAGCTTGTACTAATATACTTGTATACACGAAAGAAGGTTCCGAGCGACCGTCCCCTGTATAGCACAACACTATTAGTGGGTGGGTGGTTCGCTCCTTCTTTTGTGAATAACTTGCACGTATCCACATCAAGGAGGTTAGATACTAATAGGTATATTATAATACTAATACGAATACTATTAGTATCTAACCTCCTTGATCCACATCGACGTCTACAACATTATTGCCATTGGCAGTGTGGGGACAGTGACAAAACTAAACTTGTAATAAGGTGTTTTGTGCAGTGAAACAGCTGAGATCTATTAAAACAAAAGACTAGCTTTGTGTGCTTTTATTTTGTATCGGATGAAGGAGAGAAGTGTGTAGCAAAGCACATGTAAAGCAAAATTTTGGAAAGCGTGAACATAGCTGTCAAAATGCAATTTGCGGCGTTTTCGAAATGTTGATAAACTTTATCAGCTTGGATATTAATGTGTTATTTCGATTCACAAATTAGAATATACATTGAAAGAGAATTGGAATCCAAACTCATCAACAAATCTCAGATTGAGTTGACTTTGGCCCAGTTTTATTAATAGTTAGTGGATTAGGCAATAGTTGTCGGTTAAACTTGTTATCACCCTTGGTTACATTGTATTCTTTCCGTACCTTGACTATAGTTAGCGGATCAGTACTTGACTAAGGCCCAGTATCACCACGGCCAGTTAGTATTTATCTGACAGTTCAAAGTTGTCATCACCATGGTGACCTATGCTATTTGTTTTCATCAACTCTCAGATAAATACTAACTGGCCGTGGTAATACCGGGTCTAAGGCCCGGTATTACCAAGTCTAGTTAGCCTTTATCTGATAGTTCAAACTTGTTATCACCATGGTTACCTGTGGTATTTGTTTTCACCAACTCTCAGATAAATACTAACTGGCCTTGGTAATACTGGGCCTAAGATTCGTAAAACTGGCTCTTATAGTGTTCAAACTTTGTTTTAAAATTTAATTATAAACTCCAATCTCACTTTGTTGACTCGTCAAAAATACTTTTTGTATTCACCATTAACAACCACCATTAACCTTCATGAATACAATAATTACATACAATAATAGTTATATACAATGTGAAAATGTACAATATGTGAATGTTCAATGTATATAAAAATAGATCCAATAATTGGTTAGAGCGGTCCCTATGCGTAATTTAAAAATAATGTAATTTATAATATAAATTATGAATTTTTGTTTGAATGGTCAACATTTTTTGGGAAATTTGAAGCTTCAATTTCGCAAAAGAGACAGACTTGGACATTGCCAACATAAAATATAGTATTCCTAGAGTCTAGACAGATAGACTGAGACAAAAATTAAACACAATGGAACTAAAAATAAAGTGCATTATTGTTCTCGACTGTTAAATCTTGTTCTTTGTTCTTAGATCAGCGATGCTGGCGCCTTGCAGGCGTCTCCTACGTCTCTGGCCACTGATCGTATGCGTTTCGACGCTGGGCGTCCTTTTAGTATGGACGTCGAAAGAAGTGAAACCGACGTCAGGTTCAGAACGAGATGACTGGGTATCCGTCAGGTAAGGATGATCACTTCTTATCTCTGTACAATAAGTCATATTCAGAGCTTTTCCTGAGGTATAAAGACGACATGACACGGATTTTGCTGTCTTCTGTACGCGTTATAAGCAAGGGGTAGACCGTGTGATCTGAGTGGTGAAGGAGCATATCGAACCTGGTTCGATCCCCGCCACCGTCCATCTTTACATGAGTTTTTCGTGGTTTTTCTGTAGTCTAGGCTAATGCGTGGGGTGGTTCCCACAATACAGGCCACGAACACTTCCTTTCATCTATCCTTCCCATTACCTATAAGAAATCTTCATTTCATCATCCCATCATCTCATTAATCATATTCATCCGACGCCAATGGATCTTAGTTATCACTATAGTGCGTCGTTAAACCCATTATATATACGAAAAGCACCGATAAGCATTGATTTTATAACCCATAAAGTTATACAAACAATTGTATAATTTAGTTTGAATCTGAACGGAAACCTTGGTAAAATCACACTTCATTTGAAGTTTGTGAAGAGTGTTGTAGGCTGACTTATATTTGTTTATTATTGGTACAATACAATCACTTAATGATATAAATTTGAAGAAGAAATCTTCGAGAAGAGAATGTATTTTCATTTTTTATTACACGAACAAACTAACTTGGAAACAAAATATAGTCATTTCAATGGTGTAACAATGAGACTAGAACTACTGCGATTAGTAGAATTAATAAAATATAGAGTCTTTCGCTGACAATAAAATATGATTATCTTATAATATTTTACTATAATGATAATAGTGTCAAAATAATCGTTGCTGATATCTGTAATATGATAGCAATAAATTATATACATTCTATAAAAATACACGAATATATATATATATATATTATTCACCTATAATTGCATATGTTGATAGATATTTTTGTGCACATATTAAAATATTATACAATTTCTAGCAGTTTTTGATTAAAAAACCACGAGGTCTTATTCGTCCTGTTACTGCTAATCGTGCGTAACATGTGACGTCATCCCGTGTAATGCTCTATAATAAAGTAATGCTTAGTTTGATGTAGGTTACTGTGGTGTTTAATCTATTTGCATATTCATTTTACTGCCACATTTCATTTTATGCAAAGTAGTTCACTTTTCATAGTGCAAGAGTAGTCTTATAGCAATCGATTTTCCATATGTTCTCTAAAATACTATGAAAAATAAAACTCATGTAGTTCCATTAATATTATTTTTATTCCATTTATTGAATAGCTTGAATGCCGTTTTTTTTTGTACATTAACAACAAAAAGATTATTGTAATACGTCATACACATATAACAACACACAATCACGAAATACAACATTACAAAATGGTTACACAATAATTGGTTATGTATTTACTCATTATAGGGCCGACTGTTATTTTTTTCTCACATAAGTAAACAACAGATGCCAACAGATAATAACTTGATAGCAGATACTCGATACATCTGTGATGTGAGATATATATCATTGCTCGTATTTTTATCTCGCACAACTGAGACACCAGCCTGTGACAAATATATATATATATATATATATATATATATATATATATATATATATATTTATATATATATATATATATATATATATATATATATATATATATATATATATATATAAATATATATATGATATATAAATATATTTATATATAAATGAATATAAATATATATATATAGGTATATATATATATATATATATATATATATATATATATATATATATATATATATATATATATATATATATATATATATATATATTTATATTCATTTATATATAAATATATTTATATATCATATATATATATATATATATATATATATATATATATATATATATATATATATATATATGTATATGTATATATACCGGTATATATATATATATATATATATATATATATATATATATATATATATATATATATATATATATATATATATATATATATGTATATGTATATGTATATGTATGTATATGTATATATACCGGTATATATATATATATATATATATATATATATATATATATATATATATATATATATATATATATATATATATATATATATATATATATATATATATATATATATATATATATATATTGCAGAATTGTTATATTAATTTGGCGTCTTTAGATATAGAGAGGAATTTCTCAAAATTTGTGTAAATCCTTACAACAGAGAGTGGGTTTATAACTAAATAACAGATGGTAACAGATAATAACAGATGTGATAGATCATTATCATTCGTATGTGCATATCATCTCGCGCTGACTGACAGCCTGACAAATACATAATTATTATAAAAAAGGTTTTTATGTTCATCAACTAGATATGAAAATGAATTTCACAAAAAAATGAGATATAAATTTGTATAGGCTTATATGAATATAGAATTTCAATACATTTTGAGCGTCATGATATATCGAAATTATAATATTGTAGGAACTCATGCCTTTTTAATATCTATTCATAGAACAAATTGAGTAGGCCGATAGCCTATGCCTATATCTTTGGTCTATATGATTTATATTATAGCTATAGGGGTATGATCATTCGTTATTGTTTTGCTGCATGTTGCATCTTGAAGCATAAATAAAAGTCTCTTTGCTACCTGGTAAAACCAGTTGACCATGTTAAATTGCATGGAATTTAACAGGTATCAAACGACAAACAGACTTTTACTTATGCTTCAAGCCCTGCATGTCTCGTTTAGAGGACATTTCAGTTATGCACACCGTATCGTAGGTAATTATTATTATGATAATATTTCGCCAACTACCGATATTTTCTTATTGACTGGTTTACGCGACTTGTTTACTTTTGATTGGTCATCATCACGAAACGATTATTGCCATTGGCTGGGTTGAAACTCGTCCAAGTCTTTGTGACGTTATAATTGTTCTAGAGCGGTGAATACCGCAAGGCTATATACACATTTTACATCCTCCCGAGTTCTTCTGAACCTATTATACTCTTTCGTGATGTGGTTTTAGGCCAGTTGTTCAGAAACTATTTTCGTAATGTCATTTTTTTATAGATACACTTTTGAAGAGTCTTTTTTTTTGTACACGGCACAGGTTTTTTTCATTTCTTCCTTAGAAATATTTCCAACGCTTGACTGGCTATACAGTTGGCAATAAATAATTAGTGTTATCCCTGGACAAAAGAGATACTGCATCCTTTCTTACTGCCAAACACTCAACTGCGTGCCTCTAGTATTCGAACGTAAAACACTTATTAATGTGATACAACATTTAAATAGAGAAGTGGTCTTACAATAGGATTTGAAATGTTGACAACAATTAGTATTTTACGTAAACGTATTGTTCAAATTTGCAGTCAGAGCAGATGTAAAGCAAATACTTTATGAATATATTTGTATCAAGTTTATGTGTAGGTTTCTTTCACGTGGTTTTTGTTAAGTAATAAATAACAAACGGTATGGCATTCAGGAGAATTGACCAAATTTGGTGGATTGAAATTTAGTGTTGCGGTTAATCAATTTAATAGATACCAGAATAACGCACCACACTAACTGGGAATATCACGTCCATGTTACGCAACAATGCGCACAAAATTTGTGAATTTAAATAACAATACTTTCAAAATATATTCAAACATATTCACTCGTCGATAAAACAATGAAATTAGTCCTGTTAGTTTGCCCAGTAGGTCAATTAATCAAATAGATAAACAAATAGGAAACAAGCTGTTAATTCTTTAAATCACCAAAAGTGAGTAATATGGAATGAGTAGATAAAACATGTTCATGGTTTATTCTCTATCGCTGTCGACCATGGCGGAACTCCGGGAAACCCAGTTTCGTCTCACATGAAAAAAAGTTGTCGATAAGACTGTGTTTGCTTCCCTTTTCTTAGTTCTATTTTCAAGATTTTTTCACCTCAGACATTTTTGATGAGCGTAGCGAAGTCTCCATCCCACTCTTATAGGGCTTTGTCTGTGTGTTTTTTTTTTTTTTTTTTTTTTTTTTTTTTTTTTTTTGTTTGTAAGCACTCCACAGGTCGCAAGGTTGACTGATCAACATGAAACTTTTTTTGTACACGCAAACTCATCCAACTTAGAACTGTATAGTTTTTGGGATGAATCGGTCGGACCGATTTTGAGAATCATCATCTCAAAGTTTCTAAAAACCCCATAAGATTTGGCTGGGCGGAAAATGTTGAAAAATAAAATCTCTCCAAATGGGATGAAATTTTCTCTAAATGTGTATACATAGATTTTACACATTATTACGATTTTTTAAGCAATTCTGATCAGTCGTTTTGAAGAAAAAAAATAAAATGACTGATAATATTCATAAAATATATCATAAAAATTATGACAGAATTAAGTTGTCGAGATTCACTGCTTTCTAGATTCAAGAGTTGACCAACAATGAAGTATTTTTTATATGCGTCAAGGTGTGTAGAATACCAGAGTCAATGAAGTGGCAAGAGTAGAACTTCTTTAACGACTTTTATAGCTTATTCAGATATCAAGGTGTGTAGAATACCAAAGTCGATAAAGTAGCAAGGGTAAAACGATTTCAAGGACTTTTATACCTTATTGAGATATCTCGCTCATCTTACAACGCATATTTCGCGTTTGACTAGTTTAACAATTCTTTATGACTGTTTTCTACCTGATTTTAAGTGTTTTCGTAGAGCTACTTAAAAACAATAATCAGGGTTTCGACGGATGGCTGATGTTTGACAACCAATCTTGTGGTTACAATACTACCGTAGACTACTAGTGGAAGAGGGATAGCGAGAATCAGTGGGATTGAGAGAGAGAGTGAGAATGAACGAGTGAGAGAGTGATAAGGTGAGAGAGAGAATTCAGATGAAACGGAAATGGGGTCTCGAAGCTCAATCGATGCCACGTACGCTGATTACGGAATGCCGATATAAGTATAATTATAAGCTAATTATAGACCTGCATTCAGTTTGGTGACTTTCCGATCTGTGTTCATATTTTGTGGTCAATTTAGAGACATTAATCATTTGGACAATAGTAGGCCTACTCAAAATAGCGATGCAAATGCTAAGAAATATATTTAAATAATTGGACAGTAACTTTTTTGTATAATAATTTTTAATTCGTTCTCTCAACATGTTTGTGTGGTTACCTTAGCAACTGGAATATTTGGCCATAAATAAAATAGTATATTGTGATTGGATAACCAAATCAGACACACACACACACACACACACACATATATATATATATATATATATATATATATATATATATATATATATATATATATATACATATGTGTATGTATATATATATATATATATATATATATATATATATATATATATATATATATATATATACATATGTGTATGTATATATATATATATATATATATATATTTAATATATATGTATGTATATATATATATATATATATATATATATATATATATATATATATATATATATATATATACAAGTTATAGTATAGGCCTATGTACGGCCTAGTATATAGTAGTAGTTTTGAACATACATATTATTACGCATATTCATATATTTCCATTTTCTAATGTGATATATAAGTGATATAGGAGCCAGATATATAATATTTCATTTTTATCAAGTTTGAAATCTATCAACCAGCAAGATGGATTTTCTCTTGACTTTTCTGCAGTCTCGAACTCGAGCAGTATTGAAGAAGAACCAGTCTAGTTTCCATCAAAGAGAATGCAAGTTATTGTTGGAAGAGAATACGGTTGGCTGCCTGGAGGCTGTGCTTGCACGCATGCTGCTGCAACACGAAGCTTAGTACCTGTTTATTGTACACACGGTAGTCAACCTTACAAAAACTTTAGCATTCCATCGAGAGCGTACTTCGGAGTAGAAAAATTATATTGAAAAATTCGCCTGCGTGTCATTGACGACTCGCAGTCTCCGCCCCCTTGACGTCACAAATCATACCGTCCAATCAACAGGGCCCAGATTCATAAAAGGTTATAACTTTGATCCGGCTCAAAGTTACGACAATTTCTAGAGGTAATACCATTTGATCTATTATTTTAGATTTTTTTTAATTTTAATTTTTTATTAAATCCATCATTATTATCAATCTATCATTTATTAAAATTAAAAAATCAAAAATGATAGATAAAATGTGGTATTATCTCTAGAAATTGTCGTAACTTTGAACCGGATCAAAGTTATGACCTTTTGTGAATTCGGCCCCAGGGCTGTTATAGATCTGTAGTGAAATTCAAATATCCAATCGGGGTATCTTCAAGTGACCACAAATGATGTAGATCCAACTAGCCGACTGGTGAAGCCACGCCTATTTCGAATTGTCAATTGGACCGTGAACAGTGAAAAGCGCAACACGACGGTAATATTTTTTTTCGAAGCTAAATATTATATTCATACAATACAATACTATGCACTATGAAACCATGTAATATATTGATTATTGTTTGCTTAACGACCCCACCAACAGCTAGGTTATACGGGGGTACGAATGAGCAGGTGATTATGAAACTAGAAGTGATCCTTTCACTAAAGGACGTTTACAAAAACTCATGCTATGTGCGGGACTCGAACCCACGCCCAACGGTGACTTTAGTTTCTGAAGCAGTGCCTCAGCTGACTGAGCTGACGGCGGACAATATAACGCCATACAGTATATAATATAATATGTACTTTTTTGTCATTATCAAATATTAAAATAAAACTTGACACAAAAAACATTGTTCCCAATTGTATGACCAAGGATGACAATACTTCGGACGTGGCAAGTTACCAGCCCGAAGGAATTGATTAATTATAATGCATAATATTTAACAAACTGTGAATATACCCAACTTAGTTCGGGGATAATGAACTTATTCAGAGAGGAAAAGAATCTTCAATATTCTAGTTGGTAATTCCTTTCAAATCTCCCTTTCACCTTCCACTCATTCTGATTTTAGTCTTAAATTTTATATACCTAGTTCATATTATTGCATAGACTCATTTCAGCTGTCAGGAATTCAAAAAATTGAAAGTTGGGATATATAAATATATATATATTTATATATATACATATATATATATATATATATATATATATATATATATATATATATATTTATATATATACATATATATATATATATATATATATATATATATTTATATATATACATATATATATATATATATATATATATATATATATATATATATATATATATAAATATTTATATATATATATATATATATATATATATATATATATATATATATATATATATATATATATTTAATTTATATATATATATTATATATATATATATAAATATATATATATATATATATATATATATATATATATATATATATATATATATATATATATATAATATATTTATTTGTTAGTCACATCCTATATTTCACGTTTACGACTGGAGGAAACCACGAACATAAAATATCAGAAAAGAGAAAAATATATACACTTGAAATTGAAAAGGCAAATTACCAGTGTGCCACTTGTAACGATGTAGGCGTGAATTCTGTAAATATTCAACAAACAAAATGCACGCGGATTTATAATTGGGTGAAGACAACAACCAAATGACCGAATTGATTGTTTGTCAGAAATAACCATTCAGTTTTACACTTTCTAGGTCAAGCTCATTATTATTTTAGCAGATGATTTGTTTAATTACATGCACGAAATAATCACCAATGATTACCAGCATAAGTGTGTACCTTGTAATGAAATGTCAGCCTTGAAAGGTTGGTTTAGTTTGTGAACATAGCTTGACACGGATGGTGTGATATTCGACGGTGCATTGCACCAGTCTGGTGTCGAAGCCGGATATTCCAATGAACAGGAGACAAGGTGATAATTAATATTAGGTCGTCCACCCTTCTGTACCGTCAACCCATGAATAGAGTCATATAATGATGTACAATGTAATTGTCTTCTTCATTACAGATCCATACAGTTCCCACTATAAGCTTCTTTCAAGTGATATCAACATAAATGTAGAACTGTTTGTTATTTTTATCGTTACATTAACACATGAATAAACTGGAACATTTAATTATCTACGAATTTATATATATATATATATATATATATATATATATATATATATATATATATATATATATATATATATATATATATATTGGTTTTATATGAAACTGACTGTCCGTAAAATATCTTCGTGTAGTACCAGAAAGGTCGAAAAATAAAAATAAATATATAAAACATAAATAAGTGGTCGTGTCCTCAGATTGTTTTTCAATCACATCTTTAGTTTAGTTTAGATTGCCACAATTTTTCCACTTGCTATCGCAACCTGGTAAAAAAACTGCCAACAAATAATGTTGTTATTAAATTTTATTATCCCTACATGACTTTGTTGGGATCTGACAGGTAATTATCATTAATTTTATTGATAATAATGTATTTGATCTTTTTAATAACGCCATTGAATGTGCGAGTGCTTCTTTGGCAATAGTATAGTCAAACAAAACGTATCTTCTTTATACTTCAGCTATAAGCTCGAAGGTGAAATGATGAAAATTGGAGAAAATTCTTTGAGAAAAAAAAAATCTTCTATTCATTGCAATTATTTAATACATTGTTTTTATGTTATATTTGCTCTATGTGTTACAACATATCATTTGGGAACGACATTTTATTGACACCATCGGTGCTTTGTATTTCTACCTCCATGAGTAACTGTTTCTTCTTGAAAATAATCCAAGTGCTAATTTGATAAGGATTGCCTCGCTGTATTGGAGTAGGGGTTATAATGACATCTGCCAATCTGTAATGCTAGCTGCGTTGTCTATCTCCCATTACCAATCATCTTGTGGAGTGGACGAGTTACAATTTATCATACGTCTCATTAAATGTAAATCACGCTATACATTATCTCCGAGTTATATTATTTGTACTTCAACAATGAGGGGATCTCAATTACATCAAAATTCCAATTTCCAAGGTAATGTCAACACAATTACATACAGTTTAATATGATTGTACAAAATTGTATCATTAGTGAAGGAATTACCAACTTTGGAGGAGCTCAAACTGTCAGTTTAAAGTTGTTATCACCACGGTTTCTCATGTTGAGTATTTTCACCAACTTTCAGAAGGCTAACTGGACTTCGTAATACTGGGCCTTACAGTTATTTTATTTGAATGTAGTCATTTTTAATCTGTGATCCATGCATTCAGGTAGCAGCAACAGTTCACACACATTTTGTCACAAAACAGTATAAAAGTATATTTATAAAACTGTTACTATCCTTCTTTCAAGTGATGACGTCACACATTGTTGTGATAAGAATAACAATGTTTCTCAAATTGAGTTCTTCAAACAAAAGTTCAGTCATTTTATCTAGAGATAGACCTACCATCATGCCACCTCGAGCGAAGACTTCACTCACAGTCATAACATTACCTGATTGTAGATAATTTTACTTAATATATTCAATATCGTATATCAACGGTATGATTATAAATAACAATGCAATAAATAACAATAGTATTTCATTATTCCCAGCCTACAAATAATCTATGGTTCTCATTAGTTATGTTCATGTATTTACAATCCCGTGTAAATTCTGTAGATTTCTTATTTGCGATGGGTTTGCATATAAATTTATTAATAATTATGTAATTTGTATGTAAAAAATGTTACGTAGATTAATTATGTTTATTTTTATAAACACGAGTTTTTTTAAAGTGCAATTTTTTTAAAGTGTTTAACGAGAAAAGAATAGCTGTTTCGTTTGCTAGTGATGTTGTATGTATAGCCAATTGTGTTGTACCAAAGAACACGTTTTAATAAGAACACGATGAAATAATGACTTGAGGGAGACGGAGCTATAGTATGCAAGACGTGTGAAAAACCTTTTTATCTGTTAAAAACGCTATATTGGATCTATTATATATATTTTTATCTCTTCAGTTCTCACGTACGTCAGTCAGCACACATAAGTTTTTTCAATGTAGTATGTATATGAAATGTATATAAATATAAATATATATATATATATATATATATATATATATATATATATATATATATATATATATATATATATATATATATATTTGAATTGAGAAATCTTTTTTTTAAATTCAGTTTCACTTTGATTCTGGGAAATTCTGAGAAATTTTCTAGAAAATTCCTAGAAATTTCTAGAAATTTTGAGTGAATCGGTCCCACATCATAGAAGTTACTGATTTCAGTGTGGCCTATACTTTATCGGTTGAACTGTAAATCCATTCAGGTTGTCTTCACTTATTTTTCTCCGGCACTGCTTTTCGTGGCGATCCACTATAGCTACTATAGTTTCCTCATACCAAATTTTGTGTTTCTCTTCTATATGATGTTTCGCAATGGCCAACAACCTCGAATACTTGGTCTGTCCATGGTATTTGTGTTGTTTCAGGCGATCTGAAATGGTTTCTTAGTTTGACCAATATAAATATGGCCACACTCGCATGGTACTTTGTAAACACCACATGACTCCAAGTGTACCTTGTCCTTTAATGGTCTGAATTGACTTTGCAGCCTAGTGGCTAAAATGATAGAATGATTCAATGGTATAGGTCTAATGGTTTTTATATCATGCCTTATCAACATACGTCCTATTTTATCTGTTGCGCCGCGTGCATATGGTAATAAAGCGGTGGTTTACGGAATTCTCTAGTTTCTTCCTAGTTGTTGTCGCAAATATATAATATAATATATATATATATATATATATATATATATATATATATATATATATGTATATATATATATATATATATATATATATATATATATATATTTAATATAATATATATATATATATATATATATATATATATATATATTTAATATAAAATAATATATATATATATATATATATATATATATATATATATATATATGTAGAGACATATATATACATATCTCTTATTAGCTAAAATAAAGTGAAGTGAAAACTCATTTCTCATTTTCACATTTCGAATTAAATCTGGGTCAATTATTAGTTATGCTTTTGGATAATTATATATAAGTAAAAAAAACATTCATAAATATATATTTCGTTATCTTTTGTGTTAATGTGGAATGGATATGGATATGGTTTTTAACACGATTCTTATTAGTCTCAATTAAATGTAGCTTTCATTACTTCATATACGGGTTGTATGGGTCTGTAACGATCTTAGTCGACGTTCATAACTTTTTTCTACAATAATAACTAATTTTAAATGCCAACATGATGGAATCAACTGAAACTTTCATCTTCTATTTTCAACTATTTATCTGATTACAACAGAAAAACATCAAGATCCAGTTTGTTGTCGAAAACCAAGATTGAATTTATGCTTTTCATTACTTTTTGTAATTTATGAAATTAATAAAAATTGGGTGCTGATAGCCCAGCTGTTGAGCGCCTGTAAAATATATCAATCAATAAATGTATACAAAAAAATCTTTGTCTCTTTTTCTCCACACCCATTTCTCATTCTCATCCAACACGAACATAAAACTAGTTTTTCCCAATTTAATTAATACAAAAAAAAACTTTCTTCGACCATCGAGTAACTAGTAAAATTAGACTGTCGAATTTTTCAAACTGAAATCCGCTTATAAAAACCGAATCTTCTTCCGGTCTCCATTCGCAGGCTTGACCGACCAACCGCGTCGATGACGATAGCTAAATTGTTTTATTATTTGACTAACTAGAAGCTATCGTGTCCATCTTTGTGATTCGTGACCACTGCAGGTTAATGGCCAAGTTGTCACATGAGGAACACGACTGTGAAGGAAGTCGTTTGCATGGGTTATTAATTTTACCGACATTATTACCGACACTTGCACTTGCAGTATAACTATAGTAAGAGGAACATGGGTGGGGTATATATATATATATATATATATATATATATATATATATATATATATATATATATATATATATATATATATATATATATATAGTGGAAAATAATGCTATTATAATAAGTTATATTGTAAAATATGTAAATTGTGTACCGATTTCCTCGAAAGAGGGTTAAAGGAATAAACACCACTACTACTACTACTACTATATATATATATATATATATGCGGATTATTTATTGAAAATACAGTTGATATGCATTTTGCTATTCGTATGATGTTTGGACGGTTGTACTTTCTAGTTTCGATATATCAAAATTACAATAATTATTTCGCGTGATGACTAGAATTTGCAACTTTTTTTATATTTCCTCAGCAATCAGCTCGGGAGTTTTTGAACCTGTTGAAAATTCGGCAACATCTTTTTTTCTAGACTTTCATAAACAAATTTCTTCACCTTCTACATCCATATTCACGTCAACTGCATTTTACTTACATATATTACTGAAAATAATGAAGAATTTACTTAACAATGATAGGCTAATCTTTATAGCGTGGGACTGCAAAAACAATCGACGCACGTTTCAAAATAGGAATGTTATTCCACTCAATGATAGGTTTAGAATGTATTGTCGTGCTAATATTATAGGTTTCCATACTGCCGTAATTCTCGTCAGAATGCCACGCTAATATTATTATAGAGGGCCGTGTCTCGGGTGAATGACTGAATGTAATGGTGGTGGTGGTCTCTGCACGATATGGTAACATGAATGTTATTGTTGGACCGGGACTTGATTTTGATTACTTGACATTGTCAACAGGAAACTTTTTGTGGGAAAAGAGGTATTATTTGATTCAAAGTTAGTGTCATTGGACGAGAACACGTGTGGTATACACTTGCAACTTTTAGTTCGAAGATGATGTTTTTTCTATTCCATGTAGTTCGCAGAAATTTCCTCTTCGGTCCTCGTTTATTTTATAGCTACTATTGATTGTATACGAACGGATGCTGCAATACAATTAATTGAATAATGATTATATTTTATCAACATTTCAAGTTATTGCAATGGTAATCATGGATTTGTATTGTTACCGATTATTTTTTTGTGAATTGCCGAGCATATAATTTGATGCTTATTTAATCAGGATTCAGTAGAAAAATCAAGCATTGAAAAGGTTCGTAAGCCCTATATTAAAACAATAAACATTTCTACTTTTAGAGTAATACCAAAAAATTGATAAGATTCGGCAAAATTTTTGAAAACAATTTTCATCCATATTTTCAACAATGACTTTAAACGGAATTCGATATTGAACAAAACGTCTTCTAAAATCTTCGAAAATAATGTCACCAAAACTTTTACGTTTCAACAAGATTTGAAAGAAAAATCCCCTAGAATTAAAAAACAAAAACAAATGCTAGCAAATATTTTCAACAAATTATCAATAAATTCAAAAAAAAAATCTTCAAAAGTTATTGAACATGAAAACAAAAATTCAAACTCAATGTTGTTTTCGGCAAAGTGCATGCAAATGAAATTGATTGTTTGCTTCCACTCGACTAATAATGCGTGTCTCTTTGTTTCAGGCTGGGACGTAACCAGAGGGAGTATGTGGACAGAAGGGGAGTACATGTGGTGGTCGGACACTACATGGGTGACACCAACAACTTGGGTCTCCTACCCAATCTCACTGATGGTAACTTATCTCCACTCATATAATCAATTGACAACTCGCAGTCTCCGCCCCCTTGACGTCACAAATCGTACCGTTCAATCAACAGGGCTGTTAGAACTGTAGTGAATTTCAAATATCCAATCGGGTTATCTTCAAATGACCACAAATGATATAGATCCAACTGGCCTACTGGTTAAGCCACGCCCATTTCGAGTCGTCAATTGTTATTTATTCATTTGTATATTTATTTATTCATTTATTTTCATTTTTTTATATAGGTTTTAACGACGCACTGTGCTGATAATTACAATATATTGCCGCTGGTAAATGATATATGAAATGATGAGATAATGATATGAAAGGATATTTTATTATGTGATATTTGGATAGTGGGAAGGCGTCGGTCGTGGCCTATTATTAACGAATCATCCCCGTATTAACCTGAACGATAGAGAGAAATCACGAAAACCCCTGTCAGTTGACCATGGCGGGAATCGAACCCCGGTTCAGTGTACTAGCTACTCGACCATTCGTCTCAGTTTAAGTTATTCAAAGAATGAACTATTTATTTATATATCTATCCCCATTTAAAATATGGATGAACTTCTTATTATTTCAATAACTATGACATGTATGAATATATATATATATATATATATATATATATATATATATATATATATATATATATATATATATATATATATATATATATATATATATATATATATATATATATATATATATATGAGACAATAATTCTTTCGAAAAAATGTAATCCTAATACATTCAGGATTAATCTAGTTGGTGGCCGCTGTGCGAGTTTCATTTTTTGTGTGTGCTGCGACAATATAAAAACACATGCAGTTTCGGGCACACCCTCGAAGGTGTGGTTCCTTTGAGACGACGTGAAGATTGGTAGAGTTTGAAAATATTTAAATGTAATATTATTTGGACTATTTTCCTTGTGGTAGAGTTCCAGTAAGTACGAGCATAGACTATGGTACGAGTTTCATTTATTGATTCATCAAATAATAGAGTTGTGTGGAGGACGACTTGCCGATGGGACGAGCTAGATTTTAGATGAATTTCAACGGGGTAAAGTTTTATTATTAGTTTTTAAATATGTCAATACCAGCTGGGAAGAGTTTCAGTTTGGTAGACTTTTCTTGTGGTAGAGATTCATTGAATATATTTTAATATATGAGAAAATAATTTCTTTAGGGACAATTTGTATTTTGGACGAGTATACTTGTGGTATAAATTCAGGCAACCCATTATGGATGAGCGAAGCGAAGACTCAATTTTACTGAACTTTAAAAAAACGTTTTTTTTTGGTTCGTACTCCACAAGTTAAAATCATTCATATGAAACATGACGTATACTCATGTGTCATCATTCAACTTGCTACTGTTCAGTGTAGAGGCCCAATCGGTCGAACCACCTTTGAGAAAAATAATTTCGAAGTTTTGAAAACTCTCATAAAAAAAACCCAGAGGGGAAATAATTTTAAAAATTTTCACCTCGAATAAATTAAAATTTCTACGAAATTTAAGCACACATATGATACTCATTATTATTTCAAGTCAGGTAACTTTTTATTCCACTTGTAAATACATTATATGATAACATAATGACTCACTTATGTGTATGGGCTCGGTGCCTTACAGGTATTGAAATACGTTTAGTTTAAAACGAAAAGGAATTTAACTGAATCAATTAATGATGGAATTAATTTAACTACAGATACATAAAATATAATATACTGGTAATCATTACTACTTGAACATATGTCATTATAATATTATGAATTTAACTAAAGGTTCATAAAATGTAATATAATAGTAATCATACTATTGAGACTGTTGATAGTGATCAACACTATCAGTACTATACAGTACTACACTACACTATCAGTATATAGTGTATACAGTAGTGGATAGTGTATACAGTACCCTATCAGTACTATCAGTAGTATCAGTACTATTTGAACATATGTCATTGTAATAGGGTATGCATTATAAAGAAACGAATAGGCCGTTTTACGGCTTTAGATACGAAAGTTATTATGCAATAATTTTTATATAAATTCAATAGCTCTTAGGAAGCTATCAATAGATGATCAACAGATTGAACCAATTAATTTGCACCTTGACTATTTTTTCCAGGACTGTACATTTTACATAAAATCTCGCTCATCCTACAACGCATATGCTGCGTTTTCCTGATAGTAATTCATTATTCGATATCAATATGCTTTGTTAACACAATATTTCGATTATTGTTTAGGACATCTTCAACAAGTATTTCGAAACATTCAAAATACAGTTAAATACGCACTGTTTTTGGTACAATGGTTATGATCCGCATCTTGTCTCAGTTTTCTTTTTCCAAATATGTTATAAACTTATAAATACACATGACAAAGATTTGTGAAATAAAAAAAATTTTGTTCAAATAATTAAAAATACTGATAATCAAGCTATTTGAAAAAAAATGACTTATTACAATACTTATCTAAATTGATAATGTCTTCATAAGAATGAATATATATGAAAAAAAAATGAAAACGAAAAGTAAAATCATCTATCTTTCAATGTTGCGTGTTTAAGGGTGGATTTCAGAGCTCATCTACAAGTAGCCAATCAATTTATAAAAAAAATCAACATTGATAACCTGACGCAAATTGTTTATCAATCAAGTTCAGACATGACAGGATTTTTCAAGCGAGGCATCACAAAAGTGATATTAGCATCTCAAAGGAAATAATTAATTATGTAATAATTAATCATAAACGTCGACAGCAATCTAGCTTTGAATCTCTAATCTCACAAATACTATTAAAACTAGTTTCCTGAGTCTAGGGACTAAAGGAGTTTTAGTTTCACATGACATGGTGGTTCATGCACAACCGTGTCATTGAGCTATATGGTATGGTGATTTCCCAGTGTCACCTTGCCCCGCCACTGCAGTCATTGTTATATTATTTTATATTCATTATTATTTTAATTGAAAAATATTTTATATCTGTCATCGAGTCTTTATAAAGTTTGTCTTTTCACACGGTCTGTCCATCCAATTTAAAGTAAAAATTAAAAGTATCAAATTGGCTCCAGGGCTTGGCTTCTGAGAAAAAAGTACTTGAGGAAATGTACAATTCAAAACCTTGTAATTGGCTTAATTATAGTGTTAGAAAGTGAGATTTTAACTTTTTTCATCTAAAAGTTAGGATACTGTAAAACGAAGTCGGTTTGGTTTTGAAACTTGTAAAATAGTACGGTCTATTATGAATAAATAAGATATATTTTAATGATTTTTTTCTCGTTTGAAATTTCAAGGAACAAACCAACGGAAAATTGAAAATGGTCTTTATTCTCAAAGTTAATGAATGAGATTGAACTTATCATATTTTATTTCGTTGTGTTATGAAATCTAGATGAGCAATTTTGCACAATTATTTCGTCTTTGAATCAATGCTAATTGTATATTTTTAGTTGTCAAGGAATGTTTACAAAATTTTATGGGATTATAGATAAATCTGTATCAATAGAACGGGAAGACTTTCATAATCATATTTTGATTTTAATTTTTTTTCCAGAAATTATGGTGAAAATTGACCAAAATGACCAAATCTCATATACCAAAGACATATTCTAAATCACTTTTACTCAAGGTCTTGTGAAGGACGAACATACAGTTTGGAAGGTACAATTATTATGTTGACCTGACCATTTTCAATTAATATTCTATTCTTCTGCTAATGTTTACGATTCATTTGATTTTTTTCATCAACATCAATAACTTGATACAAAATTATTGTTCCCATTTAAAGCTAAATTAAGATTTTTTCACACGAATCAACTCTTCGTAAAATATCTATATTGTTTTTATAATTTTCAAAATGTTACTTTTTCTATCATTTTGTTGAAATTAAAGAAAAACTGAATAATTCCTTCAACTACTCCTTCAATAATTCTTTCCTTCAAAATACAACATATGGTCGCTGGAATATTGTCTTATTTAAGCGGAGGGTCTATGAAATGTAATGGAAAGCTTGAATTCCAAACAAATATGTCAGTCCCTTCCTGTTTAATTCATGACTCATTTTAACCATTTTCAATTGGTGACATTTGTTGCTCGAATTCTTAATATGTTTCTTAATTACTTTGATTGATGTTAAAAAATTAAATCATAATTTTTTTGATCAAAACGGGGAGTTTGATTCATGTGAAATTCTGAATAATGTGCATCATTATTATATTGAAATACCGTGAAAATTTGAATTCATTCGAAGAAAATAATTTTTCCGAATTCTCACCACTGAGTTATTCTTATGGGGTTTTTAAAAATTCAAAACGGGTTTTCTCATAAGTGGTGCAACCGATTGCACCTCAAAACTATACAGTATCGAATTAGACGAGCACACTTGTGTATGCCAAGTTTCAATTGAATGTGTACTTTCGTTTGACCTATGGAGCGCAAACAAAAAACACAAAAATGTTATTTTTTACGAGTTCGATGAAATTGTAATGAGTCTTCGCTTCGCTCATCCAATTAGTATGAGTATTATTTATATCATCGTATTATTATATACAGCTTATTATACAACTTATTATTATATATACATCTTGCAATAATCGATGTATTTATTTAATATGCAGAGGCTACTTTCCCACATACACAAGCCAATTGGCTCATGCAGATTCTATTTTCAATATTATTTACTTTTCAACTCCATTATTACAGCACTAAATTACATGTAAAATTAACTATAATCCTTTTGAAAACCATACATTCAACCTATTGTGGAGGATTTATGTCCATGTTTATCACTATATAACTATTATGTTGTGCCTAATTAACATTTTATTGAAAATAATAATACATAAATTTAAAAAATTGCATTTTGTTATAGAAATGCTCAACACGAACAACTTCGATCCGAAGCCCAACGAGGGAAGGAACGGGCAGCCCGTCATGATCCAGCCTCATCAAATGGGCAAGATGAAGCAACTGTTCCATATCAACAGGTTCAACTTGATGGCGAGCGATCGGATCCCTCTCAATCGTACGTTACCGGACGTCAGGAAAAAGAGGTTAGCGCAGAGTTGATGATAGCCAGATATATTCAATACTTATTAATCGTACTGGGTGGGTGGACCAGTGACTAGCTTGCTGAACCATCACTTGGGAGATCGGGTCTCAATTCCCGATGTGTCGGCCATCGTGACAGAGGTTTATCGATCATGGTTTTCCTCTTTCGTTTAGGTTGATACTGGGATGGTTCTTTAACAACAGGCCACTATACCAACTCTTTACCACTTTCCAAAAACACATAATAAAATAAGCTTCCCATCATCGCCTTAAATCCAATATAAATGAAAAAATGATCAATTATTGATGAATTCATACAAATTAGTATTACACGTATCACTAGTATAACTATAGTACTACTATAACACTATAACTAGTCAAACGCGAAATATGCGTTGTAAGATGAGCGAGATATCTCAATAAGGTATAAAAGTCCTTGAATTAGTTCTACCCTTGCTACTTTATCGACTCTGGTATTCTACACACCTTGATATCTGAATAAGCTATAAAAGTCGTTAAAGAAGTTCTACTCTTGCCACTTCATTGACTCTGGTATTCTACACACCTTGACGCATATACAAAATACTTCATTGTTGGTCAACTCTTGAATCTAGAAAGCAGTGAATCTCGACAACTTAATTCTGTCATAATTTTTATGATATATTTTATGAATATTATCAGTCATTTTATTTTTTTTCTCCAAAACGACTGATCAGAATTGCTTAAAAAATCGTAATAATGTGTAAAATCCATGTATACACATTTAGAGAAAATTTCATCCCATTTGGAGAGATTTTATTTTTCAACATTTTCCGCCCAGCCAAATCTTATGGGGTTTTTAGAAACTTTGAGATGATGATTCTCAAAATAGGTCCGACCGATTCATCCCAAAAACTATACAGTTCTAAGTTGGATGAGTTTGCGTGTACAAAAAAAGTTTCATGTTGATCAGTCAACCCTTGCGACCTGTGGAGTGCTTACAAACAAAAAAACAAAACAAAAAAAAAAAACAAAAAAAAAAAAAAAAAAAAAAAAAAAAAAAAAAACACACAGACAAAGCCCTATAAGAGTGGGATGGAGACTTCGCTACGCTCATCAATAACTTCCATCTGATGCAACGATGCAATAGCTATACCTAAAATAAGATGTCAAAGAGAAATCCTTACATATACCATCCGTATAAATAAACACTTGCTTTCATTTATTTTTGTATTCAGCAAATATTCATTTCTCTTTCACACTGTAGATATGTTGAAAATACTGTATGATGATAGTGAGGTACAGAACAACATCAACGCAAAAAAACATAAATATCTAATTTGTTCCAGGAACTTTACAAAACTATTAAATCTGATTACCTGCCTCTCAACATGCAACAAGAAAATTCTTTATACCCATCTTCTCTCTCTTTCTTTCTTGTATCACCTCTCTTTTCATGGCTGCACTGTGTAGATTATAATACTTCATTGTCACACAAATTGGTGATGAGTTTTTCTTTACTTCTATTTTTTTAAACTCATGCCAACTGTTCAAACATTAATGTGACAGTAATAATCACAGATGAACTCAGCAAGAGCAAAGAAATGGCAGGTGGCAGAATGTGGAGATTCATTTCTATATTGTCATTTTGTTTATAGGCTTTTTATCATTTGTATGAATGAAATTGCTCCTTTCTATTGTTTTAAGTGGGAGAAGAGAGTGCAAGTTCTTGAGAGTGTACACACTAAATTCAACAACTAATTTATAAGTACTTGAATATTACTCTTTTCGTAGAATCAATTTATTAAATACTGGCAAATCTGGCAAATTTGATGAAATCTTGATTTCAACTTGATCAAGGATCAAAGTTTGGCTTAGCTGATCTATAAATTATTATTGCCCATCAATGACCTCATCAACTTCTAGATTATTTGAGGATATAAATGACCGGATGATGGATTAATGTCTACAAAAAACCAATGCCGTAAGCGGGACATGAACCCACAACCGACCTGACTGTACTTTCAAAAAGTAGTGTCTCAAGTGATGAACCACTGGGGCAGCATTAGTTTTTCTTATAAAACTCAACAATCAGATTATAAATGAAAATAACATTGGTATTCTAGCTTATCAATAGAGACATGTAAACATAGCTTCTATTTTTTCTTCTCATAGCATTTTGAATTTTGAAACTAGCACTTTGGTGCATCTATTATTTTGAAACATCGTGTTTTGTAGCGCAACAACATTCTGTAGCGTTGCAATACTACGGTACGCTTAGAACCAATATATAACGTACAATAGGCATACAAATGAAACACTCAAGTTGATAGTTTTAGTAAAAAGGTGTCCATCACCAGGTTAAACTTAAGCCTCATCTGCCGCCTGCATTTGCAGATGCATTTTAGTTCTCGAAATTCCTCAACTGACTCCACCTATTTATTCCCCAATTAATATATTCTGCAGAAAATGACATCTATAAAACTTTTATTCCAAATATAGCGTCTATATCGCCAATATGTTGAAGCACTGCGGATTCATATATTTGCAGCTCTCTGTCGCCTTTTCAAAAACATGATAGAGCTGCATCAAATGTATAGAAACATGAAGAAATGTTAGAAGAATATGCTTCAAAGCACTTTTAGATTTTGTCACTTTTATAGCAATTGCTATTTTTATATGTCTCTACTTATCAACAACTTGAATCCCGGAGATTGGATTGGGATGATGAAAAATTCGTTGAACTGAGCCCCAGTCTTCTCTAATTATTAAGTAAAAGTGTTTACTCGTTTCAGATGCCAGCACAAGATGGTCGACATAACCGGCCTCCCGACGACAACCATCATAATCGTGTTTCACAACGAAGCGTGGTCTACTCTTTTACGTACAGTGCACAGTGTCATCAACAGGTCTCCTAGACAATTGTTGCAGGAGATACTACTTGTGGACGATGCCAGCGAGAGAAGTGAGACATATTCAAATTAAAGCACGAGAATATGTTTTCAGGATTTTGTTCGATTTCATTAACGTTAAAACTTCTTACTTATTACATATTGAAAGAACTGAAATGAAACTGAAACAATGATTTTTTTCACCAAAGTGTAAATGCACAGTTAATTCTAGTAATCTAGTTCTGAAAATGAAAGAAAATTAGAAATATGTAATAGGAAGCTACCCAGAGAAACCTGCAGCTTACCAAGTAAAATATTTAGTTTTTTTGTGATGGATAGGAAACTTTATGTCTAACAATATTTTACTGATTTTCGTTGCAGCGTTCTTGCGTGAACCACTGGATGAATATGTGTCAAAGCTGGAAGTGCCAACTCGAGTACTGAGAGCAAGCAAACGTCTCGGTCTCGTTAAAGCTCGTTTATTGGGTGCTAATGAAGCTCAAGGTCAAATTCTCACGTTCTTAGATGCTCACTGCGAGTGCACAAAAGGTATGCTAACATTTGCCATAGTTACCACTCACTAATGGATTTAATGATATTCATTAATATGATATTCATATCCATTCTAATCAGATCCTTCACACGTTTTTTGGATGATTTGAGCCTAAGTTTACAGTAAAAACCATCATTAACCATTAATTATGAAAAGCATGACAATCTGACGTATGATTTCAGGATGGCTTGAGCCGCTGATTGCTCGAGTAGCCGAGGATCCGACTAGGGTCGTCTGCCCTGTAATAGATATAATCAGCGACGATTCGTTCGCTTACGTACGTAGTTTCGAACTTCATTGGGGAGCTTTCAACTGGGAGCTCCACTTCCGCTGGTACACTCTTGGTGTTGATGAGATCAAGAGGAGGAAACAAGACATCACTGTACCGTTCAAGTGAGTCTACGAAAATAATACAAATACGACCTTTTGACTACTGTCTTGTCACGTTAGAAGCAAGAGTAAAATGTTTTTCTGTAACATACATGTATTAGGTGCATTATAAATGGGCCATTCATGATGGGTTGCTAGATGCTTATATCTCTCTCGTTAGCTGCTGTTCTCTCTTCCTCTTTGAACACGTCATATACTCTAGACTCAGGCTATTTCCTGCACACTGAGTAATTTGTATAGTAATCTGTTTAATTTGAGTGTATCTGAGGGGGATGAAATAAGCATAAAACAATTATGTCAGAAGGTTAGGAGGTGGCCAAACAGTCGTGACGAAGGTTAGGGAACTTGCCACCTTGCATTTATGTGCAACTGTAAGAGTTATAATAATAATAATAATAATAATAATAATGAAATTCTCTCTTCATGAGATAATGCTACACATTTCATTTAAAAGTATTCATATTATTGACAACACGTTGGTCTTTACGTAGTGTGAAATTTAACCTCATTATACATAGTTCTTTCTAGTTTTATGCAATCAATACAGTTCTATGACAGTCAATTTCAAGCACAGTACAAATGGGCTATTATTGTCATAGACGTCAACTGCCATGGTCAACCAATTTGGACTGTCGAATTGTGTATATTCACAAATATTGCGATCTGAAGGTACTTGAAGACAACTTGATGAAAGTCAACTTCAAACAGTATAGACAAAGCAACCAATTGAAATTGAGTAAAAATATAATCTACGCAACATACTCGATATGTTAGTTAAGAACAAATATCAAAATTTGTAGCGTACGGTTCAATAGAGGTGACTACACCCATTTAATGAATTCTCATTGTTGTTGTTCAAATCTAGCTGCATGTTTTATTTGGCAGGAGCTCTCTCAATCCTCTCAAAACAAACTCCAGTCAACAGTGATCATATTGGTTCACCTGCCAATTAGTGATTGGTGTGACTGGTGTGTCCATGTATACCGTATTTTCGGGTCATTTTTCTGACAAATATGATGCGAGTGAATAATCTCTTAGTCAAATTAACTAAAAGTACATTTTACAAGCTCGTATGTATATGCACGCTATCTTTAGAATATCGCAGTTCTATCCTCAACTCTTTGTCTGACAACATAAAATATGTCGGATTCTAGTTTATATATTCTATTCCGCTATTGCCTGGCTATCCTTGTCAGATATTAATAATTATCGATGTTTCAAGTTTCAGGCGATAATATAAGCGTTGCAATGAATTTTATTTTATACAATTTCATACAAAGCTATGAAACTATGATTTCATTGAATACTAGGCTAATGCAAGTGGCAAATGTGTGCATTGTAAGGTTGTACGAAATGTAGTCAAAATCTATAAATATTTGTTTTGTAACTATCGAGTTCAGTCATCAAGTGCCTTCGGTACATATATCTAATTGCTTATAAATCACAATTATTGCCCGGCAATAGATAAATGTGATGGATTTATGCTAATTGATGTAGAAAAATCATATTTAACACGTTTTCCTTGAAAACGACTGGCCTTGATTCATGTCAGAATGTGCATCTATTTTTGAATTCCTTAAAAATTTAATTATTCTTTTACAATTTTATTTTTATAAATGTTCCTCTCTGGGTTATTCTTATGGAGTTATTCAATATTTCATATCAGTTTTTTCAAAAGGTGATCAAACTTATTTTGCCCGAAAACTATGCGGTACTATTTTAGATAAACGCCAAGTACGCCAAGTTTCATCAGAAGTAGTTTTTGCGTTTGACTTGTAGGACACAAACAAAAATAATAATTGAAAAGAATGTCTACTCAAGTTCGATAAAAGTGAGACACTGCTTACACTTATCTAATAATCTCAAACCTCAAAAGTCAAAACCACCTGGAATAGTGCTAATGCAACAATATTGTTGCTTGAGAATGGCTGCCTATAAACGATTTGAAAACAATTAACAATTAGTTATCAAGAGTTGAGAGTTGAACAACTTGTTGAGCAACTCTCTTGGCCTCCATTTGAGTTGTAAAAACTGGCTTCATACTTTGCAAAAAAAGTAAAAACATTTGTTTGTTGCAGGACTCCAGCTATGGCCGGTGGTTTGTTTGCGATGGACAAAGACTATTTCTACAAGCTCGGGGCGTATGATGATCAGATGCAGATCTGGGGCGGAGAGAATCTCGAGCTGTCTTTCAGGGTAAGAAGTTGTTGATAAAGATTCACAAGTTTAAAACGTCAAGATCGTTTAAACTACTACGACGAAGTATATCTATTATCAATTAACATTCATTACTATTTTAAAGTGGAGAAGTGAAGAAGTTATGAAAACATATTTTATCGTTCTATTTGGGAATAGAATATTAAAGAGCAAAATAGCCTAGTGAATAAGCAACTAAGAGAAATACAACTTCATTTTGTCCGCTGTTCATACATAATATATGATAGTGATGCCATGGTGCGGGTCGGGCACGGGTGGTGACAAATCTGGATATAAATCTGTCACCTAGGTAACTGGGATGTGGGAAATAATTAGTATGAATTCAGGGAATGTGAGTTGTTGTCATAACACGTTTAACGTCGCATTACTGTCCATTTCACATTTTTTCACCTTCCCTCCCTGACCTCAAAATGCACGCTTTAAATCCATATGCACAGATAAGGGATATCCCTTATCTCTGTCGGAGGTCTAGAAAGGACATGGCAGCAGAAACTGAAAGAGATGATGTTTTTACCCCAAAAATCAAATCTTGATTTTTTAAAAATTACCCGGGTATGGCACGGGTAATTTTGGTGGGTACCCGGTGTCTGAGTTGTTACCAGAGAGCATCATTATACAATATGATTTGACTTCATAATTATGATTGACAGGGAACCAATCCAAATAATAAACAATGATGTGTAACATTAATAGGAAAATGAGCAAAAATGAACATCAAGTTTCCAACAATATTGGACTGGAATAATAAAAAGTATTTTGAAATATTGAAATGCTTGATGATACATATGCTCGACTATGATGAATTAGTTACTTATGAGGTGTTCAGAAGAAATATTGATGAACCGTCAAAATGAATTTTATAATGATATTTACAACTTGAGCCAGAATTGGATTTTTTTTAGAGGCCTACTTATGTTTGGATGAATTCCAGGTTTGGCAATGTGGAGGAAGTGTTGAGATAGCTCCCTGCTCCCACGTGGGCCACCTGTTCCGAAAGTCTTCTCCGTACACGTTTCCCGGAGGAGTGGGAGATGTACTCTACGGGAATCTAGCGAGAGCAGTGCTAGTCTGGATGGATGACTGGAAGGAATTTTATTTTAAATTTAATCCAGGTAGATTACCATCTATTTTTCTCAATAGGTTTGCTATTAGCATGTTATAACAGTGATTGTAAGAGTTACGAATGTCCATGCATTTTTCAAAATATGTACTGCATATTCTAGGTAAGCTGCTGGTATTACTTAATACAGTAGGTAGTCTCTTTTTATGAATGGAAATAGTAATTGTCTTGATGTATGAGTGAATGAACCTTTTGAAGGTTGAGGATGCGTAAACGCGGTTGCGCTGATTGGTCGTTGACGCATCTACGGATCCATACACTTTCCAATACGTTGCATTTAATATCTCGACAATATTACACTATGTTGACATAGGACTTGTATTGATATCTAGATGATGATTTGGAAAATTGGTGCTAGTTTTTTTGCCCAATAGAAAGCGCTATCGTATCAAAAAATGGTATAATAGGCCTACACGTAGCTAAAACCTAGTCTAAGCTTTCCCTCCTCACATGTGTCAAATTGAGGATTCTCTAATTGCTAAATTACAGTTATATCAGCAATTTTATTCTTTAGTATTTAGTATTTATTTCATAGTAATACAAATTGTACAAGTAAATACAAAAATATACATTATACAATAAATATTCCTTACTCATGTAATTAAAGTCTTAGACTTATAATTAAGTATTGAAATTTGTCAGTATACAATAAAATGAAATCAGAGACAGCTTATCTTAAGAGATATCAGAGATATCTTCACATATATAAACATCTTTCACATATTCTTTCCGTTATAAATGTTGTGAAAGGCCATATAAATACACGTATATGTGTAGTGTAACCTGAAAATAATACAGCCTGGGAGGAAGGGTAGCAACTTTGTAACTTGGCTGTCACGTGGTTAATTCATTTGCATATAATATTATTCTCAGGAATAGATAGACACTCAATATGAGTAGAGAAGTAAAATGAAGTGAACTGTTGAAATGATTTAATTTTAATATATGATTTATGAATTCGAAAAGAATTTGTAGAAGAAATTGTATGCCTAGTTATTGAAATAATATCAAATTATTATTTGTACAGTAAACCCTCGATAACCCGAAGTGCAAGAGAACCCCCCAAAAAATGATATTGATTCATAAAAATTCGGATTAACCAGAAAACTCCCCAAAAATCATCACACTTTTCAGTTAGAATTGAAGCAATTAAATAATTATTGAATATTACGCGCGAGAGAAAGATATGCCACACGTGTGAGAAGCTGCTTCACTGATCGTGTGTATTCGGCAAGCTTCGACACCACACAATCGTTATATACGTAGCCTTCTTCTATTGGCGCTCGGCCTTCCCAAGTCTAACGAACGAGTGTTTCAAGCAAAATATAAATCTCTCGTTCTCGTGAAGGTCAGAGCGCACTCGGATGATACATTCAAAGCAGCGAACAGCTCATCTGGCTTTGGCTTATTCTTATTTGTCAAATAAAAATTATGTAAACTGGGAAAATAATGATCCATTCAAGGAATTTACTTGAACTATTTTGAATGATTCAATCTCAAAACAGTACCAAAGCAATTGATGGGTCAAAATATTATTTTTAATTATGGTTTAGCTGGAATTCAGATTAACCATATTAATTAACATTGAAACGCTCATACCTTGAGCCATGAGACCGACTTCAAGTTTGAAATATGTCAAATTTTGGATTAATCGAGTTTGGATTAACGAGGGTTTACTGTACCTACTATAACTGGGTCAGGAGGTATTTCCACCAATTCCTCTAGGGCAGACTTCGTATGGACTTCGAACCATATACTATGAATGAATTTTATCCTGTTAAATAAGATGGTTTTACTATACTGTAATGACGAAACATAACATACCACAATGTATACTGTGAATAAATGATTATTATTATTATTATTATTATTATATCTCGGTTCACGACGGTTCGAAGTCTTGCTTCTATTTCCTTCTCCCCTTCACTAGTATCTACTACAAATAAATTGGCATGCATAGAAACGGTAAGACGTTGAACTCATTATGTTATCTGTAGATAATAAAGAATGAAAATACATGATCGTCAATACATCCAATATTGTGTTGAACCTTAAAGCGCAAATTATATGTTCTTATCTTTTTTTCACAACTATTTATAATTATCTCTATACTCTTACTAAATGTTAAAACCTCAGATTTGTAGTGTAAGATGTGGTCAATGCTATTATTTTTATTCTGAGTTTGTTCATGATTGTCCTAAGCAGAAGC
Source organism: Brachyptera risi (assembly GCA_964007535.1). Lineage (NCBI taxonomy): Eukaryota > Metazoa > Arthropoda > Insecta > Plecoptera > Taeniopterygidae > Brachyptera > Brachyptera risi. The sequence goes on from OZ023328.1 coordinate 39,127,990, forward strand.
TAACCGAGTACGAGATCGCCAGGACGTCAGCGCTCGTCTTCAGTTGAGAGAAAAGCTGAAATGCAAGAGCTTCGAGTGGTATTTAGACAACATTTGGCCGCAACACTTCTTTCCTAAAGATGATAGATTCTTTGGCAAGGTAACTGTTGTTATTGGAGTAATTGATAATGTTACTTTTATATATTAAAACTTATTTATAAGTAATTGCTGAAGTAAAGTAGTTTTAAAAAAAGAAGCATTCCAAGGAAGTATTTTCCACTTTTATTTTTTAAATATTTTATATCTTTTACTTGAAACTGAGACGAGTGGCCGAGTGATTAATACACTGAACCGTCATTCATGAGGCCGGGATTTGATTCCCGCCCTGGTCAACCATCCTGACAGTGGTTTTTCGTGGTTTCGCTCTGTCGTTCAAGACAGAATGGTTCCTTAACAACAGCCCATGACTGACTCCTTCCCACTATCCAAAAAAAAAACTTGAAAAATAACCTTTCATCTCATCATCCCATATATCATCCACTGACCTCAATAGATTGTAGATTGTAGTATAGTATAGTGCGTCCGTAAACTCTATACAAAAAAAAAATGAATGAAAAAATTATACATGAAAATTAAAAAAGAAAAAAGAATGACAAATTTGTGTTGCCCAATTTGAAGGGGTATTGAGTCTTGAATCAATGAAGGTCAACCTTCAGTCTCACTCTTCTCTTATATACATTTCTTTGTCCAGGGGAAATGTTCAAGGAAACCACATAAGCTTGATAAAATATTTAAATATATGTTGATTAATGTTCGATTAATTGCTAATCAAATGTTGAAACTACTATTGATTAATTTTCCTAGTTTACTCGTCAATAATTAAAAAAAAAAATTGAAATAATTCCAGTTTAATAGACAACTTTTGTTATTGTGTTTAATGAAAATCTGTCGACTTCCAGATTATCAACCGTCAATCGAAAGGTTGCCTCCTGAAGCCAACCGGTAAAGGTAGTTTGAACCAGCCAATGGGAGCCGCTACAATGAGCAGCTGTTCTCACGATCCCATCTTACATCAGATGTTCGTCATGACAACCACCGGTATCATCATGACAGACGAGTCCGTGTGCCTTGACGCCCCTGACCGAGATCACACGTCCAAGAGTCCCAAAGTGCGTATCATGTCGTGTAGTGGTCTTAAAAGACAAAAGTGGACTTACGATCAGCAAGTCAAAACTCTTGTACACGTTGCTACTGGGATGTGTTTGGATTTGCCCGAATCGCGTAAGCAAGAAGACGCTTTAGTGCTCGAAGCGTGTACAGGTCACGCGACGCAACAATGGCTTTTGGAATCAGTGCCGTGGAAAAAATCTTGATTTCCTCTTCCATTTTTTTCATCTTAATTCTCCAAGTTGTGAGTTATTTATTGTGATATTCATTTCATTTCTTTTGATTTACGTTTGTGAACACTGTGCAAACTGTAATATGCCACCGATATTCATGAGAATGGGACGAAACAACGTTTGTTTGATTTCAACAATTTTTGCTTTCCCATATGAACGTAGCATTGAAAATCTTTCTCGTTTAGACGTCCAATCATTACGAAGAGCTCGGTATAACTTTATTTCAGAATTATTTTACATAGGCGTAGGCATAGTCATCTTATTTTCATATATATTATTGAGATATCATGTTGATTTAAATTGGACTATTCACTGGTTGAAACCAGAGCCTTAACATTATTGAGGGGTCAAGATTAATAAAGTTGTCACATTTGTTACAGTTCTTTGTTATAGTTAGGCCTATCAAATGATAAATGGGGGGTCAGTCGACCGACCCCCCTGACACCCCGGCTCTGCCGCCCCTGGTTGGAACAGAGGTATCATACTTACATGTATTTATTTTCACATAAAGCTGTTTTGTGTTCATCGATTACGTTCTTCATATTTCTCACCTTAGCACATTCGAAGAGTTCACAAAGGTGACATTTCAATGTATAATTATTATAATTTAACAATGTATAATTCTATCAAGTAGGCTATGTTTGTTTGTTTTCCTTTGATTTCATGATATAATCATTACCACCTGTTCTAAAAACAATCTGTAATGAGTAAGTTAAATACAAATGAAGGCAGAGAAGATAAAATAAAATGCACTCAATGCATCGCACAATCGCTCAATGCATAATATATTTCATGTTTGTTAAATAGAAACATGAATGATGTGACCCTACCGACATACTGATTGTTAGTACAAGATTAGACTATCAACATAGTTTTTATGATTAATGCCCCGTATTACCAAGTCCAGTTAGCCTTTATCTTTGAGGTGGTGAAAACAAATATCATGGGTAACCATGGTGATAACAACTTTAAACTGCCAGTTTAAGAGCTTCTCCTACATTGGTAATTCCGGCCTCTAAGAGAAACACCAACCTTTGTCCTTCAGAAGGAAACGTAAACTACAAAATGCAAACTAAAAAACCCTGATAGGTAACTTTGATCACAGAGATTGTAATGCATAGAGCTGTTAGACCAATTTTCATAATAATTCAATTGAAATCTTTATTTGTAAGTCTGAAGATCGAAATGATATTATGTATTCTGTAAAAACAATAATCAATTAAATAGTTCAAGTTTTGTTCAAGTTTTGTTGAATGAACTGATAAGGATTACTGTATGCGCTAATGTTATGGAATAATGCTTTGTATATAAGTGACAAGTATTAAAAGTTGATTATTTTGTAATAAATAACATCACACAAGAAATTATAAATGGCCTTATTAATTGCATTTAATTGTATTATCATTTTTAAAAAGTGAATCAAAACATGGGCCTAGTCTTTAATTATGTAATTTGATTTTGTAAAAATTGGCTTCTCATTAGGTTTAAGCTCTTCTTTGTGAATCATCACAAAATTTAGTTCATGCATTTTATCATTTTTGTACATATCTTTTGTATTTTTATAAATATAAAATGAATCTGAATTTTTGATATTAAGAAATAACAATGATTGTTAATTATGTTGATGATATTGTTTTGGTTAATTCAGAGTATTGTTACGTTCAACGCTAAATAAAGAATCTATAAACTACTGATGATTGTGTAATTTTTCTAGTGTTGCCCAGCTGAATAATCTAACAACAACACCTAAAGACTTGATAGTTGTACGCGTTGACTTATTTTGAGCTGCATTTTGACTTCAGTTTCCGAATCTGAACCTTGACTGACTGTGTAGTTGGGTGGCTACAATATGGGAACAATCTTCAGCTGCAATAATTGTACAAACTATTTTATCGTTAGTATTATAGTACGGTATTGAAATATTTAATTCAAGTTCTGGTTTGAAATATATAAATAGTAAAAATGGAACCAATTCCTGAAGACTATGAAAATATTGGATTTTATAGTTTGTGGCAGAAAATTACACTGCATCTCACTACAGTAGCGTATTTCTATAAATATTAAGTAAACTCTAATCTGGTATTAGACGAGCATATAAGCAAATACTTAATTTTACCTCACTTGAAAAAGCAGAAGTATTCTTTTGTTTACGCTTCACAGATCTAAATTGAAAGTATTAATTATGATGAAACTTGTCACCCACATGATATGTCAATACATAATTTGATATTGTATAGATTTGGGCACAAATGAGGACCCCATCATGGAAAACCATATTAAAATTTTGAAAAACTTTGTAAGAATAACCCAGAGCCAAAAAATTAAAATTTATTTTGTACATTTTCACGAATGTGAATACAAGAACAATACACATTATTTCAAATATTATATCAATCGGATCTATATAGAGATCTGTCCATAGATAACTATCTAGACTGACTTGACTAGATCAACTGTCTAATTTAGTTAAAATAATTAATAATAATAAATATTAATAAATAAATGATTAATATATATTAATATAATTAATAATAATTAATAATAAATAAAATAATTAATAGTTACAAATTTTCAACAGGTAAAATCAATTTAGGGCTGCCTATTGATTAAAATGATCAACAGGTAGGCCTGTAATAGAGTAGAGCAGCAAAATAAATGCAGTGACTAGATTGATCAGTTTCAAAATTAGGCTTTCGAGTGGATATCATGCAAACACTTTGCTCATTCTACAACGTATACGCTGCCTGCATTTGCCTAGCTTCCATCCTACTATATATCCTTGTTCAACGGAACGACCGTTCAAATCCAGTGTGAAGCTTCACAACATTTTGCTAATCACAAGACAATGGTTCCACCAATCGAGTCCAAACTGGTCACTATAATCCCAACGACAAATTATAGACAACTCAAAAGAAACTGAAGGGATAGAAGAAAGGAGACAACATAACACAACACAAATTTTTTTGGCCTCAACATAACGAAAATAATCGAAATTAAATGTCCAACTATTTTTTTTTATCTGCTAGAAGTAAATTTTATCAAAATAATATATTATTCCTTATTACATGTTATTGTTTTAGTCAAAAGTAGTCGTTTTCATGAAATAATAGAAAATGCAGTGTAGCATTATTGTCAGTCAAAAGTTGTGGGCTGAATAAAATAAATGAATAAATTAATAAATAAAACATTAAATAAATTAATGTGGTACTGAAATTATGTTTGGAGAAATTATTGCCCACCAAGGTTACTGAACTTGACCTATGACTACTAACTAACACGTGACCTTGGTTTTCCACTATTATATCACTGTGTGTGACCAATGCCGATTTGAAAGAGACTCTGTATCAGCTAGCAGCTGAGTCGATAATGGAATTCTCCATGCCACGTTATGGACTATGTAATCAGGCAGTCAACCCCTAACAGGTGTGTATCAAGTCAAGGTCACCCGTATTTTGACCGCATGTTTACGGTGTTTACAGTATTTGACAGCGTGAGCAAATGGTTATTAATATTCCTAATTAGCAAGCTGTAACCGACGTACTAGGTCTAATACATGCGTATTTGTGCGTATTTTTGGTGATGCGTTACTAGTGATAACAGTTATTTCCATTGTTTCAAGAAGTGTAGTGATTGGATCTGCAATTCACTAGAAACAACATATGCACGCAGAAAAAGGTAGGGTTGAAAACGTTGCATAGGCTTAATAATACATTTTAGCAAGGGGCGGCGTGCCACTTGAAATTTTATTATTACAATGAATTTTATATATAAATTCCGAGATAAATTCTTCATTAGTGAAAAATAAAGACTCTGCCTTTCAAAAGGTTGCCCATTAGACACAGAATGATATAATATATGAAAATAAAAATAACAAGTTAATAAAGAGACCAAAAAGACAATATAATAGTGTTTGTTAGTTCTAAATATCAATAATAATGTTGAGCTATAGCCTGGAAAATTATATATTGTGATTGATTACTTATTTAGAAAAAGAAGAGAAAAATATAAAGTATCGAAAAAAGAGGAGAAAATATTTGAAAAAATTATTTAAAAAAATGCATATGATATAAAAGCGATACATCAGTATACATTAATGAGAGGCAAGAAACCCTTAATTATCAATTTTTGAAGAAAACTCAATAATCACCTGCTCATTCGTACCCCCGTATAACCCAGCTGTTGGTGGGGTCGTTGAGCAAACAATAATCATCAATTAATCTCAGTATTAATTAATACTATTGCTATAGATCATAATTTATCCATGCGTACCTATCATTATTTATACAAGTTACGTTAACGTACATACCATTACCGAGATCAATATCCAACACCATTTGAAAAATCACCATACGCGAACAAAATATATGCTTCCAAAGTTTAATGATTAAACCAATTTACGCTAAACCTACACGAAAATAAAATATGTTGAGCTCATTGTGCAGCTGTGCATTTTGTTGTAAACTAGAAATGAAGTAACCTCCTCCCGCAAAATACGATACAGATGAGTATTTCGAACTAAAATGTGATAAAATAGTAAACTCAATACAAATAGAAAGTATTTAATACTATGTGGATGACGAGTACTTATTACTATGGGATTATATCGACATTGGTATTTTGTGAAAATGCTCTACAAATTAACAATATATAAAATTAAACTGACAAAAATTTGAACAAATTACTTGGGAAGGAATGGCAGAGGGAGAGGGGGGGGAGAGGTGAAGATTAGATATGATTAACTGTGATTAACTGATATTTATGTAAATATAAATGGAAATATAATTGAAACGCACTTGACTATGCAACTATGCAACCTGTCTGTCATTTCAATTATATCGTGTAATCAGGCATGAATACCTTCGGTAGCTCTTGCCTCTTAGAGTATAATTATTCATTAATATACATCATGCAACCAACCACAAATGTGAAGAACCAAAATGAGCTATTGTACGTCTACTTTCGTCATCCCAATAGGTTTACTAATACTAAAGATTTATATTATTAATTAATTGTTATTAAATACAAATATAATATATTTAATCGAGTGGTAGCTCGATGCGAGCCAGCTCATTCGAATTTATCATCCGCATCTATTTTACTAAATTTTTCAAATTAATATTCATTATATACAAAAGAAAAATCACCGTACTGTATTGAAAAACAAATTGAAATTGAAACGTATACAATTCTCAAAATAAATATACAGATACAAAAATTGCATCTAAATAGTTTTCGATGATAGGAATTGATATAGAAAATGATCAATAATCTCAAGTCGTTGATCAACTCTTGGATACCTGTTAATACTATTTCAAGTCGCCTATCAGATTGCGAGTCAATTACAACAATACTATCTCAGCTAATCAACAACTTGAATCCTAGACGAAGTTAATCAAGATTTCGTTCAAGACTCTGCCGACCTAACAATTTAAATCTATTTATCGCATTTCAGCAACTATATGGTAGCCACAAAAACCATAACTTTTTCAATCTTTTGAAGGAAGAATGGAGTCACGTTTTATTTTGGATGTCGGTGTTTTTCATTAGTCCCGTAGTCATGTCTCATCTTCATAAAGCTTCTTCTCGAATTATCTTCTTAATGAGATCTTCAGTGTCAGGGATTTCACTGACCTTTATTAACGGAATATGGCAACGTTAGTTAATTATAAAATAGGAACCGTCTTGATTAAAGATTTTTATATACTCATCGAGATGCTACGTGATTCGTTTTTAATAGGATATTGTTTTTAATATTGTAATTATAGAAAACAGAAATATAGCAGTAACCCCGATTTTGTGCACCGCCGCCATGCATATAGTTTTCTATGTATGTTGCAACTGGGCTAGCTTTTAACGCGTTGTGAGATGGATATTGCGACACAGTTTTAATCTTGTAAATCTTGTTGTACATTGTAATATTTAATGAAAATTGAAGTATAATATTTTCTGAAATTATCATCGAAAACTTGACACAAAATCATTGCGGACCGGACTTCATTCACAAGGGCGATTTTACCGCGGCCAAAATACAAAACGTATACGAAACTATGTAATAATAATACAAAATCCATGAAATTATTATAATACAAAATGGTTTGACACAAAAGTAATATCATGAAAGAAAAATCATGAATCATATTTAATCAAAATTCAAAATGTAGAAAAACAAACAAATGAATTGCAGTGGACTATTATAGATTATGCATAATTTTTAAATCACTTTTGAGTGAAACAAACTCTTAGTTCTTATCTCAAATAAGATTTTATCTTCGCCAAGTTGCTTAGGAATACAATTTCCTGCAAGAAAAAGAATAATTCAACTCCCGAATTGAAACACACTTAAGAAAAAAATAATATTCCTATAGGCCTACTCGGCGTGTATTTATTTAACAGTTTAAAATATTGCTCGGAGAACCTAAAAACTGTTATTGAGGAATCACTCGATGAATAACAAAAACAAATAAATAAGGCTGTGATTTAGAGTTAGATTATGCTTCACATTCTTGTTGACCTTTGTCATCACCTGTAAGGTTGGTATAATGGTGCACTACAAATCCCTACAATATTATAATGACTAACTATATGGTGACAGCAAGAATGACGTCACTAATTGCACATTGTCGCAGTTTTGCAATCACCAGCTGGTGCAGTGGTGCTTAATTAACGTGAGCCTAGCGAGACACTTGTGGCGTACGAACACAAAATTCACACAACTAATACCAATATAGAACGAGTAATGGTGTTTTCAAACACATCTAAATATTCTCTTTTGTTTCGTGCAATTCAATTATTACTTACTCGCACAAGCCTGAAACACTGGACTGAAACAAAGGAATAACGTATTCAACTTAATTATTATTTATTAATAATTTCACTAAAATAATTTAACGATTCTAACTTGTTTTTTAAAAATCATTTTCATTTGAATTAATTAATTTGGATTTATTTCAAAATAATTCTGGTTGATTATTGAGTAGGCTACCATAACGTAGCACGACCAAAACACGTACTATACTTAGCAACCATATAATATAACGTCCTGATAGCCTCATAGCTATATAGACCTTGGCACTTTGCAACATGAGGGTGCATGGCGATTGGCGATTATTTATTCAGTAATCAGCTAAAGCTTCAAGTTGAAAATGAAAATAAAGTAACAATTCAATATTTAAATGGTGTCTCGAGCATAGAGTTGTGGAGAAGGTTGATTTATTCTCAAATTATAAACTACAGAAACTAAACATTATTCTTTCAAATACTGTTTATAATCACTAAAAATGCGTCTATACCCTTCTACCGTTCATTTTGTTCGGATCGTTTGTTTTCTGCGGTCAAACTGTAAAAGTATTCAAAAATCAACCTTTTCCATAACTCATTCCCGAGATACCATTCAAATATTTACTATATTATATTTTCTATTTCTATTTCTAGCATAATGCTTTGGCTGTTCGCTAAACAAAATGCATACTAGTGCTGCTGTGAATTGTTTTTGAGTCCAACATGAATCTCCAATCTAACTTAATTGACCTAACCTGATGATAGTAATAATATAAGCTAATTCAATTAAAGCTAAAACTAACAGTTATGCCTGTGTATACAATCGGCTACTTCACCAAGTTGCTATCGAAACTAACTGAAATATCGTACAGAACAGCATGAAATCAGTAAAATATTCCTGAAATGTTCATTTTCTACCAACAATACACAATAATATCTAATATCCATAGTAAGATATAGGTTTCCTATATATTCATATGTATCTCTCTAAGTGGATTGCTCGGTCGGTAATTGGTGTACAGTTGCCTTCTTGACCGCGTTCTAATGATGCACCAGTAATCACTCACGTAACTGATTGCACTTGGACTCTAATAGCACTAATCAGGTGTTCGGATGCACTTTTACATCTGATTCGATTAGTGCAACGGCTGAGTTCAGAGGTTAAATACTAGGAAACGAGGAACTATGCCAGAGGATCAGATGTTTAACGATAGATGGATTATTTCTATTTAACACCTGTTGAATCTGGATGTGTAAATTATCTAGTTGTTTTGATAGTGATTGGAAATAGCTCCGGGGTTTGTTTCGAAACGTATATTTAAGGTATTTTGAGGAATTTTAAATTTCACGGCTTTGCAATTACCATGATTATATTGTACAAAAGAAATGTTTGAACATTTTTCAGTATAAAAGTTACGATTACTGAAGGATTACAGTCAGATGGACTGGTTTTGAAATTGTAAAACACGTATGAATAAACTTGAAGCTATTTGTGTGATGAAATTTCATTTATAACTGAATTACTTCGAAAATCTATAATGAGCGAAAAACAAGGAAATTCAACTAGATAATCAATGGTTATGTTAATTTATACGTTATCATACTGAATATCATTCTCTCTTAAAATCTAGACTCTAGAGTGAGATTTTTTTTTTGATCCAGTTGAACTCAGTGTGCCTATTATATGTGAAAAGTGTACTCCAATTTTTGTTCGTCAGTTCATGCGAGATATACCTGAATGTCTTCACAAGCCGATGTTTTACATAAAAATAGGGAACTTTGAAACATTTAAACATTCACTCTTGTGATCATTCATGATATTGTTTTAATTCAATTTACACCAATTACATAAATGTTTCCGCAGTTTTCTCACCAAAATTTGGTCATAACTAGAATAAAATCAATGAACACTCTGTGAAATACATACTACTTGATATGCAAGTACACCTGAAACATAATATTTCATAGAATAAAGAACAAATACATAGAACTTTATCCCCGAGAATTGAAGAAGTGAAACAGCCGTGAGCTAGTGTCGTTTGATACGAGGACCGGTCGATCGGAACTTTCACAATTAAATAATTTCTGTGAATAATATCATTGGTTCATAGACTTGTTTGAAGAGTTTAACAGTTCAACACATAGTTTTATTTCGAGTAAATCATCTTTTAACTGTATGAAATGAATTTCTTGAGACATTGTTTTTCTTCACACGTACCGTATACGTAAAACCATCGTGATAAAGATTAGAAGGAAGAAGGCAATTTCATTATTCCGATTGGTTTATGACGGAGGCTACATCTGTCTCTTGACGTAAAGTATGTTTTATCTTCCATGTTGCATACTGATGTAACTTGAAGATGTTTATATAGGCCTATACTTGGCTATTATGGATGAAATAAATAATTACATTCGATACGCAGTTAAATAGCTCAGTTGAATTGTGAAATGAAGTTTCTATTAGAAAGATATGATTCTGGAAGGCTTCAAGCAAGTTTTGAATGGAGTATTTCAGGTCCTGATACTATATCAACTCTATTCTACACCCCAAGCACCGTTTACTCGACGAACTTCTATGGGAGAATTTCTGTCGTATATTGCGCTACAATTCCGTAATTGTACTACAATATGTTGTACCCCACAAGGGCATTGTTGCTGCACGCAACCTGAATTGACATAACCAAACTTATTAGACGAGCTTTAGCGAGGATTCAATTTGACATACTGAAAAAAATTGGTGTTCGTTCTTATGTTTTTTCTTTCTTTTTTTTTCTATTTTTTTGTCGGTTTTCCACAGGTCAAACGGCTACAGCTATCATCTTCAAACTTTTTTCAATTATGCTTCCTCATCTAGCTTAGATCTGTATAGTTTTGTGGTATTATCGGTTGGTAACTTTTATTTTTATGAATTTTAGAAATTTCAAAAATACTCATTGATGAGCGTAGCGAAGTCTCCATCCCACTCTTATAGGGCTTTGTCTGTGTTTTTTTTTTTTTTTTTTTTTTTTTTTTTTTTTTTTTTTTGTTTTGTTTGTAAGCACTCCACAGGTCGCAAGGGTTGACTGATCAACATGAAACTTTTTTTGTACACGCAAACTCATCCAACTTAGAACTGTATAGTTTTTGGGATGAATCGGTCGGACCGATATTGAGAATCATCATCTCAAAGTTTCTAAAAACCCCATAAGATTTGGCTGGGCGGAAAATGTTGAAAAATAAAATCTCTCCAAATGGGATGAAATTTTCTCTAAATGTGTATACATGGATTTTACACATTATTACGATTTTTTAAGCAATTCTGATCAGTCGTTTTGGAGAAAAAAAATAAAATGACTGATAATATTCATAAAATATATCATAAAAATTATGACAGAATTAAGTTGTAGAGATTCACTGCTTTCTAGATTCAAGAGTTGACCAACAATGAAGTATTTTTTATATGCGTCAAGGTGTGTAGAATACTAGAGTCAATGAAGTGGCAAGAGTAGAACTTCTTTAACGACTTTTATAGCTTATTCAGATATCAAGGTGTGTAGAATACCAAAGTCGATAAAGTAGCAAGGGTAAAACTATTTCAAGGACTTTCATACCTTATTGAGATATCTCGCTCATCTTACAACGCATATTTCGCGTTTGACTAGTTAGAATAACACGGCGAAAAAAAAAATTGAAAAATTTTTATTTTCAAAAACATTGAAATTTTGTGTGGAGTTGAATTACATATTGATACACATTTCTGGAAATTTCAGCTTGATCGGGTGTGCTATTTTGAAGAAAAAACATGAAATGTGCTAAATTGGTACCCCTCGAAGCCGTTTTTACCCATTTATAACTAAAATGTTACCCAATTGGCGAATTTAGGCGAAAGTTTGGCAAAGAATACTCGACATACTATATATATCGATATATATATATCGATAGTCGACATACTATTACTTTACGCTCGTCTAACAACGCGTATATAGCGTTTTCCTAGTTCTAATTGAAAACAACATCAGCTCATAACCTAAAGTAATTTAATATAAGCGAAAAGAACCTAATCTAAAGTCGAGCAGTGTAAATAGTCAAATCTCTCAATAAAATATGAATTCCATAATATGAGAAATCATTAGGAAACACTCAAGGGAAAAACTGATTATATGGTAACAATATAGCGCAACATAGTATACATGTACGTGTATACATGATCTACATCAAGATGCATTGAGGGTTGCGTTTGCCCGTTTCGGCCGCAAACAAACCCTCTATGCATCTTAATCGACATGTATATTTATATTGTGTTTAACGACGTACTCTACTGATGATCTATTGATCCGTCCCTAAAACCGACCCTCAAACTCAAGAAAACAGCTTATTAAAATTTACTCATATTTAATAACTATAATCACAAAGTTCTTTCACTTGTTTGACATATTATTGCAGTGAACATTGTAATGTTTCAATTGAAGGAGACGTTTTTGTTTCTGTGAGAACTTATATTCTATTTTTGTGAGGATTCATTTGATCAAATCGAGAAATAAGTCAATACCTAATAAATAAATGCATAATAAATGAAAAAATAACAAGATATATTATAAATAATTAAGAAGAAATAAACACTCATTTATTTACAATATATACACATCATGTTTATTGAATACTGTTTCGATTCCATTTATACCTTTGTCATAGGTTGAAAGTCATTGAATTAAAATACGGCTCCTCCACTGATAATGATACAATACAGTTTGAAAAATTTCTTCACTCATTTATAGAATGCAAATTTGATTTCAATAATAATAATTGAAATAGCTTTAGCGTGTCAAGTTAATTATTCATCACAACCATACATCATCACGGCTTATCAATGCACGTTCCTTTCTGTATTTATAAATGGTAATTCCAGTAAGCTCTTACCATAATCGCATGTATAATGAGGAAAAATAAATAAATACATCGCGAGTAATAAACAATTAAATAATGCTTAAAAGGAAGCTCTCGTAATGCATCGTGCATTGAGTTCCTATATTCAGTTGTAGTTTTACCAAGACAGGATGCACAAGTGCAACAGCAAGTGCATCACCAACCACGTGTTGCGTATGACTCGACCTAAATGTCGACAGCACGTGGTGGACTAGCTACGTCATAATAACCAAGTAAAACAGCTGATAAGCAATTGATTAAATCAAGGTGTTCAAATGAGTTGATATAGGTTGGGGATCTGTAATATTGTTTCCACTTCCCATTCTTTTTTTTATTCATTTGAATAGTTTTGTACAAAGTTATATAATGTTTTATGCTCATAAAATAACCACAAAGCCTTGAAAAGGCTTGTCTGTGGGTGTACAAAAATTACAAAGTATATGTACAGTACATGTGAGGCATACAAATGATATAAAGTAAAATATTAGAAAAGGTATCATAAATGGTAAGAAGAACAGTTGAATAATATTATAATAATCAAGTGCAGGGTTCGTGTGAAAAATGTTAGTTATGCTCAAGTTGTGAGTGATGTTAAAAGAAAAACGATATAAAGTAGAGCTTATTCGAAAGGAAAAGTAACAATAATGCGTTTATAAATGCAATATGGCCGACGAATGGTTAAAAAAAAACAGTCGACGATTCAATATAGCCATCAATGTCATTGTTGAAAATATGCGCGCGCTTTATTTTGTAACTTTTCACTAGTTTTATTTTTTTAAAACTAGATGCGTAGTAGGCCTGCAACTTTTTCTGTCGAAGAATAAAGTGTTTTGAGTGATCATAAGTTTTTAAAAAACAACCAATAATCAATTTTTAGAATGAATTAAACTGACATTTTGAAATGAGATTACAGAGTGCGTATTTAATCGCACTGGTATACGCAATGCAATAGGCTTTCAAAATACAATGTTACAACAAAAAACCTTACCCATTTTGTTCCAGCAAATTAAGCGCTATCTTTGTTTCTTAGAGAAACTCATTTGTTGACTTCACTGTCTTTCACAGACCAGTGAGAAAAATGAAGGAATCACAGAAAGCAGTGGAAATTAATTATTTTTTAAGGCCAGGTTATGAATTGATAAATATGATAGAAGAATTGATAGTCTAGCAACGAAACCATCACAAATGCCACCGTCTTATATGAATACAGCTTTGGAATTAGGTGAATCAATGATTTTTCAGGTTTAAGACTAGAAACACGTCTACAATTCTCAAGAGTGTCAAATATTTGACCCTGGAGAGAGTTTCCCTTCACAATTACCGAAGTTTATACAATGATGTAAATGTAATTGGAAGGTGACCTTCTTCCAAGATGTATCGAGGGTTGCGCTGGTCTGCCGGTTGGAGATCCATTTCCTGAGTAGGCCTAATTTTCAGAGAAATATTATTCGCTGCCTCTATCTAAACGGCTGATGGGCTGGCAAACTTGATGACTGCTGTTATTAGCTGAGCCGACGTCATTGAGTAGTAAAGTTAGTTTCTTTTATCACCACTTATCTACGCACGGTCAATAGTTCTTCAAACGTGGACTGTGAATTGGAATATACTTTTAACGTGGGAAGGATAAGAAGTGAGGACACCATCTCCAACCGGCAAACTAACGCAACCCTCAATGCATCTTGCCCTCTTCCTTCGTGGATACAATACACCCCAAATGAATCAATATATCATAAAAGTCGATTACAAATAGCATCTATAAGCTGATAATCATTCATGGAAAATAAAGGAATAATTATTTTAAAAGTAATAATATTAAAAGAAACTGTGTCCCAATGACATACCGATGCGTCATTGTATACTACTGTACTCATTTTCAGCTCGCATGAAGCTAATGTCCGGTGAATTTCACTTGTAAGATATCTCAACGAATACGTATAGCTAAAACGAGGTAAAATCGTCTCTACATGTAAACATGCAAAAGCAACAATATTACGATAGTTCCAAGGATAGTCGCCTTGTAGTTTTATGGAGTGTGCACGTATTTCCCTAGAGCAATACTACATACAGTGTTTTTCTCGGATGATATCTCAGAGCCATCACGTAGTCAAAAGAAAGATCTTGGCTAATGCTTCGCTGAAATGCCATCCGGGGCCATTATACCGTGCACATATCACCCTCGAATCTATATACCACATTCATGTTTGAACTTAAATATTTTTAGACTAGATATACTTGCAATCACGAATGATGAAGGTTGTCTACCAATTAAATAATAGTAAATTATTCGGTTATTCTACAGACCACAGCATTAAGGACGTACCCACGTCATCACATTTTCAATGTCAATGTAACATATGAATATTCGCAATGACTTTCTGTTTGAATATATTGTAATAGTGAAACTGTTCAACACAATTCAGAGAAGTATAATTTCTAAAATACTGTCGACCAGTATATATAAGCATTCACAATAGGTTACATGTTATTTGCATGTATAACAATACGCTGAGGTAAACATCGATGTCAAAAATATCGAGTGTTACTGTTACATAATAGTGATCTTTCCACCTTTGTCACCATAAAATTAGAGTTCATACGAATTTTAAATATTGCCTGCATCTTATAATGTATTTGTTAATTTTGTTTATCTTGCACTGATAAAATTTAATTATCTGTGAATGATGATGAACTGTATCATATGAAATTACTCCAGCGGGAACTTTTTGCCACCGGAATACTGGGGATTACTCAATCATTTAACGCTTCTAAAAGATGTAGTTGTGTTTTTAATCGTAAATCTCGTCATGAAAAGTCATCGACTCAAAATACAACAGCTATAAAAATATAATGGTGATATTTGTATTTTTTATGTTGTTAGGCGAAGTTTTTCTTTCTTGGAGACAAGTATATATATATATATATATATATATATATATATATATATATATATATATATATATATATATATATATATATTAATAATCAAATAAGGTCAAATTAAAAAAACTATGAAACAATGATATGTATCATTTTATAAGGTTTGACCCTAACGGCTCGGGACTTGTCATCGTCTAATGTAACTTGATAGGCGATCGTGAGTTCCGAGAGTCGAGGTGTGAACATCACATGTGGGATGCAAACCGTGACGTAGATCAAGTAATCCGATCCTAAATCAATTTCTTGTGACTGAAAGACCACCCTCAATGTTGCGGTCAGAGTTCGCGTCCATTAACCATATCTCCATCATCTCGCACACATACTCTCTTACACTCTCTACCCTTTCTTCGCTGTATCCCTCATACAGATCACTCCTTCTCCGTATACTCTCTTACTCTCTCTCCTCTCATTTCTATTAAACTATGGCTCTCTCTCTCTCTCTCTTTTTATCTATCTTCCTCTCTCGTATACACATACTCTCTTACACTGTCTACCCTTTCTTCGCTGTCTTTCTCCCTCACACAGATCACTCGTTCTCCTCACTCTCTTTATACCGCTAATTCTCTTATATACGCTCTCTCTCAGTCCTATTTGTCTCCCCCCCCTCTCTCTCTCTCTCTCTCTCTCTCTCTCCCTCTCTCTCTCTCTCTCTCTCTTCTCTCTCTCTCTCTCTCTCTCTCTCTCTCTCTCTCTCTTTCTCTCTCTCTCTCTCTCTCTCTCTATTTTCCTCTCTCGCACACATCCCTCGTTCTCCTCACTCTCTCTATACCTACCGCTAACTCTTATATAAGCTCTCCCTCACTCCTATTTGTCTCTCTCTCCCCCCCTCTCTCTCTCACCCTCTCACTCTCTCTACTATCCTCTTCAATGAATGGGCTCATTAATGAATCTGATTATATGTTCAGGGGCTGGTAAAACACTCGTCTGATTGATGATCGGAATCCAATTCAAGGGTGTGGAAACTAGATATAGCTCGGATTACTTCCCATTGGTTTTACTTTCACTTGACGTTTTTCTTTTGTGCACATAATAGTTGGTCCAGTTTAGTACACAAACGATGGGATTAACATCTAATTATTTTTAAGGAATATTTGTTGAAGACAAAAACTGGAAATTAGGTAAAAATAGAAAAGATAAAAGTTGGTAATATATCATATATCATTTCTACTTGAAAGGAATTTGGTAGATATTAAAACGATCTGTGTTTCTTCTATGTTATAATTTTGGTATCTCTAATCATGGAGAAGTTATCACTATTCTGAGAGTTAGCAAAACCAATTAGCATTGGTGACCATGGTGATAATCGCCCGGTTTCAACTACTAGTTGAACCAAGTACCATTCATCATTAGTATCATGGTGATAACTGTTTTTAACTTCCAGTTAGAGCTACTCCCACGATATTAATTCGTGTACTAAGTAGCTTTCAACTCTGTATATGCAAGAAAGTAATGTGTTAATAAGTTAATAGGCAATAAACGCTCTGTATTATAAACCCCTGGTTACGACAAGCTATTCATCAAGCCATTCACTAAATACGCATCGTATAGGGTCTCGACGCGCCGAGGTGTGGTTCAAAAGCTAATGTATACGCGTATTCAATCTAACACGTTCATTTAATTAATTAACATAGCAATATATTTGACCTTGGCCCTTGGGAGAGAAGATGATCTTGCACACGAGATGAATAATGTATGTAACAACCATTGTGTCTGCTGATCACTGATTATTGTCATTTGGATTTAATTCTTCTTTAATTGTATTTGCTTTGGTTTAAATACAAGGGAGTACAAACATAGCTTATTCTCGCATGCAGTGTAGTATTGTGAAACACGTTGGCCTAAAGTCAAACAATGACTTTCATTTGAAATGTTTCTTTGTTGAGATTTGTTGCTATCTCGTATTTCATTTGAGAATTATTGAAATTTTAAGAATTATTGAAAATATAATCAGATCATTTTGATGATATATTTTCAATGAAGATTCTGTCTCACATCTGAGATTGCTAAAAACATAGAAGCAAAATCAATTCATTGAAATATAAAATTAGAAAAAATAAATGAATAAATAATAACATAAATAAATAAATAACAAATAACATAAATAAATAACATATTCGAAAGAATAATAAGATAACAGTAGAATAAGAAACAAAATATCGGTTAATTCTAGGTATAGTTGTGTTCAAAATGAAATAATAATGCCAACTTTGAAAGTAGAAAATAAGTGAATTAATAATGCGTATATATAATGTGTGGATAGAAAACAAAGAGAAAGGGGAACAATAAAATGATGTATGTAATACATTATACGTAATTTTACATTCTATACATTATACATTATGGATTATTACATCATATGACGCGGGTTCGAGTCCCACTGTAGGCATAACGTTATTAAACGTCCTTCCACCCATCATCACAAGTCTAGTTCACACGTACATTCGTATCCCCAAATAACCTAGCTATTGGTGAGGTCGTTAAGCACCATTAATACAAATTATATACTTATACCGCTTTATTCAATATTGTATAAGTTTGAATATATTTAATATTTATCTATAAATTTGCGACAGTTTGTCGCCTAGCCCACTTCTCTCCCAACACTCTCTTTGTTATTCCTCACGTAAGGCTGAGATAATGTGATCGGTACTGTATTATACATACTATATTATGTTAAGCAGTAATGATGCTGGCTTTTTTGTCCCCACCCCGTCTACGCGGATGACACCTTATTATAATGGACAAGTATGAAAATGTCACCCGTGGGTAGATTTATTTAATACACCATCTTGGGTTGGGTAGAAGATTATTAAAATAGGTCTATAAGCATAATGTTATGAACTCCCATTTAGGGTGGTCCTTGGTTCGATTCGAGGTGGCCGCCTTCATGGTATATGATTGTTGTAGTGTTCTTGAATTATAGAACAGTCGAGAGGAAGATGAAAGTTCAGTCAAAGATATATCATTCAAATTTTAATGCTGTCACATTTTAATATTTGCATCGTTCTAAATTCTGGGTACACTTTTAGTAGAACATTAAAAAATATAAATTGTTGGTATTTTTTGTTTTCACAAATCTTTTACTCAATTTAATTTTGTGTTGTATTTATCAATATTCATTTTTATATCGTCAACTTGAAATTTCAACTGAACTGACCTATATTATGGTACCATGTAGATTTTGAGGTAATTCTGATGAAAGTGATGAAAAAAGTAAACTTCTGAATTTTTAAAATTAAAACAATCATGAAAATAGTACTAAAATGAAAAAAATGTTCAGAAAATCTCCATTTCATCTCATTTTTCTTCCATTCAGATATAATAAATTTCAAATATAATGGTTCTTACACCCATTCGACCACTCATCCCCCCAAAACACGTAGCTCATTTTCCTAGAATTTTCCCATATAGACTTATGCTTGTGTGAGATGCATATAGAGGGCAAGCTTGACTGGATATCATACCAACTAAAAAGTAAAACATATAGGATCTTTAATTGTATGCATACGACTTTGCATCAGATTATACTTTTACTTTTATTGACGTTTATTATTCTGTATATTGTATATTGTATTATTCTTGTTATTATGCAATCAGCGATAAAACTGAAGAAATGAATACAAATTGTGGGTAAACAAACCCTAATACTGAATGAAGTTATTGTTGAGAAACAAAATTCGGAGTAGACTGTTGTCCATTCATCACAAAAATCAACGAGTGACGTCACTAGAAATATGCCTGTGGAAAACTGTATGCTATCTGTTTTTTCTCTCTAATTATTATCTCTAAAAAAATAACCAGTCGAACATCTTGTTTATATACATATAATATACCAGGTTTACACGCAAATGCCGACAACTTCTTTACATATTACATGAATACATTCCTTTATGAAATATTTTAGCAACACTGTAATAAATCCATAGTATATACGATACCGCATGTTGATGAACTAAACCACTTAAGGAGATCTTTCCTATAAAGAGCTATGTCAAGCCAATTAAACTACGATGAGAAATTAAAATATTTGCCAAGAAAAAAATGAAAGAATATGCGAGTGTTTGTTTTGTATGCAAGACGGGGTTGTCATGACGGCCATGAGTTTGAGCGCGGCAAAACTGCAGCCTCTGAGAGATACATATATATATATATATATATATATATATATATATATATATATATATATATATATATATATACTTGTTTACATGGTTTCAGTTTTAGATCGAGAGGAAAGAAACTTGTCTTGTTCCTCGGATGACAACAGTTATTCACTGTTTTTTTTTGCTATGGGGTAAAAGTGAACTTGCTATTTTATTGGCGTATGATTCAGGCAGTCAGGGTTCGATCCCCGTCATCTAGTCTCAACTCAAAACGCAACTTTCTTTTTCTATAGTTTTTCTGTCAAGTCAACAAATGACAAACAATAGTTATTGATGAGCGTAGCGAAGTCTCCATCCCACTCTTATAGGGCTTTGTCTGTGTGTTTTTTTTTTTTTTTTTTTTTGTTTTTTTTGTTTGTAAGCACTCCACAGGTCGCAAGGGTTGACTGATCAACATGAAACTTTTTTTGTACACGCAAACTCATCCAACTTAGAACTGTATAGTTTTTGGGATGAATCGGTCGGACCGATTTTGAGAATCATCATCTCAAAGTTTCTAAAAACCCCATAAGATTTGGCTGGGCGGAAAATGTTGAAAAATAAAATCTCTCCAAATGGGATGAAATTTTCTCTAAATGTGTATGCATAGATTTTACACATTATTACGATTTTTTAAGCAATTCTGATCAGTCGTTTTGAAGAAAAAAAATAAAATGACTGATAATATTCATAAAATATATCATAAAAATTATGACAGAATTAAGTTGTCGAGATTCACTGCTTTCTAGATTCAAGAGTTGACCAACAATGAAGTATTTTTTATATGCGTCAAGGTGTGTAGAATACCAGAGTCAATGAAGTGGCAAGAGTAGAACTTCTTTAACGACTTTTATAGCTTATTCAGATATCAAGGTGTGTAGAATACCAAAGTCGATAAAGTAGCAAGGTTAAAACGATTTCAAGGACTTTTATACCTTATTGAGATATCTCGCTCATCTTACAACGCATATTTCGCGTTTGACTAGTTATATTGAAATTCCCTGAGAATTTGAATTATCTCGAAGGAAATATTTTTGACGATTTTTTTCCTCTGGGTTTTCTTATGAGATTTTTGAAAATTTTGAAATGAGTTTTCTCAGAAGTGGTTGAACCGATTGTGTCTCAAAACTATACTGTATCGAATTAGATAAGGAAACTTGTGTATGTCAAGTCTCAATTGATTTTACATTCTCGTTTGACCTGTGGTGTGCGAAAAACAACAAAAAAGTACTTCTTTTCGAGTATGGTAAAATTGAGTCTTCGTTTCGCTCATCCATTAGGTTGTAAAATCACTTCAGGTGATAAATAACCAACATCTGGGAATGTACGCCGATTGTTTAAAACGTCAATTTACAATAGATTCTATCAATTCGTCTTTATGTAGGAGATGATAATTCCAATGGTGTATCACAAGCAATTAAAGGTATCTATCATGAAATCAAAGATGTTGGACACACCAAAATATAGTAAGAGTAATTTATGAGCATAGCGAAGTCTCCATCCCACTCTTATAGGGCTTTGTCTGTGTGTTTTTTTTTTTTTTTTTTTTTTGTTTGTAAGCACTCCACAGGCCGCAAGGGTTGACTGATCAACATGAAACTTTTTTTGTACACGCAAACTCATCCAACTTAGAACTGTATAGTTTTTGAGATGAATCAGTCGGACCGATTTTGAGAATCATCATCTCAAAATTTCTAAAAACCCCATAAGATTTGGCTGGGTAGAAAATGTTGATAAATAAAATCTCTCCAAATGGAATGAAATTCTCTCTAAATGTGTATACATGTATTTTACACATTATTACGATTTTTTAAGCAATTCTGATCAGTCGTTTTGAAGAAAAAAAATAAAATGACTGATAATATTCATAAAATATATCATAAAAATTGTGACAGAATTAAGTTGTCGAGATTCACTGCTTTCTAGATTCAAGAGTTGACCAACAATGAAGTATTTTTTATATGCGTCAAGGTGTGTAGAACACCAGAGTCAATGAAGTGGCAAGAGTAGAACTACTTTAACGACTTTAAAGTCTAACACCCGTTTGGTCAGCAGAGTCAAAAAGTAATTTTGAAATTAATTCTACATTGGGGAAATTTGAGTAAAGTTTTGTTGAACATGTGTTGTCTTGAATTAAAATCACATCAGAAACACTGTCATATTTTTTTGGCCAAAGTTACAGCGCTTTAATGAAATATTAAGTTGCTATTTTGACTTCATTTTAGTGAAAAATCAACTATTTTTCCTCTTAAAATGAGTGTGATTCATAAATGAGAACGGGTACCTATATTTATTTCTGCATAATTCTATTCGTAACATCTTCATCTACAATAAAACAAGTTTTTTGATTGAATGTCATTCCTTTTAGTATATTTTAATGATCTGTTGAATAATAAAAACGCATACAATTTGAAGGTTGTGTGTTAAATGATAGGGAAACATCCAGTATTTGAATTGATATATCTCAAAATTTATCCCGGTCAGCCTATCATCTGTTTTGATATTATTATCGAGCACATCAAAACGAATCGACTGACAAAAAATCATATTTTTTTCATGACCATGAGGTAATGGAGGTTAGACCTTAATAGCTTATTCAGATATCAAGGTGTGTAGAATACCAGAGTCGATAAAGTAGCAAGGGTAGAACTACTTTAAGGACTTTTATACCTTATTGAGATATCTCGCTCATCTTACAACGCATATTTCGCGTTTGACTAGTAATAGCGATACAGTGAACTGGTGGCCTACCAAAATATTCTGATTGGTCAATTCCAACTGATGGACATTGTTGTCTGTCTCTTTCAACAATAGGTGACGATAACTTGACAGAAGCTTAGAAGTATTTGCTGCTGAGTGGAGCGAAGACTCAATTTTGGGTTGTGTATTTTTTTTGTTGCACAAGTTAATATTATTGAATAATAAATGAATAAAGAGCAAGAAATGAATTAAAATGAGATGAAAAAGATTGAAATAAAATAAGTGAGGTAAATTTATTCAAAGTAAAATCTCTACTCAACATTAGTCTCATACCAGATCAACACTTCTAAAGTATGTAGTCCTGAAGGCAGGCCTATACTTCATGTTCGTTTATTTTTTGTAAAAATTAAATTTTTCTCTCTTCAATTAAAATAAAAAATGTGTGAGTACATAAACAGGTCTCTTATATAGACGTACAGTACCTAAGGTTTTGTGAAAAAAATATTTAAAATACACATTTTCCGTGATTTTTTTCATCCCATTTTGTATTTTACCGTTCATGTCTATAAGCCCCCTCGATGGATATTCTCAAATTTTATTCGATTAAATTTCAACGTAATTCGTATAAAAAAAGCACAACACAGAAATCACCCACTATCAATTCTCTGTATACATCCATATAGTGCTGGAATTACCAACGTGAAAGTAGCTCTAACTGTCAGTTTGAAGGTGCTATCACCATGGTTACCCATGCTATTTTTTTTCATCAACTCCCATATAAAGGCCAACTTGAACTTTAGTTATATGTCGATTACTTATAAAATAAAATTGAAATCATCCCATCGATACTCTGTAGTAACTAACTAATATTTTTTTATCGTCTGCATCGAATGGTCTCACTGCACCTTGCTGTGCCTTGCATTGTTCTCTGGCGCGGTCCCTTGTATGGACTATTAGGTTGACAAGAGAGCAGCTAGGCGATCGAGAGGACCGTGGGATGGTTCTCTGGTTGACGGACATGCGCACTTGAATCAGTAAACAATTGTCACAGGTGCACATCCACTTGTGATGAGGAGGGAGGGGGGGGGGGGGGGACGAGACAAGTGATGGATTTGTTGAATGAGGAAGCTACACATACACATACATTTATATATATATATATATATATATATATATATATATATATATATATATATATATATATATATATATATATATATAAATCCATCCATCTTTGAGGTTGTCGGTAAGAGGTTTGAGAAAAAAAAACAATGGCACCCTGGACCAGATAGACTATGTAGTAGGCTTTCAAAAGTATCTAGTGAACATAGAAAATTGAGACAAGCGAGAGAAAGTTTCAACAAAGAAAATTTCAAAGTGTTCCATTGTTAGTAGCGTACATCTTTTTGGTCAAGCATCTGCCTTTTCTTTAGTGCATTCTTCTCACTCACGTTCTTATAACTTCCCAGGGATTTCTTCGATTGAGTTCTTTAATTTTCCTCAGTCACTAAATTGAATATAGGAAAATGTAATTGATGACAAGCGATGATCACTACTTTCCAACAGTTTCAATCACATATCAAAGTAACTTTTTACTATCGCTTATATATATAATTCGATTGTTGTCATACTCCAGTTGAACGCAGCGTGGTTATGAGTGGTAAAAGACGAGTGAGGTATTTATATGAAATCTACTCGAAAGCATTACACACCTTGATTTTGAAACTCTTAAGTCACTGCCTTCGTTATGCAACTTTGATTGTTGGTCCTTGTTCATCACTATATGATAGATTTAATTGATCTAGAAAAAATATATTTTCATTTTTTTATTCTCAACGGCTTTTCTGATTTGTGTAAAACTCTGGAATAACATGTATCATTCTTGTAGATCTACTTTGAATTACGTATAAATTGAAGTTTTTGCGACGAAAATGTATTTCACTCTGGGCTATTCTTGTGTTTTTTTTTTCAAAAATTCGATTTGTTTTTTCTTTGAAGTGGTCCATGCAACCGATTTCGCCCCCAAAATTTACTTATTCAAGTTACATAATAAGAGTAACCTATGTGCATATTGAGTTTCATAAAAATTAAAAATTTGTGTTTTCCTTTGACCTGTGAAGCGCAAACAAGAAACAAAAAACATGAAGATTTATATATATTTTTTTCAAAAAAAAAATGATTCTTTGCTTACGCTCATCAAACTAGAGAGCGTCGTGCGACAATACGTAAAATCCATTCTTATCACTCATTGTTTCAATAGATCCACACAACAAAACATTCAATTATCACAACATATTTCATTCTCTCCCTCACTAGCTTGCTATAGTAACGATCTTACTAGTCTAGTATCTTAGTAGTTAGAGCAGTCTTTTTTTTTTTTTAATCAAACATTATTACTTACAATTGTTATTACCATAGCATTACAGCGACATAGGTAAATAACAAAGATTTTGATTGATATTACCAATTGGTGGACATTGTTGTCTGTCTTTTACAACAATGACTGTGACGTCACTGGATTGAAGAATATCGTCTTGATGCAGTTTTGCCGTAAAAGGAGTTAAAGGTGAACTGATATCAAAATGCGCGACATCCATGTCCGCTGTTGAAGCAATCATAATTCTACTCGGGGAGTTTTTTTAATTGCTCTGCCGGTTGCATCCTGCTGCAAGGTGAACATGATGCTTTTAAAGACGAGTTGGCTTATTTTTACAAGATCTAATTGTTGATTGATACGATCAATCCAAGGAAGGAGTTGTTATTTATTGATTGGCAGGTAATTGGTGAATGTATTTGTAAAGAGACTGACATGCATGAAACGAAGCTAATAAATATCGTACCTCCTCTTCTTACTCCGACCATCGTATACCACCCTCTTCTACACAAAATAAATTTCTCCGACAACTACTCAGAATCCAATAAGCTGTGGAATGATTCAAGCCATGTTCTTATACGAATCAATTCTTTAGTAAATTGTCTACAAAAAAAAGCAAAAGTTATCATTATTGATAATTTTTGAAATGAAGAATTCACACGACTAATTTCACACCATTAATTATTCCAATCATAGACTGCTTCATGTCAAATCTTAATGCCTATACGATCTACAATTGAATTTGAAAAGGCGTATACATATTGAGGACCATTATAACCAACTTTTTGAACATTTAACACGAAACAAGCCACTTATAGCCTACTGCCCCTATATCAACCTGTTCATACAACGATAACCTTCAACCTCAATTAGGAAAAACTTTAGAAACCATGTAAGTACAGAGCAACAGTAACTACACAAACGGTAAAAATGGCAAACTCAAAACAAAAACGATTGTCACCATCCAGTTATCATCAGTTATCAGTTATCCAGTCAATCCATAGGAAGACTATCCATAGAAACAGTATCCATAGAAATAGTATCCATCAACAGTGACCATTCACCATTATACTAACTAGCATTTGAAATTATAGCAACAGTAACACTAGCGGCTATATTCCACAACAATTATCTCTATAAGTAGATGCAACACACCTCTAAGTATGTCAGCGAGTGAAGAGTATAATGTCAGGTAATTATTATAAGCCTATATTCATGGAAATAATTCCACGCATATGCAAAACAAGACGGTTCTGAACAGCAATTAACAGATTATCATAACGACGTTATAGTAAATGTTCTTGCATGAATAGCTCTGTCTTGCTTTTGTTAAACGTTCATTAGCTCCTGTCTCTCTTTTGTTGTCATCTGTACTTGTTCACACGAGACTCGAGTTGTTTTCAACATTCTTCGGTAAATACTAGACGGGTATGCGTCTGTGAAATTCATTCAGTCGAGGAATTAACAGTAACATGAAAAGAGACGAAAAGAAACATCATTTCGACTCACTTTTACTTGAACTGTGCATGTCATCTGATGGTGAGCTCAATGCGCGATTATTGTTATTATTTTTTTTTTCAATACCTTGATTCACTTGAAATTTAGTAAATAAAAGAGACTGAAAGTCGGTAGTATCAAGTGGTATTTAAATGAAAATTAGTTATTTGTTAATTGGTACTAATATAGTAAACGTAACCAGGAGTGAAAACGAGTAGATTCGTCAATTTTTGCGTATTTCATTAACTATCAGTTCATAAAAAGTTACATCGAAGATTTGAATGAATATATTAAATGTTTATCATAACATTTTACATGCTCTAATAAGGAAGATTCCAAGATTATTTTCGAAGTTTTTTTACAATTATTATACATTCAAAATAATTCAACTAGTCCAAATTTAGCTATATTTACAATAATTTCTCTATACATTTTTTTTCGAGATACGTTATGATGAGAAACGGAACAGCACAGATTATAATATGGTAGTTGAATAATTAACTTCACATGAATGGAGGTGCCGGGTTCTGTAACCTTTCGTATTTGTTATAAGTGGAGGAGCCGAGTAATGCAACAATTGTCTGCTACTTGTTGCGTCCACTTCTGCTTCCGATGACATTACCAACAATACTTGCGCTGCCGAGAGATGAATATGCAAACAACCCGTGCATTAGTGATTCATATAGACGATCATCAAAACATTCATTTTTAGTGAATACGAGAATGTATATATATATATATATATATATATATATATATATATATATATATATATATATATATATATATATATATATATATATATATATATATATATATATATAATCAACGTCGAAAATTTGTCAAATTGTTGGTTTACCAGTTAAGGCCGAGTGGGTCAAGATGGAATCTTTCGGACGTAACACCGCAAGTGTGATCTAAATTGAACTAGATTGAAATGTTGTGAGTTCATAGATGATGATATATTTGATCATTCGTGTTGGAAAAAAAGGCATCTTACATCTTCTTATTGACCTTCATTTTTCTCATTCTCAGATCAACTTTTTCTTCCTAAACTCCTCTCTTCCATTTACTATATATAGTATTAGTTATTTTCCAAAGAATATTATTGTATTTCATTTCAATATGCAGTTTCACAAAGCTTATTCATGTGCAGCTTACAGGGATTTGTAATTGTAAATGTGACATATCGGGCACAAAAGTGTCTTGCAGACTCACTCACTCGAACTTACACAACTCCTAAACCAGCGTGAAATGAAACTGAAAGCTGCATTGGAATGTTACATATCTTCGTTAATTAAAAGTAAGCCGACTAATTCATATTCACCATCTCGACTCATTTAGAAATAACTGAACGTTTAAGCCATCTGCTTCGTTCAACTTGATTCACCTTATCAGGGCTACCACATAGGTAAACAGACAAATAAGTATGAGTGATTGCAATCACACCTGTTGCCTATAAAAGTGCGGAGCGCGCGCGCGCAGATGGAGCGACCTTCAGCGCATGTGCGACTTTAATCATGGCAAAACAGGATTTTAGAATATTACTAGGGAAACTGTATAGAAGATGTGTGTTTAGATTAGCCATGTTTGAAAGAAATACTAGACGTAATATAGATATAGACTTGTTTTTTTAATGTCAATCAATTCGTTTATATATTCAATTAAATACCGCACTTGTGTTCTGTGATTGATAGATGAACAAGTAATGTGGAAAAGTGAATTTCATTTTAAATCAGCCGAACTTCTCAAAAAGATTTGTGTAGTCTTCTAGAAAAACAGTTTATTTACTCTCAAATTAGTAAAAATTCAAATCGCTTATCGTACCTTGAAAAGGGCTTTTTTTATATTACATTTGGAAATGGACCATTAACTCACGGATCATACAGGCATTAATTAAATAGTATATTTAGACAATAGATCTTTGCATCAAGTGACAAAAAAAGTCGGAAAACTATCTAGAAAACCGGCACAGTAGCTGAGTGGTTAGCGCACTTGCTTCGTGTGACCCGGAAGGTGAAGGGACATATCGGACCCGGTTCGATCCCCGCCACCGTCCATCTTTACAGGGGTGTTTCGTGGTTTCCCTCTGTAGTCTAGGCTAATGCCGGGATGGTTCCCACAATATAGGCCACGACCGATTCCTTCCCACTATCCTTCCCACTACCCATACAAAAACCTTCATCTCATCATCCCATCATCTCATTAATCATTCATCCGACGCCAATAGATCTTAGTAATCATTGCAGTGCGTCGTTAAAACCCAATATATATATAAAAAAAAAACTATCTAGAAATAATATAAAAAGCTTTAAACAACAGATTAGTTATAATGCTGCTCCGCTACGCAAGAAGCGAAGGCAAAGTGATTTGCCAATATAACTTAATTAGGACTGTTATTATGAAGTTTAATTAAATAGTTGATTATCAAATTCCTTATTTCAACACGATACACTTGGTATTCACCACCATTGTGATTTTCGTTATTTTTCCTCAAATTTCAAAAAACTTTCCAATTTAGACTCCTTACCAACTTTATTTCATAAAAAATAAAAGTTAATTAAAAAATTTAAAAGAATTGTCTCAAATCATCATGTTACAATCACAATATTTCAGTATAATTTCCAATAATGTGTGATAGTGATTGCCTATAATACAAAGCCAATAACCAGTGTCTATATACAACATCTAACTTCTAACTTCTATCAAGTTACGTCTCTAGTTCGGGATTTCACCTTTTGTCGCCGAACAAAGGGGGATGGGCTGTTTTGCTTGTTACGTTGACACCCCTGCCAGCTAATCTTGAGTGATGTGTCAAACCTCCCTTTGACCCGGGACACATATTGGCACACACACACACCGCGCGAACACATCACAGCTATCTGCACACTCACTGCTCGGCTATATGCACACTCATTGTGCGCGCGCAGCGTGTGACGTGCGTGCAACAGCTGCAACACTTCCTCGTGATATTGACACTGTTTTATTGGAGCGAACATCAAATTGTGTAGAAACATACTATGTATTGAGCAACGATCACCTGTGCCCTGTGAGAATGTCTTAAACATAACTCACCATTTTACGAGTCATCAATATATTTCAATATGTTGATATTATAAGATTATATTACAATATTATGATATTTCAATTGTCAATACATCTATCTATCTATATTCATCTCTCTCTCTCTCTCTCTCTCTCTCTCTCTCTCTCTCTCTCTCTCTCTCTCTCTCTCTCTCTCTCTCTATATATATATATATATATATATATATATATATATATATATATATATATATATATATATATATATATATATATATATATATATATATATATATATATATATATATATATATATATATATATATATATATATATATATATATATATAACTTATATATATATATATATATATATATATATATATATATATATATATATATATATGTATATATATATTGAATATATGTATACATGTAGGCCTATTGATGTGTATTAATAATTTAATATGTATTACATGTCTTATTATATGTATGTATTAATATAATATGAATTTATATTCATATTTACAATTCAAATACATGTTATATAATTTACATATTATGGATCGTTTTCGATATTATTATTTTTAATCAACATCGAAAATGTGACACAAAGTCATGCCTCTCCGATAAGGCTAAACGTGGCAAGGTAGGATCGTTCGTATGGGGCACCACAACGGTGATATCATATCACCACATATGGAATAATTTTATCGTAAACAGTACACTATAAAGTTTAGGTATAATGAGCAATGCATTCATATATGTTGGATATATTGCGATCCTATCTTTCATTGGGTACCGCTCTTGTGGACCACAGTATTGTGAACCCCGATATTCTGTACCCCAAGAAAAGGATAAAGTGGACCCCAGTATTGTGGCCCACACGTTTAAACCAGAAAATTGTACAAATACTTTGGTTTTGTGGTCCCCAATATAGTGGGCCACAAAACTAGAACATGGGGGTCCAGAATATCTTTTCCAAACGACCGAAGTGGTATTGTGGACCCCAATAAACTGATACACAGAGATTTGTCGTTGTTGACCCCAATAAACTGAACCCCGATATTGTGGGCCACAAAAGTGTATTAAATGTCGTGTGGATATAGTGTACCACAAACTAGATATACTGTACCCCAAAGTTCGTTAGACATACTGCACCCCGGTATTCTGGTCCCCGATATAGTGGGCCACAAAACTAGAACACGGGTGGTCCAGAATATCTTTTCCAAACGACCGAAGTGGTATTGTGGACCCCAATAAACTGATACACAAAGATTTGTCATTGTTAACCCCAATAAATCTTTGTGTATCAGTTTATTGGGGTCCACAATACCACTTCGGTCGTTCGGAAAAGATATTCTGGACCACCCGTGTCCTAGTTTTGTGGCCCACTATATCGGGGACCAGAATACCGGGGTGCAGTATGTCTAACGAGCTCTGGGGTACAGTATATCTAGTTTGTGGTTCACTATATCCACACGACATTTAATACACTTTTGTGGCCCACAATATCGGGGCTCAGTTTATTGGGGTCAACAATGACAAATCTCTGTGTATCAGTTTATCGGGGTCCACAATACCACTTCGGTCGTTCGGAAAAGATATTCTGGACCACTCGTGTCCTAGTTTTGTGGCCCACTATATCGGGGACCAGAATACCGGGGTGCAGTATGTCTAACGAGCTTTGGGGTACAGTATATCTAGTTTGTGGTCCACTATATCCACACGACATTTAATACACTTTTGTGGCCCACAATATCGGGGTCCAGTCTACGGGCTCTCCTTTCATTCATATAGCCTCAATTGCGGAACAATGATTTTGTATCAAGTTTCGATCTTATTAAAAAAAAATGTATATATGTTGGGTAAAAGTAGTCTTCTATAGCTACCATCGTACCAATCTTTCCAGATTATTTTTGCATTCTGTTTCCATTTTTGTATTCTATCCGTGATTATTTGTCAGCCCCTACAAAAGTAAAGCTAATCGAATTAGAATTTCATCGCAATATTGAAAGTAACATTACTTGGCATGCTGAACTAAATATCATTTTACCACTTGCACAAGTATAATACCTGATGACGCGGGTATGTGTAGAATGTGCTGCAGAGTGTATCAGGGACATGTGGATAGGGTGGGCTTGCCTTGCACTCTTGTAGGTTGCACGCTCGTAAAGGCAATTTGTGCGCCCATCCCTTCGATTCGGGTGACCGCCCTGGTTGTGCGCATGCTCAATGACGCCTTGACGGGTGACAATGCTAGAATGTGCAACGCGCGCGCGCGACAGGGGGTGACAGCTCGAGACGGGCGACCGGTGATGGTAGTTAATGGCGGAGAGACGGACGGGTGACAATCTCTTCGTTGCATCTATCAATCAAGGGTGTCGAACGTTCAGGGACGGGACTTTTTCTTTGAGATGTTGTTTCGTAAACTTGAAATTAATATTTACGTAATTAGTTTTTGTGCATTGTGTACTGTCAAGGAAAAAGGTGTTCATTATAAATTATGGACTAATATTTTTTAAGAATGCTTAGATGATTTGTGATAGGCCTACAAGACAGACTCAATACCCTCACTGAATTCCACTGAACTAATACATACATAACTGATTTATGAACCTGTTTGATATATTTTACATTAAGAAATATCGAGAAATGAGACAAATATTATATAAACTTTTCAAAGTGTTGAATACATTTCCAAATGATCATTAGAACACAGTTATTTTTTCATGAACAATGTCAACGTGTGCAAATTTAATTTTGCACAGTGATGTTTTATAAATGTTGTAGGGTATATTTGTAGGAATTTTTCATTTTATACACTCTTGAAAGGGAATTTCTGTCACTATTTGTTGCCTGTTACTTGCTACATGTTCGATTTGGCCCGATTCAAAAAATCTGTTTTACAATACTGTCCTCAATATCGGCTTCAAAAACAAGTAATTGACGTAATTTGTAAGAAATCTCAAGTTATGTTGGCAAGACATTCGATGAATCAATTATATTTATGCAACAATCAAACACCGACACAATGAAAAGCTGTTGCTATAATCAAACATAATAAAACAATTATGTTAATATTTAATTGACTTATATTCATCCTTCCTTGAATAATAGAATAAAAAGAAGATCTCTTATAAGTGGTGAAACTTTCCTTGATTTTTAATAGCTGATTATGATTGTCACATCTCTCTCTCTGTACACTTTTCGCTCTGTCTCTCCTCCCAGAGCCTTGTGGAAGTATAGGTTAGGTTCGAGCTATGTGATTTACGAGATAATTACACAATGTATGTCACATCCACGCATCATCTCGTGGTTCATGTACACATCACTGAAGGTGAATTCGCTAGCTGTTTGTACAGGGTGGAGAGAAATATCGTAAAACTAATTGATTGGCTATTAATTAACTGTTAATGCCATAGAAATAACTACCAGCTTATAAACCACCTCGTGTTATTAATTTATTTACTGTGAAGAAAGACAAATAGAGAATAGTATATAGTTAGACAACGAATAAGACAGTAGGTACGTTTTGTTTACTTTAGTTATTTTTTGAAAAGTTTATAGTAACACTTTTTCCTCTTGACAAGTTTGGTATTAATTGCTTTCAAAATACGATAAAAAACAGTTCAACTGTTTATTATTAATTTATAATCAGAAATAAAATGTGTAGCATGTATACGGTGGCACAGTATATCATACTATTTGCAGCCACATATGTTATACGCGATTTGCCAGCGGAAAATTTGCCAGGCACCTGTTTTAGAGGGGGAGGACAATTTTCCAGGCTAGATTATGGGGGGAGCACAATTTGCCAGTCAAAGTTTGGGGGAGGAGGACAATTTGCCAGGCTCGACTGTGTGGGAGGACAATTTGCCAGACAAAGTTTGGGGGGAGGACAATTTGCCAGACAACGTTTGGGGGGAGGACAATTTGCCAGACAAAGTTTGGGGGGGGGGGAGGACAATTTGCCAGACAAAGTTTGGGGGAGGACAATTTGCCAGACAAAGTTTGGGGGGAGGACAATTTGCCAGACAAAGTTTGGGGGGGGGGAGGACAATTTGCCAGGCTCGACTGTGTGGGAGGACAATTTGCCAGACAAAGTTTGGGGGGAGGACAATTTGCCAGACAAAGTTTGGGGGGGGGGAGGACAATTTGCCAGGCTCGACTGTGTGGGAGGACAATTTGCCAGACAAAGTTTGGGGGGAGGAAAATTTGTCAGACAAAGTTTGGGGGGAGGACAATTTTCCAGACAAAGTTTGGGGGGAGGACAATTTGCCAGGCTCGATTGTGTGGGAGGACAATTTGCCAGACAAAGTTTGGGTGGGGGAAGGACAATTTGCCAGACATGTGTTTTCAAACTATTAGTATTCGCTCTCAAAGTTGTACGAAATGGAAAAATGAAATAATTTTCATCACATTGAAAATCAAGAATTCTGATCAAATTGTTTATTTATTTATTCACTTTCATTTCATCCAAGTGGATTACAATATAGAATGGAACATTTTTGAGTGAATTTCATATGAATAGTCAAGGATGAAATAAAAGATTATGCACCATACTTATACGACGATCGTTGATCCTTTTTGCTCAACGCCAATAACTTAACTGCTCGTATTCACTGAACTTATTAGTCTACTATTTACAATTTGTTAAATGAATCACGATAATACGTAGATTTTAATACGTAGATCATTAAGAAACCTGTTGAGAAAATCAAAGCTTCGTTTTGTCCAACACAAATGATCAGATTGGTCATCCCTGAACCTATTATTTTACCATTCACAATAGGTTAAATCAGTTACACATTATATACATTTTATGATAAATAATTTCTTTTGGTGTGATAGAAAATGCCCTTACGAACGATCCAAGATACCTTGCCATCATTGGCCATAATTGAGTAACATTGACTTTGTGAATATTTGTTGTTGTTAAAGAATGAAATTTATGTTAATCACGAATTAGCGTATTTGAGTCGAGTATGTTGCGTTGCAATCTTCATGATGCAGCATGTACAGAACCACCATGAATTATGCAAATGACGTTCACGCCAAAAAAACATAAAATAACGATTTGATGACTCTTTAAGACTAAAGGTCATGTTGACACCTATGGGATTTACCTTTGCTGATACCCCCCCCCCCCTTCTCCCCCCCCCTCCCTCCCACCGGTAAATCACTTTCCACGATAAACCCACCCATTACCTCCACACTATTGATTCGAGCGTCAGTCCCCTCCTATCTCTCAACATAATCGATCGGGTGTGTCGATTTGTCAAGTATTGGAGGCGACGATTGAAGCGACGAGAGATGAATTGAGACACACTAATAGATTGAAATAGATTCATAATTATATGGGAAATTATTATTTATCTTACGAGAAAGTTTCTATTCAAGTCTTGTGAGTTATTCAAGTTTTATGTATGTTTTATACAATGTGGGAATTGAATGTTGCTTTTATGTTCAATCAAAATTCTCGACAGATATATTATAATTTTTACCGTACTACCGTGCTTATCTAGAAATATAACGAAAGATTACAACATTCAGTAAAATTTTCATCAGGCCGTGAGAAAATTGTTTGGTAAGGAAGAAATAACAGATGGATTTAGAATTTGTTTATATAAAATGCATTTTTGACCTCTAACATGATGCTTCTTTGATGGACATAACAACCCTGAAAATGGGTTTTAACTCTTAACACACAATGGCGATATATATTTCCCCAATTTCAGAAATAATAATTAATCGAGTAATGTCTACGTCACGACTCAGAAAGGGCCGGGTCCTGAGAAAAAATAAATACAATGAATACAATGAATACAATAAATAATACAATGAATTATAATACATGGTTGGATTTTTTTTTGGATAAAATCGAAACTTGATACAAAATCATTGTTCCCCAATTAAGGCCATGGATGAAAGTTAGAATCATTTGGACGGGGCACTACAAGGGCGATCTTACCACTCCATTTTAATTATTTAAAACCAATTAAATTCTCAACACCAGGTCTGCGCAGTCTGTGACCATAACTTTCCACCGAAGATTAAAGTCTTTCAGTTTCCGAAAGTTCGGAACACATTATAAGTAAAAACTGTGTCTGTGAAGTATATCCGGACATTACCAGCATTGGTATTAATAGTAAGCAGAACAAACGAACGTTGATATCTTCCACTTTGAACTAAGTCTCTTGGGCAATGATCACTTCTTTCCATTAACAGAAAATGTAAAGTTTATCATAATACAAAATATATATACCAAAAAAATGAGTGATGGGCCTAAAAAATTATGATTAGGCCTATCACTCTACTAATTAAAGGTCGTGGCCAATTAGCTCCCCCTCATCTCCGTCGGAACACCGCAGCAGATGTGGAGAGGATGAAACAGGAGACGGATCCTTGCCACCCCATGTATGGACACCAACTTGCAACGAAACGACTTCAATCTAGGAAGAGCTTTATGAGCAGAACCAGTGTGCTCGAAGTCTCGCCAGAATCTCATCGTGTTGCCCACTGGAACAGTGAACTGATCACACCATCTATTGCGCCGGTGGAGGAGCTTGCTCCAGGTGGTAATCTCCCATATGCTGTTTGGCGGACACTAAATCGTCTGAGAACTGGAATGCCGATGGACCAACCTGCAGGAATGGGGCCTCCTACCAGCAGGCGAAGACCCTATATGCGAGTGCGGCCAGGTGCAGGATCAGAGTCACCTCCTGGTCTGCCCTCGCCTCGACGAGCCTCGCACTCTGCGCGACATCGCGGTGGCGAGTGCAAGAGCGATGGCAGTGGCGAATTTTCGGAAAGATTGTGTTTAACCGGACACGGAAAGTAAGTAAGTACTTCATCCAAGCATTTGCTTCGTGGACTGAGGGAAACTACGAAAACCCAAGTGAGGATGGATAAAAAAACGTGTTTGTTAGTATTCCTTTTCTTTTTTTTGGAAACTGCGGAAAATTACTAGCAATACACTTTTGGTTGTAGTTCAGTTCAGTTCAAAATTCTTTATTAATATTTAAATATAATTGTAATTTACTACAAACTATGCCCCATAGCCAATTGGCTAGTCTGAGGCAATACACTAGAAAAATAATACATAATTAGTTCATGGAATACAATAAAGAATAACACATTTACAAATTACATCTTGCAATTGAAATTGAAATGACAATTATTGAATCAAGTTCGGAGTGATAACATTAGAACAAAGCGTAATATGACTCCAATATATGACTGAGTGGAAGAGAGACGTATTACGTGGTATAGTCACACTGATCGCATTGAACATAGAATTGTAAAAATTGCTAGGGACAAATTTCCAAGAGATCAGCGATGTGTAGGGAGACCAAACAGAAGATGGCGAGACGAATATTGATTCCAGTTAAAAATGAAGCAGCCGAAGACAGACTTAGGATTAAGAAGAAGAATCAAGTAATAATATGGGACAATTGGTATTGGTATTTATTCATAAATAAAATAAAACAATTGATCCCAGCTTCGAGCCTCCGCATGAAACACCTATTATCTGGCAACTTTGTAGATAGCTAAATCTGTGGTCTTATAGGCCACACGTGCAACCCACTCATTCTAGCCATTATCTTAATTAACCCCAATCCAACATCGACACTACTTCTGTCAACCAATAGAATCACTCGTATATAAAACTGGAAAAAGTCGGCATTCCGTTGATATAGCTTCTCGCGTAGATAATTAACTTTACTCATCTTCTGCTCACGTCCGATCAGTAGCTCTAGTCACGTCAAGAGGGAGCTCACGACGTGTTCGTAACATGACGGTTAGATCGGGTGTCTCCTCTGTATGAGCTAGTATTGACGAGTGGTAGACTCGAGCAGTCAATGGCACGACACCACGATGTGATTAAAACGCGACACGCCGCCGGAATACCGTGGCTACGAACACGGTCATTAAATCATCAACACGGTGGAGAGATATGAGAGATTAAAACACGTAGATTGTGTGTATGTGTGAGTGTGTGTGTGTGTGAGTGAGGGAGGAGGGGTCGATCGACCGTCTCCGCTATCTTGCGGTAATGACGGTGGGGAGTGTCTAGTACCACGATGTGTAGGATCATCTGGTGGAGATCAGAGGTCGATGGAAGCGTTAACGTACGCAACTCTCTCTCTCGCTCTCTCTCTCTCTCTTTCTCTCGCTCGAAAATCTTATGAATTGACTTGAAATATGTAATTATTTAGAAGCTAGTAGGAATAGTTGAAACACATGTTTTTTCACATGTGTGGTTTTTTTAGATGAGCTCGTACCTTTTCATTGATGTTATTAGGAACGGGTGATGCAAAAGGTCAGTCCTCTTCTCTGTATATGAAGTTGTGCTGTGGTAAAAACAAGAGAGCACATTTCAACAATGAGATGTATTTTTAAATGTCACATTGTTGTCAGTTTATTTGGCAAATAATGCGTGGATTGCAAAACACATTGTTGTTAATTGAGAATATCATTCAGATGTCTTATAACCGTTGTTTTAGGGTATGGCTAAATCATTTCGGCAAGGAGTATTTGCAGTCATATCTTGGTATACTGTAAACCCATGCCGGAGGTCGTTGTTGTTGTTGTTGTTGTTGTTGTTGCACGTTACCTAAGTTATCATGAAACAACATTATATACCATTCCCAGTTAGTTTGCCATGCACAATGGGTGGGGAGCCAAAACCTAGTAGGAAACTTTTCGAATTTACATTATTTTATGCTTTTTTGGGAGATCTCGTGATTGCGTTTTTGCTTAGCTAGTTTAGTTCACTTTTCATTTATGAGACAGTCAAATAAATGAATAGATTATACTCATGTTGTTATTTCCATTCAAGTTTTCGAACATTAATTAAAAAAAAAACATTCGAATTGAGTTTTTATGGTTTTACAGTTTTCATACTGATACACACTTTTTAAATAATACTTAATTACAATTACTGAGTGAGTGTAAGGGGAAATTCAATGACAGTACTTAATTCACAACACTTGACTATTTTTCTTCTATAATTCCTATATAAAGAAGAATAATGTGTCCTTCGGTATATCCTACGCTCTAACAAGTTGACGCTGTCTAGTTGGATGGAATAAAAACTGAAGTCCTCAATTCATTCATGACGGCAAATGATTTTTTTTCCAATATGAATTTTCATTACATTTATTTGATTTCAAGATGGGATGGGTTGGGAGGGTGAGAGAGAGAGAGGAGAAAGTCCATCCACCTCCTCCTCTGCCGAACCAAGTGTATTAAAGTTACTGCTCTTTAATCGGTTTTCCGTGGCGACGAGTGTATCTATATCTATATCAAGGTTATTTCCTCAATTATAATCACCTGTTGATGGCTGATGCCTACTTGTTGTTTTTGAACACACACACACACACACAAACACATTACACGTGTGATATTACGCCGATAGTCACGCGTGGGACACGTGATATAGACACTCGACCATGTGCGTGCGGTGGGCGCGAACACGCATTTGTATACGCACTCTCGACAAGTGGAGATTTGGTTTAGCTACTTGGTTTAGGCTACTTTACATCTCACAATCCATGAGTAAAACCTGTAGGGAACAGTCAAACAGGACAAAAAGCGCAAATGCAGGATTTTGGATCCCAACACATGGTAGGTAAACGGTGAGACCAATCAGTTTAATTCTTTTTGCAATGAAACAACAATGAGTATGTCTGTGCCTCTACGTTCATTTCAAATCATAATTCTATATTATATCACTGAAAAAAATCGTAAAAACAATGAAAAACAGGTAGAAAAATGTTGATTTTTGACAATTATTTTGGAAGGGTTGGAAACGACCACGAAGTAAAGCTCTTCGAACGAGCACGTATTGAATATTGGTGATAATTTAATCGAAAATCGTTTATTGATAAGATAATTTGTTTTCTGTTGCCAACTTGGGCCCCGAACGTCTGCAATCAAGCCGGTAGGCAAGATGTAAAGAAGCCTCTTAAGAATGCATTGAAGTTGATTTAGTGTTATACTATCAGTTTTTTTGGTTAGTACTTTTGAATGCTATAAGCATTATATGAGATATCAAAATTCAAATACGATATTTTCATACACATATGAAAATATACACATATACACAGATATTTTCAATATCTCCAATATAGTATATACAAACTATTTCAACTTATATTGTATGATTTTCATTTCTTATTTTTAGGATTTTCAAGATAGTTGGGTCTTAAAAGTCTGACAATCACTCAATAGAGTCTAGAAACCTTGGAAGAAAAATTGTATGCACGGTCATCAGGATGTAATCAACGTCAAGATGGCTATCGAACAACAAGACTTTTCACTGCCACTGGTGTTTCTTGCATGCATGTCATAACAACTATATCAATTAAGGTTTCAAGAAAAGAAGGGAATAGTTTTTGAATCGTGGACGTGTTTAATTCACGACCAATAATAATTTCAAGAAAATCAAACATCTCAAGAAAAAAGAAAAGAAGAGAAGAAGTTGAAAGAAAAAGAAGAGCAACAAACAAACACTTTTTATATCAATCCTGACTTGTTTTTTTCCTGTTTTTCCACAGTCCTTGAAGCAAATGCTTGGATGAAGTACTAATTGGCCACGACCTTTAATAAGCAGAGTGATAGGCCTAATTATAACATTATATGCCTATCACTCATTTTTTTGTCCATTTTGTATAATGATAAACTTTACATCTGCTGTTAATGTAAAGAAGTGATCATTGCCCAAGAGACTATGTCCATTATATCACAGAAACGGTTTTTACTCACAATGTGTTCCGGACTTTTGGAAACTGAAATACTTTTATCTACGGCGGAAAATTATAGTCACATACAGCGCAGTCCTGGTGTTGAAGTTATGGCTTTAAATAATTAAAATGGGATGGTAAGATCGCCCTTGTGGTGTCCCGTCCAAACGATCCTACTTTTCATTCATAGCCTTAATTGGGGAACAATGATTTTCTATCAAGTTTCGATGTTATTGAAAAAAAAAATTCACAGGTATACAGTGAAAATGCTAATTTTTTTATCTTTATTTCTTGCGCATCAGAATTTTGATATTCTATACCGTTGAAGAAGTTATCACCAAACAAATGATATTCCGCCAAGTCGACTCCCATCTGTAGTTACTGATACTGATACTTGGGCCGATCAGTCGTTAGCGTGCTGAACTGTCATTCAGGAGACCGGAATAGGCCGACTAACCTGGCAGATCACGAGTCTACAAGTGACTGACTACAAGTGAAGTGTACGAGTGACTGGTCTACAATCAAGAGACGAAAGCTGGAGTACTTTGGGCATATAATGAGAAGCAATAAATACAGGCTCTTGCAATTAGTTTTACAAGGGAGGATTGAAGGGAAGCGTAGGCCTGGCAGGAGGAGGACTTCGTGGCTCAAGAATCTTAGGGACTGCTTCGGGCAGAGCGCGGGGTCCTTGTTCAGAGCTGCAGCATCTAGAGATGACATAGCTATGATGATTGACAACCTTCGTTAGAAGAAGGCACATGAAGAAGAAGAACCTGGCAGAATTTTCGTTGTTTTATAATATAAACAACCATTTATAAACGGTCATTTATAAGCAACCTTTATTGGTCCCTGGCTTATAAAAAGTGTACAGGATAATAATCAATATAAAATACAATTGTTGATATTATTAATAGGCCTATAGAAATGAAATATAGTTAAATAAGTGAAAAAAGTAACTGAAAAATTTAAAATTGAAATAAGTAATAATAACAGTATACCCAGAAAAATTGAACTAACAATAAAAATTGAGAATAACTGAAGAAAATTAATGAAGGTACAAATATTTGAGATTCTTACAAGAAATTAAAATATTTAAAAAAAAAATTGATTATTA
Organism: Brachyptera risi; assembly: GCA_964007535.1. Lineage (NCBI taxonomy): Eukaryota > Metazoa > Arthropoda > Insecta > Plecoptera > Taeniopterygidae > Brachyptera > Brachyptera risi. The sequence goes on from OZ023328.1 coordinate 39,169,604, forward strand.
CAAAAAGAATTAAAAATTGTAAAGATGATTCCTTAGAATATTAATTGAACCTCTTGAAGCTAAAATTACAATATCAAAAACAAGTTCTTTCTTCAGCTTGAACCTTAATCTTCTACTAGGCAAAGCTTATTATTCCTTGAATAAATATATGTTTACATGATGACGTGAGTCTATGCCATTAAATTATACTCAGTCAATCATATGTTTTGAATGCACTGACTTATCTTGATCAAGATGCAACTTACCATAATTATCCATTGTTTTAAATAAAATGTTTCAACATCCTTCAACTACATGATAGAAATGTTTCATATAGTTATTATATATGGATTATATGGAGACAATAACTATATAAATATGTTACTGAATGATGCAGTTTACTCAACATAGGCATTCGGGAATCCGAATTTCATTTCAATGACGTATACGGTCATCCATCCTAACTGCGGTCATTTTAGAGTTCTCTCAGTCGATCGTCATGTAGTGAATAATTTTCTGTATTATCATATGTGTAACATTTGAAACCAAGTCATTGGTCCTCCAAAATAATTCACATTTTATTCATACTGGGTTCAACGACGCACTCTAATGATGACCAAGGTATGTTGGCGGCGGATGAATGATTAATGTGATGACAGGATGATGAGATGAGGGTTTCTTACAGGTAATGGGAAAAGGTGAAGGTGAAAGCAGTGGAAGGAAGTGGTCGTGATCTATATATTGTAGCAATCATTCCATCGTTTACCTAAAAGCTATACAGACAGAAACCACGAGACATCTATGTGAAGATGGACGGTGGCAGGAATTGAACCTGGCCCCTCAAAACCTATCAAATTATGAGTAGTGAAAACCCTAAAACTTTCTTCGTGATAGCCAACAAAAATTGAAATTGGCTGCACTCCATCGATGAGAAAACGGATTGGAGTTAAACGGAATTAACTTTTTAATTCTAACAACTCCCCACGTACAAGAATTTTTCTCATTGGGGAACCCACTTTTTTTATAATTTCTACCGAATGTATCATATGTAAAGAACAAAATAAAATAAAAATGAAATAAGATCCGGATCTTCGATTGGTGAAGAGCTAAATCAATTCCGATAACGTTACCATCGTCGAGGCTAGGAATGTACACGATAAATGTCGTAGAAGAAAACGATAAAAAAATAGCATCTCGATTCCGCAAAGCCCAATTATTATGCAGTTCACAAGATCACATATCCTACTAGCCAATACCTATTAGAGCGTTCCAAGAAGTCATGTATACTTAGGTCTATGTGTGGGATATCAATCCAATCGATCATCTAACTCATTATGTGGTCCAGATCTCGATCCGGATGTTGGCTACCTAACGTTTCGTGACGTCAGACATCGAAGGCCGTTAGCTGGTCACAGTCAAGGATACGTTGGATTATCAGCAACAGTTGTCCAAACTGTCGTATGTTTACCAAGTTATACGTTGAGTAATATTATGAGTCCATAAAAGTGCAAGTTTCATATGGAAACTGATGAATTTATTCTGAATTTACTGTAATTTTATTATAATGCCTTCTAATAACCCTAACTGTTGGTGGAGTCGTCAAGCAAAGAAAATATCATCATCACTCTGCAATGAACAATGTTCAAACTTTGATATATATATATAAATATATATATATATATATATATATATATATATATATATATATATATATATATATATATATATATATATATCTGTATATTGATGTTTGAATATATAACAGAACAAACCAACAAGTGTTTATGGTTTTAGAAAAATTCAATCCATCTAAGAACTATCACACCAATGGTTGAAGGCAATAAAAAAAATGTATTCAATATAAAGTTTACAACAGTTGTTTAAATTATCAAAAGCTTCAAAAACTGTATTAGTGGGCCTATATTTTTTAAAATCTGCAGTTTTCGATAAACAATGAAAGAAAACAATGAAATGAAACAATGAAAGATAAACAATGAAGAAAACATGTGTCTCCATATTTCAATAAAGTTTCTATTTTCTTGTTTGTATGATTTCAAGATGTTGAAAAAACTGTTTTCATTGAATTAAAACAGTTCAATTTATTTCAGTTATTTTTTTCAAACTCTGATATGTCACTAAATTCATTCTTCTACCATTTGTTATGCATTCAAAGTATCAATATTTCTATTGTTCGTTGGATGAAAAAGTCATTGTTAAAAACGGCGTCACCTAGAAGTCTAGATACAATGATCACGACTACGACATTATATAATTATTATTGTCCACGTCTTTTTTTTTGACCCGGAAATTCCTGCGCGTGCGCACTCTCGCATCTTTCATGTAGATCTAGGTGGCAGTGATGCGCTGGTAATTACAAGGAGACCGTGACGACAGCCGCTCATCACGGCCTTCTGTATAGGACACGACAGATATTCGTGATGGAAGATGGAAATTCATTAATAATCTCTACGTAGCTTGCAGAAATACATACTAGTGTATGGTATGACCAAATTATCTCTGGATAGTTATAGAGAAAATGCAAACTAAAAAAGTAGAATCGAAGAAAAAATAGATAAAGATCAATAAGAAGATCAAATTCGAAGATACTTATGTCGAAATAATTACCTGGCACAGTTTTGAAGAGTAAATCGAGAGAATTTTTAATATTTAAAATGTATTAATAGCCTACTCTATGAGAAATCCTGAATTAGGAATATATAGATTCTAACCCTGTCCAACTTTGAAACAAGTGTTTCTTATTTTGTGGAGAGAAATGCTGGCGTATTCATCATTGTACATTTTTGTTCTATCTCTACTTTATTCTCGTATTGAATATTTTCATAAGTGCATGCCTTCTGAAGCCTGCGATCGCAGCATTGATGATGGCAAAGCTACCGATGTCGTACCGTAAAGCGGCCAAGTCGATGAGATGCTGAAAACAAAAATTGTTCAAATCATATCATAGTTCATATATCATCACCAACATTGAATCTAGGTTTCCCATTACTACAAATTATAATGTGAAATTCATATATATGTACTTCGGATAACTTCGGTTCCAAAAAATCAGAACCGGATACCCGATTTACAGAACCGATTTAGAACCGATTCTCTGACATTTTTTTGTCGAAAATGAGTTGAAACTCTCATCTAGACGCTCTCTCACATTGGCGCGAGTTTATTCCTTGTTTTTAGGCGTCGTCATATCATTCGGTTATCTTTCAGCGTATCAACATCTCTTCTGACGAAATAAAGCAGTGGTAGGACACATTTTCGGTTTTACTGCGTAAGGAGGAGAAAAGATAAATAAATATCGCACGCGTGAACTAGTACATTATATCTACACACTTTATATTGCGACAATTCACACTTGAAAAACATCCATCAATTATACACAATAACTCAATCAACATCATCAAAAAAACTATCACAAAAGGAATCGATTCTCTATTTCAGAACCGATTGAACCTGGAACCGTTTCAGAACCGGTTTTCGGTTAACCGAAGTTATCCCTATTAAACGAGTTATCCCATGTACTTTTCTAAATATAACTATATATTTCATAGCTCGGATTATAGCTATATATAGATACGGAACTCATACAATTCCTAATGCAGATTCTCACCAGAGCTATGAAACATGATGGTGAACTGTTGGGACTTTCATCATTGAATTGTGAATTAAGTTTAACTTATATTTTTAATCAAATTATTGTGACCCTAGACGTTTTCTTGATCGAGTAATGTACCATTTTTTCTCATCTGTGCCGTAACTATGATGCTGTGGAAGTAGCCGTAACTATGGTGTTATACTTATAAATAACCGTAACTATGGTGATGGAAATAACCGTAACAGAAACTCATCTCACACACACGCTCCATTCATCTCGATTAACCACATCAACAGTTGTAAAGCCGTTGAATTAATTACATAATCTATCTCATTATTAATTACCAGCTTCATCACGAAGGTATAGTAACACACCCCGTTTGACCCGGGGTCTCGAACTCGCGACCCCGAACTCACTTATCTCACATTATACGCCCAAACCCCATTAGTCGCTCGTATGAACAATTAAATGCCATTAACAGAATATTTCATCTAGTTCTCTTGCACTGTTTTCCTACTGCGAACCATTTAACCATTGCTAACCTGACGCTTAGTTAGTTAACGGCTACAATTAGTGTCCTATGGTGTTCTTAAAGATACGATTGGTTGACTCTTCACCCTGGGATGTATTGTTCTTAGGTTGGTACTGGGTACACTCGTCGACAAACAAATGGACCGTTGTTAAATGGAGTAACTGAATTTATGTTCATATGAACTTATGTTATCAGTTTATGGATATATTATTGTACTTGAAAAGTAAGCGAAATGAAATGACTTTTTTTTCAAAAGTAATATTATGTAGACCTATGTGCCTAGTAGGCCTATACTTGCATGATTGTATCTTTGGAATAAGATAAAGTTGAGTCCTAAATAAAGTCGAGTCCCATCTGAATTGTAAAAACTTCACTAATTACAAAATTTGTCTGTACAGCTTTGAGGAATGTAAAACTTTTCCTGAAAAATCAATAAATACGTTGCCCTACCCTATATACATATTTTTTAATTACATCAAAACTTGATACAAAATCAATGTTACCCAATTAAGGCTATGCATGAAAAGTAGGACCGCTTAGAAGGGTCACCACAAGGGCGATCTTACCACCCCATTTCAATTATTCAAAACCAACGAACTTCAACACTAGGGCTGCGCTGTATACAGACCATAATTTTCCACCGCAGATAAACGTCTTTCAATTTCCGAAAGTTTGGAACACATTTCAAGTAAAAACCCCAGTTAACCTGTAACTGCCACAGGTCACGAATATAACGTTGGACTATGTATTATTATTTTGGTAAACGAATATCGTCTTTATGGAAGCAAGTGTAATATCAGTTTTGTATATTCGAGTGTTGTGTGTAACTAGGAAAACGCGGGATTCGCGTTGTGAGATGAGCTCAGAAGTACAGAAATGTACAATGAAAAATAATTTGTCAGCTCAGTCTACATCTACGGATATTGGATCACTTGAAACGTTTAAAAACTCTACCGGAATCAATTATGTCACGGCCTAATTAATAACTCATAACATTCATTCATTCATAACTGATTTCAATCGTTTTAATTTAATTGATGACACTTGTTGCTATATATTTAATTGGCTTTGTTTGAAGTGAAAGTACGTTTTGAATGCGTTTTCTTCGTTAATCTCTCATCGTAAATTTCTCATCCGACTGTTGCAAAAATCTTTTAAATAAAGGTGTATATTAGTATTCTTCATATTCGGTGAAAATTTGAGAGCTTTTGAAGAATTCTTATTTTTCAAGTATTTTTCCTCTAGGTTACTCTTATGAGGATTTTTCAAACTTTCCGATTTTTTCCGGAAAAATCTTCTGACCGATTTTTCTGAAAAACATTCCCAACCTATTCTGGTATGACAGAAATATGTAGAAAAAGTTTCAAGTCGTTAGGTATTTTTTCCTGACCTGATGCCGCGTACAAAATTACAAAAAAAAAAAACATAAAAACGAAGCCCATTTTTTTCGGTATGTGAAATGGAATCTTCGCTACGCTCATCTAATCAGTGATTTATTCGATACACTGCGACTGTACTCTAGTTATGAACACAATGGTGGGAAGAGCGATCGAAAGTATTTTATCGCTGCATGCTACTAATTGCAGATGAATGGACACAATTTACTGTTCGGTGTTTTTTTTTAAACATTGTGTAATGAAATTGTGATTGACATTAATTAATTAATGTTAATCACTCGTGAAGCGTTCAACATTAAAATATTTTTATTGGATAAATCTGAAAATAAAGATGATATAAATATGAAATTTTAATAAAACTAAAGAGAATACCTTAGTGAAGATTTCGAGACAATAGTGAAAATGAGAATGAAGAGAGTAGTTTGAACTTCCGAAGAAAAAATAACAGATGATTGTTTAGAGGAAGAAAAAAATTGAGGGGATATTTGGAAAGAAGATCTTAGATGTTGAATTGTTGATAGGGAGTTTTTGTCTAGAGAGAGAGAGAAATGGAAATAGCTGGTTGAACGGAAAGAGGAGAGGAAGTTCTGTTGATGGAGAGGTTGAAAAAAATAACACGTCTCGGAACTGACACGTTCAACGAGTAGGCCTACTACTAGATAATCTAATTAGCCCAAACTATCAATGGTTATGCTGGGTTTCCATACCTGCGTTATTCGGATTGCGAATTCGCTAAGCGGGTTTTTAAGCCACCATGATGAAACGACCAATCAGTGACGAAAGTTATGCTATTTCTGATTGTTGAGCTCGCCTCAATTCCACTGCCTTGCGAAAGCGAAACGCAAATCGCGTTCATGGAAGGACAGCATTATCCGAAAATTGGAAATAACTAGTCAAACGCGAAATATGCGTTGAAGATGAGCGAGATATCTCAATAAGGTATAAAAGTCCTTAAAGTAGTTCTACCCTTGCTACTTTATCGACTCTGGTATTCTACACACCTTGATATCTGAATAAGCTATTAAAGTCGTTAAAGTAGTTTTACTCTTGCCACTTCATTGACTCTGGTGTTCTACACACCTTGACGCATATAAAAAATACTTCATTGTTGGTCAACTCTTGAATCTAGAAAGCAGTGAATCTCGACAACTTAATTCTGTCACAATTTTTATGATATATTTTATGAATATTATCAGACATTTTATTTTTTTTCTTCAAAACCACTGATCAGAATTGCTTAAAAGATCGTAATAATGTGTAAAATCCATGTATACACATTTAGAGAAAATTTCATTCCATTTGGAGAGATTTTATTTTTCAACATTTTCTGCCCAGCCAAATCTTATGGGGTTTTTAGAAACTTTGAGATGATGATTCTCAAAATCGGTCCGACCGATTCATCCCAAAAACTATACAGTTCTAAGTTGGATGAGTTTGCGTGTACAAAAAAAGTTTCATGTTGATCAGTCAACCCTTGCGACCTGTGGAGTGCTTACAAAAAAAAAAAAAAACAAACAAAAAAAAAACACACAGACAAAGCCCTATAAGAGTGGGATGGAGACTTCGCTACGCTCATCAATAATCTAATGAAGATAACTCATATATAAATCTATGATCTATGGTGGATCATCTATGGTGGATCATACTGGAACGAGTGGTCGAGTGGCTAGCGTACTGAACCGTCAATCAGGAGACCGGGGTTCGATTCCCGCCATGGTCGACCATCCTGACAGGGGTTTTCAGTGGTTTTCCACTGCCGTTCAGGCCAATACTGGGATGGTTCCTTAGCAACCATGCCACGACTGACTTTTTTCCACTATCAACACCTACACCTAACTTCAACACCTAGTACCTACACCTAATAATACCGTAAACACCCAGTACCTACACCTAACCACACCAACACCTAATAAAATAACATTTCATCTTATCATCCCATCATCTCATTTATCATTCACCGACGACATTTGATCGTGGTCATCAGTACGATGCGTCGTTAAACCGAATATAAAAATAAATTATGGTAGATCATTGTTGAAAAGCCAATATTAGTGGATGAGAAATGTATTCAGTATTTCATATTTTCATATGAAATTTTCTCAAAAGTGGTCTGTCTCATTTGAACTATGGATATCAACAGTTTTATTCTGGTACAGCTGAACTCAAGTTCATAAATTGAAAAACATTTGAAGTTGGATTCACCTGCACTCAACTTGCACAGCTGTTGATGATAATATTAAAAAAAAAACGCAAATAAAATCATGACAACTCGAAGACAAACTTTTTTCCGCAGCATTTGTCGAGCGGGCAACAAGGAAATTAAAATCGAGTCAATACATCTATTTGCTTCTCTCGCTTCTCTCTTTCTATCAATTTGCTAATGATTTGCCTTAATGGGACAGATTTATAGATATTGACTCATTGTATATTTATTGTCTCGAATAATTATACGAGTTTGAACAATAATTAGTGAGATAGAGATGTAACTCTTTGATCAAACTATCCTATAGAAAGTTGTACAATAAGCTATAATTTAAATTGCTCACCTTTTTTTATTTAATAGTTCAACCCTAATATATATATATATATATATATATATATATATATATATATATATATATATATATATATATATATATATATATATATATATATACACTCAAACATTCATCTCTATTTGGTAACAAAAATAAACCAGTACAATTCTGACAATAATATCACTTTCAATATCCTTAATCAATTCGATACTCTAATAAGCGTGACACGATATAAAACTCCCATTATTTCCATCTTAACGAGTATATTTAATGATTTTTATTATTCACCTTTCTAATAATAACGAGGATTATGTCGCGCTACCAAGCAGACTATTTAAAATTATTATCATCGTAAACTAAAAACGAATCGTACCGTCAAATGTCTCCGAAGGCGAAGTAAGAATGAAAGTTGAATTTATAGATCTAATTTCCACGACCTTTTATTCATAAACAAGCGTTGAAGATTGTAATAGCGTATGCAAAAGTAAATCTCGTGCTAGCGTTACCGCAGTAATGCATGTAGGCCTAGGGAAGTAACACGTCGCAACTATTTAACATGCGAACTAGCGTTACTGCCCAAGGATTCAATAATATAGTGTTATCCTGACTGCATGAGGTTAGGAATGACGGTAATATGTATTGGAATATTGAACTATTTTTTAATTTTTTTTATATTGAAAAATCGTGCATCAGACAATCTTAAATCAATTAATGTAAAGCTAAGGGCGTTGGTTATATGCATTTTATGTAATGCAATGTTATGTAACACAATATGAATAACTTTGTAATACAGAAATATATTAATCAACGCTTATTCACTATAACACGCGATTTACATATTAATTATGTGCACATTGGTAATAAGTAATATTTGAATCAAATAATTCAAATTTTATCATAACATGACCAATTTAATAGAAAATAATTGTTTCCCAATTAACCACAAGGGCTATCTTACATTCCAAAGAAAGATAGTAATATTAATATAACTAACAAAATGCGAATAGTGAACTAATAAATTCAGGAATAATTGACAATTGACGACTAGTGATTGACCCGCCCACAAATGTCACAAAACAGAACATCCAATCAAATGGGCTTTGTTATGTGGGAAATTTCACATTTACCTATCAGAGTATCTCTAAATTCTCACATGAAGAATATATCCAGGTGGCTTTGGCGATTAGCCACGCCTATCACTAGTGGCCAATTCAATGGTTTGTGTTTGGGAAATTGAATCTTAATTTATTTTCTTATTTTCTTTTTCTTCATCTTTTTATTTATTCTCAACTTTTCTTCCTTCGATTCGTATTTGTCCCTTCTTTTTTCTACTTATCATAGTTTCAGTATTCATTTATTTTTTGCAATAAAAAAGTATCAGTACTGTTAAAAAAAAACACGTAGAAATGATAGAATGAGTATAAAACCATAATGAGAAAAATTAGAAATATGACCTAAATGTACATTGACGAGATGTCTTCAAACAACTGTAACTGTATCAGTAATAATTGTTGTACAGCCCTGAACCAGAGAAATGCATATCTGACGCCGGTATACATCATATATGGATGTCGCAGGAGGTTACACTTTATGCACATTATTAACATATATCAGTCGAGCAAATCTTTGAGTGAGACTATAACGTGGCGGCGTGTTGTGGACGTATAAGCATAAGTACAAGACATTGCGCAGACTTGTTGAACGGAAGGGCGGGAGAAAGATGTGAAATCTGCGTACACTTATGGGTACTACAAAGGGTGGGTGAAGAGATCCGCATTTCGTATGATCACCCGGTGAAATAAGATGTTGATCATATTAGGTATACTTGTAGTTGTAGAATGGTATTCACGAAAGAAGAAGCTTCCGATCGACAGCCCCCCCCCCCCCTCTAGTCCACACCACTGCGTTCGGATGGTTCGTTCCTTCATTTTTCGTGGATGTGGCACGCAAAATGGAGTCGTACATTTTTTTAAAATGAAAAATTGCAGTATTCAACCATTTAACCGAATACATTGCAGAATCGTCGTGGATAAACATGGTCAATTCATTCAGATTTTCATCAAATAATTTGACATTATGAGTGGTGGGTTCTAAAAAACTGATGACAATTATTCTTTGCTCAACGACTTCACCAAAAGATAGGTTATTTAGGGGTGCAAATGAGCGGATGATGAATGGTGTTTACGAAAGCTCATCCTCGTCTTCAAAGGCAAAAAAAGCTTCCAAGGCAATGCCATGACATATGAACTCGGAAGGGTTCATATAAGTAAAAACTTCTCAATCGCTATCTCCCTCTTGATCAAAAGTTTTCTTCAGTTTGAGTTCTATCATTTCACTCGCTTTTTAATTATTATATATTTTCACATAGATTACAGACTTGATGCGGTGAAAAAATGCACAAATTCTTCAAGCAAGACTTGACTGTGGGATGGAAAACGAGAATGAATTATAAAAAATTACGATGATAATTTTTTTCTTCACATTTTCGTACCAAAAAAGTTGTATCAACGCGAGACGATGGTTGTCTATTTACCAGCTGATTAATTGTGAATACTTTGCCAATTGTAGAGTTGAGCCGATGCAGATTTTAACATTTGGAAGCTTTTGAAAGATATAGTTGTATTTATAATCGTAAATCTCGCCTCGAAAAATCATTGATACCACAGCGAACTGTTAGTGTTATTATTAGTGCCTTATTATTAGTGTTGTTATTATTACTGTAAGTGTTAGTTTTTTTAATAATAATAATGGTTGTTTATTTTTCACACATTCACATAGATCAAATCAAGTTCAGATTTTCCACAAAACCTAAAACAAGGCTTATCTGTGGATAAAACATCAATTAAAAATAATAATAAATACACCAACAGCGTATATAAATGACATAATGCATAAATGAGAAAATTATAATTTTTCAATATTGACAATATTCAGAATATTAACAGAAGTTAATTCACAAAGTTGAGTCTTTTACTCAACCAATATCAAGAATGAAAAAAAAATTGTAATGAAAATAGAAATTAAAAGCAATTATAGTAACTGCTCAGTATTAGGATCAGAAATTCCAACTGCAAATAATCACAAAGTACCACTCAAGGAGTCCAAAAGCCAGCTCTTAATTCCTTTCTTGACAGAACTTATATTTTGAAGTTTCAATAGATGTTGTGGAACATAACTAAATTAGTGTCAGTGATAGTGTTAGTGTTACTGTGAGAGTTAGTGTCAGTGTTTGGTATGAAAGTTGGTCGACAACCTCCAATACTCGTCGATGCGATGACACTTTGTGCCTCCCTGTCTGGTACCAACCATCATCGTTCACTCGTCTCTTGTTTCTAACGCCCTGCTGTTGGGTGTCACGTGACGTGTCAACCCCGCCGTGACGTCAGCAGGTCACATCTGTGTGTGTGTGTGTGTGTGGATCAGGATTAGAGTCGAGTGAAGATAGAAACACGCCCGAGTCGTCTCATCTTTATTAAACATTGATGAAGCAATTGTTATTCATTTATATATTGGGTCCAACGACGCACTGTACTGATAAATATGATCTATTGGAGTCGGTGAATGCTATCTAAGATGATGGGATGATGAGATGGAAGGTTATTTCTTCAGGTGTTTTTGTTGGTGGAAAGGAACCGGTCGTAGCCTTTTGTGAAGGAACCATTCCAGTTTTGAAATGAACGACAGAGAAAACCACTAAAAACTCCTGTCAGGATGGTCGACCATGACGGGAATCGATACCCGGTCTCCAGAATGACGGTTCAGTCTGCTAGCCACTCTACCACTTGTCTCATTTGATGGGATTGTTCGTCGAGTATATAGCATGTTGCATAGCGGGGTAAAAACATCGAACATAAGTTGGTCGGCAAGCTAGAGTACACTACAGTGGGAATTAAGAGAGTTTAGGGTTGTATTTTATTCCGAGGGAAACAAATTCTCGCCAGGGTTGTTTTTTATGGTAGATTTTGATCACAAAATGTTTGCAGTGCAAGATACGAAAATCATGAAGATCACAGATCCTTATAATAATTGTTCAAAATACTAGTGAGCTAAATTCGATAAAAACACATTCGAAAAATTTAAAGGTTGATTTCAGGAGTCAGCTATGTTTATCTAACCGCAGACCTTAACCAAGTATAGACCTTTATATCACGTGAACGTATTGCATCAACAGTATTTTAGTTACTTATGAATGGTATGAAGCTATTTCAATAATATGCACGTTCAAACGGAAAGTCACTGTACTAGTTTATATTATGTTTTGACGCTGAAAATGTTACGCTTTGGATGGAACTTTCCTAACTACATAAAATGTACACAATCACATTTAAAGAGGATTAGCTTTCTAAATCAATATGATACAAATCATTCACAAACGAATTCCAAGTAGTTATCTCTGTTTATAGACGCTATTAAATTATGTGTTGATGTATTTTTCAAATGGTTTTGGTTTACGTGCACCTCGGGTCACCGCCCAATGTTAGAACATAATTTGTAAAACAAAGAATTGTGTCAAGGGTTACAAATACCCCAAACAGTAAAATCACATCGGCACATTATTTTCAGTTTTGTGTAGGACTTAATGGGTAAACGCACAGTTTTGGGCGTTGCTAAATAATTCTCCAGATGACCCGAGTTATAAATTACAAGATCGTATATATATATCTATATACATATATATATATATATATATATATATATACATATATATATATATATATATATATATATATATATATATATATATATATATATATATATATATATATATACATATATATATTTACATGTTGAAAAAAGTCATCAAGGATCGTAAAAACCATTTGTCTATCACCAAATGAAATAAATAACGTTTAATATTCTCTATACCAACTTGTAGGTTGAATGTGAGAAAATCCTCGATTATTATTCATAACCGCTATATTTTTATTTCGACTTCAAGTATTCTAGTTGTTTATTCAGATTTATAATAATCCTCTTTATAAATTGTGGCCATGAAAAATGTCATATTTTTTATTAATTTCATAGCTTGGATAGATTTTTTATCTGATCGAATTGCTCAATAGGCTTTTGTCAAGTAACAAATGACAAACAATCGTTACTATAGCAATACAGCGAACTGGTGGACTACCAAACATTCTGATTGGTCAATTCCAACTGATGGACATTGTTGTCTGTCTTTTGGAACAATGAGTGACGTCACTTGACAGAAGCCTATACCAGTAGTAGTAAGAGGAACAACACATAGTGTTAGAGTTGCTTAGTTTACCTTTTTTCTTTATTTACATCGAAACTGGATACAAAATCGATGTTCCCCAATCAAGATTATGGATGAAAAGATATCGATATAGATAGGATCGTTTGGATGGGGCACCACAACGACGATTTTACCACCCTATTATGATTATTTTAAATTGAGAATTGACCATGAATTTTGACACCAGGACTGTGTTGTCTGTGACGTTTCGCCTCAGATGAAAGTAATTCAATTCAGGCCGTTCAGTTCAGTTCGGAGCATATTAATTGGAAGTATTAGGGATTCTTGTTATATATCCGGACAAGACCAAACCAAACACACAAATGTTGATATATTCCACTTTGAACTAAGTCTCTTAGGTAATGTTTACTTTCTTTGCTCAATAGCAGATGTAAAGCTTATAATTATATACAATGAAAAATAAATAAGGGATAGGCCTTAATTGGTATATTTGGGCATATCATTCGAGACTAATTGAAGGTCGTGGCCAATTAGTACTTCATCCAAGTATTTGCTTCGAGTACTGTGGGAAACCACACGAAACACGTCAGGATGGATGACATAAGTGCTTGTCTTGGACTATCTGAATATTTTTCAAATTTGAATTTGAATTATTTGAATCATTTGTCTTTAAAAGTCAATCTACAATTTACATAACTCAAGTCTACGTGGTGTGCTGTTTAGAATATTCTTTTGATTATCTGAAAACATTCAAATGAAGAAACGCAGCGTATGCGTTGTAAGATGAGCAAGAACACTGTATAAAATTAGAGAAAATTGGATATAATGTTATTAAAAAAAAATGACTGCTCTGATTCAACAAAACAATTAAAATAATGTTTAGAACTTTTGCGCTGAAAGTTGGAACGCAGTGAATAAATTTTTTTCGAAGAAATTTGTTTTCCCATTTTTCCCCGCTGCATTACTATTATAAATAATATTCGAAAATGTCGAAGTTATATTTCGAAAATTGGTCGACACGATTAAGTCTTGCCTTTTCTGTGCATAAAAATACACCAAGAGTGCCATCAAGTACCATGGAGGTCTTCGCTTAAAGCTTATCTAAAATAAGAAACATATTTGTTCCGTTGTCAGTCTACATCTACTTGGTGACGAGTAGTGATTGTCTGTATGCCCACGAGAAGTCGTCTGTGTGTCATTGTCTCTTTGTGTGTGTGTGTGTGTGTGTGTGGTCGAGACATGTAACAATGGATGGATGGTTCTTCCTTTCCATCACATTGTAATAATATCAGCACGTAGCCAACACAGATCAGTTGAATATCGCTGGAACATCTCTCGCGGTTCGACGGTATAGTATATCGTACAGTTGTGTTCGTGCTCGTCGGAATAAAGGAGGGAGGAGGGGGATCAAATATTCCCCCCCCCTCCCCCCGATTTCAACCCATTGATGCGTGCCTTTATGGATGTTGACAGATTAATTTGAGTTTTAAGGTGAGTTCTTCGTTTGACTTCTGTGATACCCCATGGAGATTTTTTTCTGGAAAATAAAATGATTTATTATTAGAAATATCGAGAAAAACTTTGGATGATTTTAATCGGAATGACACATAATCAAACACAGATTTTGTATTTTTATTTCTGAAATATAATTGTTCCTCATGCGAACAATTATATGGTGGTACATTCGAAGATAATGAAATATATATGGGATTTGACGAAATTAGCATTATTCCATTTTTTATGAACTAACAATTATTTGGCTGACGAAGAAATTTAGCCACCTCCGTGGATCAGTCAACTGTCGTAGATAGCGGTGAAAATTGAAGTCAAGTCTGGCGTGGGATCGAGTTTTGCATAAAGCATGGGTTTTTATAAACGTCCTTTCACCTATCATTTCATCATTTCATCACCCAGCTCATTCGTACCCCGTATAACTTATCTGTTGGTGGGATCGTTAAGCAGCATTGCATTTTTTTATTTGATGGCCTTCTTGACCTTCATGGTCTTTTTATGGTATTTTATTGACTTCATGACTTGAAAGTTATGAGTATTTTATATCAACAGAAAAGATGATAGAATTTATGATTTTAAGGAATCAAAATGGTTATCGTGTTACGATACTTCAGTCAGAATCTTTATATTTATTAGAACACATTAATGTATGAAGAGAAAAATGTACTATATTATCCAAGGCACTATATATACACGTAGAAAATGTATATGAACTGTAATAATTGAGTTATTTAACAGTCTCAATTAATAATTTACATATTTAAATCTTGTCCATGAAATGATCAAATCGTGGCTGAAATGTCTAGAAAGAAAGTGTGTTAACTTCAATACTTCGGTGTTAAGTTATCGATTGATCACGCAATATATCGAGCTATATATATATATATATATATATATATATATATATATATATATATATATATATATATATATATATATATATATATATATATATATATATTACATCGAAGTGTAATTCCTTCCTGATGACTGACATGAGATCAAAGCAAGACAAAGCGCCGTACAATTAAATATCAGAACAAGTAGATAATTTACACTTGTTGCCAAGTGCAGGTGCCAAACCAGCCTTGTTAGTAATTAGATGAGATTAATGGTAGACGTTCCATTTTCAAATACCTCGCATTGTTGCACATCCCTCACATGCTCTCCTGTCTGGAACTGTGTACTACAACGTCATTTCGCTGAAAAAACAACTAAAACAAGCATTCAAAGAATACCATATACTATTCGTGTATTTGTCTTGACACAGGTATGTTTTATTTGATTTAAATCGTGTCCAATGTCCCCATCAACTATTCTGAGTTATATGGGGGTACGAATGGGTGGATGATAATGCAACGATGAAGTGATGAAAGGTGAAAGGAGGTTAAAAAACCTTGTCTTTTGCGGGACTCAAAGCTCACATTGCATTCCACTTTGAATCGTTTCCCAAAGTGGAATGAGTCACGGGAATGACAGGATGTAGGGCTTGAAGAAAAAGTAAAAGTCTTTTTCTGTCGTTTGATATCTGTTGAATTCTATGCAATATAACATGGTCAACTGGTTTGATCAGGAAGTAAAGATGCTTTTATTTATGCTTCAAGCTGTACATTATTCGCTACTAATTATTTTACAATTTTAGAGATTTTCGAAAATGTAGGCCTGCCCTACAAATTATATCATCAAATTGTGATTTATATCATTGAAGACTATAATATACCTCATTAAAAAAGGACTAACGTCAATTCATGGTCATTCTGGTTAATTAAAAATCACAAAATCACAATTAAAAATTAGAATTGAAAATGAATATTATAATGATAGAAGGCTGCTGTAATGTAAAATTAGAAACTAAAAGTTGAGCTTACTTATACTTCTGGTTTATAGCTGAATTTCTATAGGCCTAGAGCTGACTTGAACGAGAGCGTCCTTGGTTTGATAAGAGAGAGAGAGAGAGATAGAGAGAGAGAGAGAGAGAGAGAGAGAGAGAGAGAGAGAGAGAGAGAGTGAGAGAGAGAGAGAGAGAGAGAGAGAGAGAGAGAGAGAGAGAGAGAGAGAGAGAGAGAGAGAGAGAGAAGAGAGAGAGAGAGAGAGAGAGAGAGAGAGAAGAGAGAGAGAAGAGAGAGAGAGAGAGAGAGAGAGAGAGAGAGCAGAGAGAGAGAGAGAGAGGCGTCTCTTCGTGTGTCTGTAGGGTTCAGGTCAGCACTGATTATGTGTGATAACCTCCCCAATGGCTGAGGAGAAGTTGTGACGGTTTATTCCTTGTTTCTAACAGCCAGAGGGGACGGTAGATAGAAGGACGTTCGAGGGAGGTGCACAAAGGCGTGGTAATTTCAAACACTAACTATATCGAGTACGTGAACGCATACATTTAACTGTACTTTAATGTCAATTTAAATATATTTCTCACTTTATTGTTTCTTGCTAATAACTAGCTTTGGTAATTAGGTGCTGATCTATCTGAATGACCAACATTGGAAAGTATTAATGTATATATCAAGCGTTACTCATACATAAACGACAAATTATATAAATTCCTATCTCTGATCATAGTTTAAATATTGTTCATTTACGTTTCGCAGAAGAAGAATTAATACCGGTAAAGTGGGGTGACTTAAACTCACTGGTGTGACTTTGCCCTCTTGTTGGAAAAAGTTTCAAACTGACACAAATGAAAAAGTTTCAATTTTATCAAATCCATTTTTTCGTATCTCAATGGATACGTATCAAAATCGAAATACGTATAAAAATCAAAATACGTATCAAAATAGATACGATAAAATTAAAACTTTCTCATTTGTAGCAGTTTGAAAATTTTTCCAACAAAAGTCACACCAGTGAGTTAAAGTCACTCCACTTTATGGTACATTATATTCAACATTTCAATATTCATTTCAATATTGAGGTGGTCAGACCTCTATTCCAACGGACATAATTTGACATCCAATAAGCCTTAGCTATAATTAATTAGTTCAATATTACTTTGTTTCAAATTCTCAATGTTGATAGAAAATCAACAGAATAAGGATAAAGCTCACGTTTCAGGATCTATGAATATAATTTTAGGAAACTTGTTGACTGAACCTTCTGTAAAAAACCATTCTTGGATATATTGGTGGAGGTGCCAGGTTTCACAAATACGTTTGGTATGGTTTTTAATGTTTTCCCGATTCATTTAGTTGGTTTTATAGTGATAATCATAACTTGGAAAAACACCACAAGAGTCGTTGTCAGATATACTAATGTTGAAAACAGCTATTTTGTTCAAAACGATCACAACGATTTTTTTCCAACTTACCGGAACTTTGGAACAAATGTTGAGTTCAACTTATAGATAGTAAAAAATGATGTTTTTCGTTATAATATTCCATGAAGATATCAACTCGATATTTTAGTATAGAATTGTAGCTTCAGGTTCACCTTAGCTATAAACTTTCTTTATACTGACTTTTATTGTATTTAAATTACCAGAGTCCTTTCTTGCTACTCACAAAAGTAATAAAAAAAAACATCTTGATATTCTTCACCTTACCCAACCATGAATATTATTTCATTTTACGATTCTGAAGATCACCAAAAGCTTAACGCCACGTTAGAAGAATGTTGATAACTTTTAGCCAATCGGAAATCGCACCTTTGAAGATTTCAAGAAAGGATCCCATAGATTTATAGGGGCCTATATATAATCCATTCAATGAAGTTGTATGCTATCGATCGACCGTTTCGCTTGTCTATCATCAATAACGATAGGAAGTTCCGTGAACAACACTTAAAATATTGAGATTATTCTTAAAACCTTTTGAACCCAAAAATATTTTATGATACGTTTTATGATCTTATTTTTTATTAGAAACTGTGAGTAAATCTTGACGATCTGTCCTCTATAATCTTACAGTAGAATTTCACCAAGACAGCGAAATGTGTGTAGTTCATATAGGCCCTACATATGGCAGAAATTCTCCAATGCCTAAATTCAGTACAATGCTCACGTCCTACTTAGGAAAACGAGATATATTTTCACTTAGATAGTTCAAGCAGTGTAATCCTTGCGAATATATAGCAATGGCGTATTGATTCATCAACAACGTGTTTTTTTTGACGTACGGAAATTATTGAAAATATTTATTCAATTAATGTAGCCTTTGACAAAATTTTAGTTTTTTGGTGATGTATTTTGAAGGGTATAAGATATGAAAATTCTATCGTAGGAGAATACAGATATTTTCGTTGCCTTTGAGACCACTTAAAAATGAAATAAGTAAAATAAGTAAGTAAAAGATAGTAAAAACGTAAGTAAACACCAATATGAGTAAAAACTATTCAGTTTACTGCATAATTTTCACATGTATACAAATGAATTAACACTTATTTTAGATGTAGGCCTTTAATTTTGAAATTGTTTGAGTCCAAGGTGATTATAGTTTCATTTTGAATCATTTTGAAGGAATTAGAGAAAGATCTGTGTTTACCCCGTATTAGGATTTTGATTCTCGTACTGTTCTAATGTTATCAACAAAAAACTGATATTTCGCTAAAACGAATGCGTTTCTTTTTCCATCTGATTCTCACCGGAATTTTATTCAATTTGATTGAATAATTAATTTAAATTTGTCAGTCCAGATGTCATCTCATTTCTGGAGAGGAGGAGGTGCATGGTAATTCCACCCGTTTTTTGCCCCGTCCCCTGCCATCCTTATCTACACCTTGCTATTGTTATTTTTAATTAGGAGACAATACATTTATGTCAATATTTACAGGTCGGTATTTCAATTCATTCGAATTTCTTTTATTTAATCCTTTCTCGCGTAATTGTCAACCGTGGACAAATAACCTTCGAGTTAAGATGCCCGCACACAAGTATTCTTTTCCATGAGGGCGTCTTATTTTCTTTATGACTGTTCACTTCATATGTTATCTTTGTTAGTATAATCATCATATTTTCAAAATATTCATCACTGTGAATTAAAATAAGAATAAGAATGAGAAATTTGAATTTGAATTAGTATTTGATATTTTTGAAAAATTACCTATCTAATTTAAATATGAGTGTAGACTTGTATTGGTTTATTGCGGTCATCCAGGAGGTCAAGCTACGACCTCATACACACCGACGTTCATGTCTTGTATTTCTGACGAGATAATACCGCGTTATGACAGTTTAATACCATGACGGGATCACGTGACTGC